>BSBM01000910.1:22895000-22897500 GCA_027924585.1 Larix kaempferi
TAGATATGCCAAAACACCCTAGGAACACCAACAATTGGGGTTAATGTTGATGTGTTGGCACTCTTCATGTATATGGATAGGGGATTATATATTTTCACTACCTAGATTATAGACTTGTACTCCTTTTTGTTAACATGGATATTCGATTGCAATAATGTTTATGAGATGCATGTTTAAAAAAATTGAGTTCATTAGAACAATCAATATTCAATATGAGCCATTTCTCAAAATCTCCATGTAGAGAAGACACATTGAAAGGGCATAGCTTCAAGGAAGAAGATAAATTTTATATAGATTGAGGTAAGTTGCTTAGTAAAAAAATGTGGAGATCATGTTTCTCTAGGTTAAGATGATTTTTGAGAAACACATGTTGAGGAAGACTAAACATCAAAGAGGGAATGATTTGAAAGTAGTGAGCGTGGAATTTTCAAAATGAAAATGTTGGCCACACACAAAACTTTGGAATATGAAAGTTTGAGAAATATTATGATGATTTAGAGAAGTCATTTGTAAATTTATTGTTGAGATAAAGCTTTTGCAACTCACTCGATGCAATGAGTGCTAAGTGGACTACTCAATATCATAATAAATTTGTCATCCTGAATAATACTGATGGGATATTGGTCATGCCTTAATGAGATACTCTATGAAAATAATTGAAAAAATGTTATCTCAACTTTATAAGGTTCAAATTCTTAAAGAGAGATACTCACATGGTTTTGTGGCAATGTCTTGATTACAAATTATATGTAATTGAAGTAGACACTTCGACACCTATTGGAATTAGTGCACATTCAAGACTAGACTAGGAAAATGGCGAGCATTTTACAAAGGACACTTAGGCAGTTTTACCAGTAATTTTATACTTAGACAATTTGTGCAATTTCTAAGGTGGATTTTTTATTTCACCAAAATACTTGACCAATGCCACTAGATGATGTAGTGCACCTCACTGAGCACACCTAAGCTGATTTCACTCTCAGACTCATCTTCATTTTCCCTAGGTGGGCATTTGATTGAACTTGGTGCAAAACTGCCTAAAACCCTGTTTTGGCATACCTATAACTTCCTCCTCAGACACTCTCAAGATAAAATGAGACCATAGTCAGGTAGAAAAATCAATAAGCTACAACCTGACCATATGGGGAGGGAATTTTCTTTAATCCATGAATTATGCCGGGCATTTTACTGAGGAAACTTAGGCAGTTTTACTCCCTCCGGTGCAAAACAACATGAAACCCTGTTTTGGCAGACTTATAACTTCCTCCTTGGACACTCTCAAGACAAACTGAGACCCTGTTTAGGTAAAAAGATAAAAAAAGCTTCAGCCTGGTGCTTCCATATATTTTTTATCATTCTCCTATGATGTACGGAGGGCATTTCCCCAAGGCAACTTGGACCAATTTTCCAACACTTAGCCATTTTTCATAATTTCTCCGAAGTATATTCTGAACCCCTGTTTTGGCATACCTATAAATTTGTCATAAAGCACTATTTTGAAGAAATGAGACCATGGTTAGATCGCCTATTCAACAAGATACAACCTCACAGGAAGGGGCAGGAATTTTCCTTAACCCATGAATTATGGCAGGCATTTTAATGGGGCCACTTAGGCAGTTTTACTCCCTCTGGTGCAAAACAGCTTGAAACCCTGTTTTGGTAGACTTATAACTTCCTCCTTAGACACTCTCAAGACAAACTGAGAGCATGTTCAGGTAGACAGATTAACAAGCTTCATCCTGGTGCTTCCATATATTTTTTATCATTCTCCTATGATGTACGACGGGCATTTCCCCAAACAAACAATATCATAACATGGAGCACATAGCATATAAACCTTATCCAAAGTCTAAAACGGTGGCAGGATTAACATATGGTATAACCATATAATAACAAACCATTCACATGGAACATAACATATGGTATATTTTTTAACTATGTCAAGGCGTAATATGTAACCTTTTCCAAATTCCAAAACGCGCAAGAGGAGGAGAGGCTCGCGGGGTTGAACTGGGACCTTTGCCTCCCAACCATGTGCTCTTACCATTGGGCCATGGGCCCTCTATTGAAGTGGAAGCGACATAAAATTGTTAAGAAGTTATAAAATGAGCCACGAAGACCAAGCCACAAGCAGGTTCAAAAGTCAAAGTTCGGGTTTTTCAAAACAGAGCGCTACATAGATTCCAAGGTGGAGTACGGGCACAGTTCTCGAGACGAAGTACAGAACATTTAGTGCTTTTGTATTTTTGTGCAGATTAGTTGTCTCGAATTGCATGCCATAGGAGGCCTTAGGCAAACAGGGTCAACTTTATACTCATTTTGCTAAGAATTTCGAGACAGACGTAGTGGTGCAGTCTGTTTCTGCATTTGACAGATAGCAAATAGAGGTGTTTTCCAAAACTCCCAATTTGTAATCTTTGAAGACTGAATAAGATCGACCTTCCCATTGGAAGCAGCCTAGAGACGTAGCCTAGGAAGGGGTGAACTCTGTTATCAGCTT
>BSBM01000910.1:22902500-23322500 GCA_027924585.1 Larix kaempferi
TGATCATCATCTTCATCACCACCACCATCATCTTCATCATCATCATCATCATCATCATCATCATCGACAACATATTCATCATCATCATCACCATCCTCATCATCCTCACCCTCATCCTCATCCTCATCATCATCATCATCATCCTCATCGTCATCATCCTCATCATCTTCATCATCATCATCATTTTCGCCATCATCATCATCATCCTATTCATCGTCATCATCATCATCATCCTCCTCATCATCATCATACTCATCCTCATCCCCATCATCATCATCATCCTATTCATCGTCGTCATCATCATCCTCCTCATCATCATCATCGTTGTCGTCATCATCACCACCACCACCGCCACCATCATCATTATCAACATCATCATCATCTTCATCATCTTCCTCTTCGTCGTCATCTTCATCTTTGTCATCATCATCATCATCTTCTTCGTCATCTCCCTCTTCCTAATCAACATCTTCATCATCGTCATCATCATCATCTTCATCATCGCCATTATATGGCTCATTCCATCTCGCATCCCAAAGGCCTTCAGGGACACCTGTTGGATACCTACCGGGGGCATAGAATTCCAACCGTGCAACAAAAATGGGTTCCGGGAAGTCCCGCAAGTGTGTCTAGGAAGGTTCCAGCTGGGAATGCTAGCCATAAGTCCTCGGTCGAATATTTGCAAAGTTGACCCCCATGTGCAAAAATTGCGCACTCCCTTACTCAGCAAAACCCTAGTTTCCAAAATGGACCTAAAAAATGACACCTGGTCCATGGGACCATAATAGAGGGGAACCACTAGCACTACCCCGATAACCTGAATCCAACGGAGTCGACGGTTTTTCGATCCGAGCCACGGTCATCATTCTATGGCTCATTCCAACTCACATCCCAAAGGCCTTCAGGAACACTAGTTGGATACCTACTGGGGCCATAGAATTCCAACCGTGCAACAAAACCGGGTTCCGAAAAGTCCTGCAAGTGTGTCTAGGAAGGTTCCAGCTGGGAACGCTAGCCATAAGTCCCCGGTCGATGATTCTGCAAATTTGACCCCCATGTGCAAAAATTGCACACTCCCTTACTGAGCAAACCCCTATATCCAAAATGGACCTACAAGTGATGACGTGGCATGTATGATGATGTGGCATGTGTGATGAAGCTGGAAAGACACATGATGGTGTTTTGGTGCAATCATTAAGTTAGTGTTTCAATCTGACATCATTCTTGAAAAGTTTGGCAAGTTTGTGAAACTTTGGAAATTGACTATGGAAAAAGTAGTCAAAACTACTCTAAGAAAATGCCCGCCATAATTCATGGTTTGAGAAAAATGCACGCACCATCATATCAGGATATAGCTTGTTTAAGTGGCTATCTATTCATGGTCTCAGTTATCCATAAGCATGTCTGAGGAGAAATTTATAAGTCTTCCAAAATAGGGTTTTAGGATAAACTTTGGAGAAGTTCTTGAAAATGGCTGTGTTGGAAAACTAGTCCAGGTGGGTTTGGGAAAATGCCCTCCATAATTCATGGTTTGAGAAAAATGCACACACCATCATATCAAGATATAGCTTGTTGAAGTGGCTATCTAACCATGGTCTCATTTTCCCATAAGAGTGTATGAGGAGGAAATTATAAGTCTGCCAAAACAAGGTTTCAGGATTTTTTGCACCAGAGGGAGTAAGACTGCTTAAGTGGCCTTAGTAAATTAATACCCGCCATAATTCATGGGTTAATGAAAATGCCCGCTCCTTCCTGTCAGGCTGTAGCTTGTTGAATAGGCTATCTAACCATGGTCTCATTTCTTCAAAAGAGTGCTTTATGACAAAGTTATAGGTCTGCCAAAACAGGTGTTCAGAATAAACTTTGGAGAAATTCTGAAAAATGGTTGTGTGTTGGAAAATTGGTCGAGTTGCCAATTCCTATCGTACTTCATAGGAGAATGATAAAAAAATATGGAAGCACCAGGATAAAGCTTGTTGATCTGTATACCTGAACATGGTCTCAGTTTGTCATGAGAGTGTTTGAGGAGAAAGTTATAAGTTTGCCAAAACAAGGTTTCAGACTATTTTGCACTAGAGGGAGTGAAGCTGCCTAAGTGGCCTCAGTAAAATTCCTGCCATAATTCATGGGTGAAGGAAAATTCCCTCCCATTCTTTTCAGGCTGTAGCTTGTTGAATAGGCTATCTAACCATGGTCTCATTTCTTCAAAAGAGTGCTTTATGACAAATTTATAGGTCTGCCAAAATAGGGGTTCAGAATAAACTTTGGAGAAATTATGAAAAATGGCAAGTGTTGGAAAATTGGTCCACGTTTCCTTGGGGAAATGCCCTCTGTACATCACAGGAGAATGATAAAAAATATATGGAAGCACTAGGATGAAGCTTGTTGATCTATCTACCTGAACCTGGTCTCAGTTTGTCTTGAGAGTGTCTGAGGAGGAAGTTATAAGTCTGCCAAAACAGGGTTTCATTTTGTTTTGCACGAGAGGGAGTAAAACTGCCTAAGTGGCCTTAGTAAAATGCCTGCCATAATTCATGGATTAAATCAAATTCCCGCCCCATATGGTTAGGCTATAGCTTATTGATTTGTCTACCTGACCATGGTCTCATTTTGTCTTGAGAGTGTCTAAGGAGGAAGTTATAGGTCTGCCAAAACAGGGTTTTAGGCAGTTTTGCACCAAGTTCAGTAAAATGCCCACCTAGGGAAAATGAAGATGAGTCTGAGAATGAAATCAACTTAGGTGTGCTCAATGAGGTGTACTGCATCATCAAGTGGCATTGGTCCAATATTTTGGTGAAATAAAAAATCCACCTTAGAAATTGCACAAATTGTCTAAGTATAAAATTACTGGTAAAACTGCCTAAGTGACCTTTGTAAAATGCCCGCCATTTTCCTAGTCTAGTCTTGAATGTGCACTACTTCCAATAGGTGTCCAAGTGTCTACTACACTTACATATAAATTATAATCAAGGCATTACCACAAAACCATGTGAGTATCTCTCTTTAAGAATTTGAACCTTATAATGTTGAGATAACATTTTTTGAATTATTTTCATAGAGTATGTCATTAAGGCATGACCAATATCCCATCAATATTATTCAGGATGACAAATTTATTATGATATTGAGTAGTCCACTTAGCACTCATTGCATTGAGTGAGTTGCAAAAGCTTTATCTCAACAATAAATTTACAACTAACTTCTCTAAATCATTGTAATATTTCTCAAACTTTCATACTCCAAAGTTTTGTGTGTGGCCAACATTTTGATTTTGAAAATTCCATGCTCACTACTTTCAAATAATTCCCTCTTTGATGTTTAGTCTTCCTCCTCAACATGTGTTTCTCAAAAATCATCTTAACCTAGAGAAACATGATCTCCACATTTTTTTACTAAGCAACTTACCTCAATCTATATAAAATTTATCTTCTTCCTTGGAGCTATGCCCTTTCAATGTGTATTATCTACATGGATATTCTAAGAAATGGTTCATATTGAATTTTATTGTTCTAATGAACTCAATTTTTTTAAACATGCATCACATATAACATTATTGCAATCGAATATCCATGTTAACAAAAAGGAGTACAAGTTTATAATCTAGGTAGTGAATATATAATCCCCTATCCATATACATGAAGAGTGCCAACACATCAGCATTAACCCCAATTGTTGGTGTTCATAGAGTGCTTTGGCATATCTAGATGCTAACATTTTGTTACAAACATTAGGTTACAATGATTTTGTTACAATCTGACTCCATGGCTGGATAGCCAGTTCACCAAGGAACAAGACCATGCCAACTGATGAGTTTTCTCAGCACAAGGGCACTTCCTTGCGGGCATTTCCAAATGGCCCCTTATCCTTGTGAATTCAACACTTAGCCAAATTTCTGAATATGAAAAACAATATTTTTCCTACTTTGGCAAATTGATTTCTTGCACATGTGACCATCATAAGGAAAAATGAAAGCATGGGTGGATAACCACTTCAACAAAGAAGAGATCTATGTCACCCTATGAATTTTATTAGCACAAGGACACATCCTTGCGGGCATTTCCAAATGGCCTTTTAACACTGTTAATTCAACACTTAGACAAAAATTGTCAAACCCTAGGGTAACATGAGATTTTTATTTTCATCAATTTAGAAGTGTGAGACACCCAATGGATATAGGCCAACAAGGTGACTTCATATAAACCAATTTCACCTCTTGAAGCCTCTTTCTCTCTCCTTGGAGGGCATTTTACCGGAGTAGTGCAAATCAAGTTAAGAGGCACTTTTGTTAGATTGATATCTTCCTCCTCAAAGACTCTTTGGACAATATGAGACCATGGTTGGATGCACCAAACAACATTCTAGAGATCCATACTCTCAAAATTATTTAAGACATCACACTCAAGACATGGTGGGAATTTTACTGAGGTCACTTAGGCATTTTTAGTGATTTTACACTTAGACAATTTTGCACTTTCCTAGACTTGGTCCAATCTGCCTGAAACCCTATTTTGGCAGATCCATAAATTCTTCCTCAGACACTTTTAAGTCAAATGAGAACATGATCAGGTAGAAAAAACAACAACCTACAAGATGACCATAAGGTGCGGGAATTTTCTTCAACCCACAAACTATGGCGAGCATTTCCCTAAGGCCACTTAGGCAGTTTTGCTACTTTGGTGTAAAAGCAACCTGAAACCCTGTTTTGGCAGGTTGTTATCTTTGTCATTTGTGAAAACTAAGTCCATGGTTGGATAGCCTCTTTGACAAGATAGAGCATGATACTTCCAAATAATTTTTATCATTCTCCCATGAGGTACAGCAGGCATTTTCCCAAGGCCACCTAGACCAGTTTTCCAACACTTAGCCATTTCCAAGAATTTCTCCAAGGTTTATCCTAAAACCTTATTTTGGCATACTTATAACTTTCTCCTCATAAATGATTAAGGAAAAATGAGACCATGGATAGATAGCCACTTCAACAAGCTATAGCCTGGTATGTTGGCGCGGGCATTTTTCTCAAACCATGAATTATGGCGGGCATTCTCTTAGAGCATTTTTGACTACTTTTTCCATACTTAGTCAATTTCCAAAGTTTCACAAACTTGCCATACTTTTCCAAAATGATGTCATATTTCAACACTGACTTTATGATAGCACCAGAACGCCATCATGTGTATTTCTAGCCTCATCACACATGCCACATCATCATTCTTGCCATGTCATCACTTCCTTTGTCATTCCTTTGTCTTTCATTGAGTTTACCCTGCCATCATGCCCTTGGTTATTCCTGTGTCATTACTGAACTCCTTGGACATCAATGACAACCATATTCAACACCATCATCATTATCATCATCATCATATTCGTCATCATCATCATTAGCATCATCATCTTCATCGTTGTATTCATCATCATCATCATCATCCAATTCATCATCATCATCGTCATCCTCATCATCCTCATCGGCATCATCCTCATCCTAATCCTCATCATCATCATCATCATCTTCATCACCTTCTTCGTCATCTTCATCATCTTCTTCTTCGTCATCATCATCATCATCATCATCATCTTCATCATCTTCTTCATCTCCATCATCATCATCATCTTCATAATCATTGTCATCATCCTCATCATCCTCATCATCATCATCATATTCGTCATCATCATCATCATTATTATCATATTCTTGTTTGTCGTCATCATCATCATCATCATCACCGTCTTCATTATCATCATCATCTTCTTCATCATCTTCATCGTCATCGTCATCATCATCTCCATGAATTAGATGTTGATGATGATGATGATGATGATGATGATAACGATGATGATGATGCTGATGAATATGATGATGACGATGATCGTTTTCATCATCATCACCATCATCATCATCGTCATCCTCATCATCATCATCATCATCATCATCATTATCATCATCTTCGTCATCATCATCATCATCATCATCATCATCTCCATCATAATCATCATCTTCATCATCTTCATCATCATCGTCATCATCATCATCCTCATCGTCATCATCATCATTATTATCATTATCATCATCTTCTTCTTTGTCATCATCATCATCATCATATTCATCATCTTCTTCATCTCCATCATCATCATCATCTTCATCATCTTCATCATCATCGTCATCTCCATAATCATCATCATTGTCATCATCTTCATCATCTTCATCTTCATCATCTTCATCATCATCGTCATCATTATCATCATCTTCTTCTTCGTCATCATCATCGTCATCATCTTCATCATCATCATCATCTTCATCATCATCATCATCTTCATCATCATCATCATCATCGTCATCATCATCACCATCATCATCATATTCTTCATGATGATGATGATGAATTGGATGATGATGAAGATGATGATGCTGATGACGATGATGATGAATATGATGATGATGATCAAGATGATGATGATGATAACTATGATGATGATGACGAATATGATGGTGACGACGATGATAACGATGATGAATATGATGATGACGATGACCCTTTTTGTCATCATCACCAGCATCATGATGACAGAACGAACAACAGAAGATCTGAAGTGTGCGCTGATCAAAAGTATAACAAAGCAATATCTTATTTTTATATATTGGGCAACAAGACAGGACAAGGAGCAGGGGGTCGATGCCTCCTTCTAGTTGAAGTTGTCAAATTAGGGAGTTGGTGCTTCCTTCGGTCGATGCCTGTAAAACCAAGGGGGTCGGTGCCTCCTTCCAGTTTTTGCTAGAGAACTTAGGAAGTTGGTGCTTCCTTGAATGTAATATTTATATTATAAGAGAGCATTCCATGGTTTTCTCCCGTTTGGGTTTCCACGTAAAAATTATGTGTGTTCTATGTGTTTTGTGCATATGTGGATGAATGTTTTATTTATGGTGGATGTATAATTAAAGTTCAGATTAATCAATTAAAAATTTGAAAATTTTTCATAATTGTGTTAATAATGATTCACCCCCCCTCTCAGTATTAAATAGATTCCAACAAAAAACTTAACAAAGAGCAACAAATAATAACAAAAGAAATCACATTGAGGAAGAAAAGCAACCCAACCACACCAATTCATTTGTTTTTAGCTAGAACAGTAGGAACATGAAATACATTTACAACAAAAGTGATTTACCATAGTTTTCTATGCTTCTACAATAAAGATATCCACAATGACTCTCTAAAAAAAGGAATAATAATTGCATTTATTGGAAAAGTTGCATACAATGCAAGTGGCATTACTAGACATTCAACTTTTCACCTCCCTTTGAAACTATCAAGCATGCTTTTGTTGAGCTCTAGTGGCATTGGATCTATTGAAAAAATAATATGAACAACTTCTACTCTTTCTCAGAAACGAAGAATCGTTGATAGGTTCTTGAATGCTCTATAGCATTGATAAAAGGCTGCAAGAAATTTTGCATGCTCCAACAACACTTTTCAGAAATCTTGATATCATATTTTGTGGTGACCTTTGTCAAGCACAACTTGTACAAGATTCTTGGATTTTCAAACAACTAGGTTTCCACTGTGGCACACTTCCATATAGATTTTGGACTAACAATGTCAAATGTTTTGAGCTCAAAGAAGTGATGAGACAAGAGGACAAGGTTTTCATATCCAATTTGAATAGAATTAGAACATGTTCTTAAATAGACTGTGATAATGACTACCTGAACAAAGATTGTTATCGATGCCCAACAAATGATCCAAGATTTATGTACCTTTTTTCACAAAAACAAAGATGTTGAAGAACACAATGAAAAAATGCTAGTTCTTGTGCAATAAAAAACATATACATTAAAACCATTCGATAAAAAAAAATATATGCAATGGAAGCAAATACTTATGGAGACTAAAAAATAAATTGTCCTCAATCAAAATATGCTAGTACGATTAATTGGAAACAATTATGCCATTGAAGATGGTCTTGTAAATGGCGCATAAGGAATTTTTAAACATTACACAAAAGACAAAATTGGCATATTTTGTATCGAATTTCCATCGCTATCAATTAGCTCAATGCAATGAGTTGTGATTCTCCACCTATTCACACCTAATATTCCCCATGATTGGACACCTATCACAAGAATTTATAGGCAAATGACATCAAGACCAGTTCCCTATCAAATTGGCATGTGACCGAACAATACATAGATCACAAGGCCCTACAATGGATAGGTTGACATTTGATCCAAAAGGGGTTAAACAACATGGACTTGTCTACACTGCACTATCTCGCGTTAGAAGTATCCAATCATTGCATCTCTTAATTAAATTGCAATAATATAATTTCTTTCTTTCACGAAAAGTTTCTACCAAAATAGAGAGACTTTAAAAACATGCCCCTTGCAATTTGAATATGTGTTGCAATCAATGCTAGAAGAAAGCTACTTTTTCATATGGTCATTGAACACATGAAGCCTGCCATTGCATATTGAAAATAATGTCACTAACTATGCACTAATTAAAGGTGATATCTTATGTCTACATAAAACACAAGCAAACTTAATATTGAAAGAAAGTCTACTTGCAAAAAACTATCGTTGTTTATCCATGTTTCACTTTCATGGCACTCTCATATGTTTCAAAAAAGAACATAGTGATTGCTAAAGTCACAATTACATGACAGATCAATTGAATCAATTAGTACCCAATTTCAAATTTATAAAACTATTCTCAAGCTAACAAATATTTGCGTTGCACCACATACACTGCTTCAAGAGCTTGTTTTCCTTTTGTGCATAACATGCTAAAAGATATCCATCAAAATGAGAATATTGTAGTTCTCGGTGATTTGAACTTTGACATGTTCCAAAGTAACAATGCACAAAAAAATTCCTCTCATTTATGGAAATTAATTGATTCAAATTGCAAACAACAAAAGCAACAAGCTACAATGACTCTATGCTTGATCATTTATGGACAACTTTGCCATGTGATAACGTCACCTTTAATATATTTGAAGCCTATTGGATAGATCATAACGCCATTTGTCTTTTAATTCCTTTGAAAACATTTGCAAACATTTCTACCTAATGCCAATTCCATACTTGCATATACTTTTATAGTTGTAACCAATCAAATTGTTCTAGGCTAAATATACCATGTTGCATTCATGTCTATCTACGTATATTTGCATGATGCAAATGTTGCACAATTGGCATCCATCTCTGTTTTCAAGAAAAAAGAAAAATGATTCCTTTCCTTTTGAAAGAACATAAAGCAAATTTTGCTACCATTGATATTTGGATACATAAACACAGTTTCATTCAATATTGCAGTTTGCATTGAGCCAATAACATATGGATTGACAACCACTATGTTCATTTAGAGTTGAAATAGTGGAAGAATGTTTACAATGTAACTTGTAACTTGTTTATACCTTGTTGCAAAACAATTCATCACAAGCAGACTATATCTTTCATATATTTTCCACCCATTTACAATAAGTAATGCATAACGTGACTATATTTTTAAAATATTTAAGCACTTTTCCATTGCGACCATTAATATACGTCCTACAATCATTGCAATGGTTATCCCATATCTAGACTATTGCATATGCTCCAAATCTCTTGATTACTTGTGGTTGCAAACATTTTCCTATGAACTTGTGAACAATTTTCCAAGAAAAAATACAGTTTCCCATAAAAATGTCAATTGCCAAAACTAAGGCTTGCCTGCCATTTACTTCAACCATTTTACTACATGATTTATCTTCGTACATTGTCCATATTTTAAAGTTCTAAATGAAACCGATCAACATAATTATAGATTCATGATTATGAACACTTCATTGTCATTCGTTTGGTTTTGTGGATATGGATTAGTTCTTATGCTTCCATTTAATGTTTCTATGTATGCAAGATTTTAACTCGTTGACTCAGAAAAGCTACAATTTAAATTATTTTATGTTGTTATCTATTTCTTTGGCACCAATGCTAGTTTTGCAATTCCAATTACATCATCAATATGGATTTGTGTAACAACACTAGCAACAAGTCCTAAACTCCAACAAGCCAAACCTCAGAGGAAGACATAACAAAAAGGTAGCAACATTTTCCCTGTTCCAAAATTTCTTTATACAATTTTGCATTCCTTGTAGCATAAGTAGGAAAAAAACTAGGATTTCTAAAAGTTGTCCTTCAAGAAACTGTTAGTTGGACCAATAATTCATTATGACAATACTGTGTTTTATTGTTTATATCTTCTACTTGTTATTTCTTGTAGGCTTAAACAAATGTCAATTCCTCCATCTTCTATTGTCCAACTTTGTTCCGCAACACATTAATGTATTTGAAGGAGATGTCTTGGTGTCATATGGACCTGCATAAAGTAAAAATACAAACTCACATATTAAAGCATAATTGGCCCATGTTGACCTGGTGGACAAAGATGACTAGATGATAATAACAATGAACATTAACAATAATATGATATCTCGCTTTATTGATCACTTCTCCCCTAGTCCCAGTGTTTGAATCTTAGATTTTGCAATTAAAAACAAGGGAACGTATGAGAGAGGTGATGCAAAACACTGCATTGTACTATAGGAGCAAACTTCAATTGAAAATATAGCACAGTTTTGTAAACATCGAACACTGCTACCATATACAATTATACATGAGCTATTGAGCTCAAACCATCCCTACCATGTTGGATCCATTGCAACAATTGTCACTGGATGCAACCAAAACAATAGGCAATATGAATTAAACATCTAGGATGGAGAAATAATAAATGATAATGCGATTGCACATTCTTCTTTGTTTCAAAACAATTTCTTTATTTTTACATGTGTTTGCAAAGTATCTTTCATATATTTGCATTCTTAGAGTAACAAATTTATATGAAATTTAAATATATTGCAGTTGCAGTTGAACAAAAGTTACAAAAATATTTTTTTGCAAATACAACAACAACTAGCATCCAAGGTTGCACCATTATACTTGCTAAAAAATGTTGTAAGAAATGGCCCAAAAGGTTTCCAAATAATAGGTTTTTCTTTAGCAACATTTTTCGAAGTCCTTACTGTCGATTTTGCAAAATCACACTTGCTCTCTTCATTGAACCAAAGAGCAAGGTGATTTTCATTTTCTACCTTCTTTACTTGATTGAGCTTTTTTTTCTTTTTTTTAGCAATAGTTTTTCTAATTATATTTTTTCTTGCTTTATCAAATTAAAATTACATTCAATTCATCCAGATACAATGTATCTTAAGAGCAACGGATGTCTTCTTGACCCCATTCCAAAGACTTTGCAGCAAATACGAGCAACCTAACTCATCCCATTACACAACTTGCAACAAACCACATCATGCAAATATGAATATAGTTTGGAATGCATTTTTGGACACAAATGATAGAACAATATAATGCACAATGCACATTGCACAAGCCACAACTTCAAGAATGTTTCCCAATAGTTGCTAGAATCTCTTACGAAGACCATACACCCAACATCTCCTCTACAATTTTTTCACTTGCACAAAGATATAGAAAATGCTTATTTACATTAGCAATAGACAATGTTGTCACATAAATCCAGAATATATAGTGATCAATCCTATTTGTGGATGTTAGTTTCTTTTCAAGTAGCTGAATTTTTGTAATGGATTTTCTTTTTGTCATAACAACTTATTACAAACCTACAACTTATTAGAAAGCTGCAAACGCATTCAACTCAAATATGTATTGCAATTTATATATTTTGCATTTATGTCTAAGTTTTTAGGGAACTTCAAATTATCATATATAAATATATACACACTATGTTTATGATGTTTGCGTTCAAGTACGATGCTTCCATGCATAGTTCATGTTGCATTTCTTCTTAGCTTTCTAGAAATCATGAAAATCACGAAGAATAAAAAATAGACCATTATCGCATCATATCATATTAAATAGTTTACAAGCAACATATAGAGTTCATTACAACTCATGGACATGATGAATAATATCAATGATCATTTCTTAGGAAATGCAAAGCTACATGGTTTTAAGACTAAAACATTGTTGGATACCAAAAATAAGAATCTCTCTCAATTGTGATTTTTGTTTCAAGCTATGGTTTTCTATTATAGGTATTCTAGCGAGATAACTTTCTATGGACATCCTGCTTTGCATACTAGATTAATTAAACATGTTTCATTGTTTTTGTTTAGAACAACTCATTTATGTTTAAGCTACCAAGAGGCGGATCTCTGAAAAAGAAGAAGATATTTTCACTTCTTTGATTGAGGAAAATAAGAGCAACAATAGAAGATCTCTTTCAATATCCCATCATATCATATTAAATAGTTTACAAGCAACTGATATAGAGTTCATTACAACTCATGGACATAATTAATAACATCAATGATCATTACTTAGGAAATGCAAAGCTACAAGCTTTTAAGACTAAAACATTGTTGGATACCAAAAGTAGGAATCTCTCTCAATTGTGATTTTTGTTTCAAGTTATGGTTTTCTATTATAGGTACTCTAGCAAGATAAATTTTTATGGGCATCCTGCTTTGCATACTAGCTTAGTTAAACATGTTTCATTGTTTTTTATTAGAACAACTCATTTATGTTTAAGCTACCAAGAGGCAGATTTGTGAAAAAAGAAGAAGATATTTTCACTTCTTTGATTGAGGAAAATAAGAGCAACAGTAGAAGATCTCTTTCAACTAGACTACTTATTAAATGTTTATATTTTTCCATCGCTTAATTTTGTTTTCATATGTATACACAGTTCTGTATAAGGAATATTGATTACTTGGTCAGCATTGTCTTTTGTCATGGATTGTCTTTTTCACTTCAAAGCCGTTGTTGATTGTTACTCAATAACAATGATTTATATTTGTGCTTTCTAAAAAATGTGATTTGAAAATTTGGATTTTCATTTAGATATATCTTATAATATTTTCATATTTAATTGTCATATTTTCATATTTAATTGTCAGGTGAAGCATTTGAGAACTATAAATATTTGCCAAGCGTTATACACCTGCATTAAAATTGTGGATCCTTACAATTTCCTCCACATAGGACCTAGATTTTGAATAAGATGAGATGGAATGAGCCCGCAAATGGTCATAGATGTTCTTGCTTCTTTTTATTTATACTATTTATATAATTATTAGTCTCAATGTGTTCATGGGGCTATAGTCTAAGGGTAAATTGGAGGGCTTGTTATACAAAACACTCCGATTAATTAGCATATGCACATGCTTCAATTTTCTGCATCGGGTGAAAGTCTTTACAATCTTGACAGCGCACACTTGAAGATTTTCTAAAAAAAGTGAGTCCTGGGTGATTTTGATGAAAGAGATACCCCTTGGTCATGGCATCTAAAGCCAAATGCAAAATCCATTATTTTAAGAAAATATTATTTATTTATTTAAAAAAAATCCCAACTTCAAACTTTTGATATTGTTAAAGATGCACTTAAGATTTTCTCAATAGTTAACTTCAATATCCCATGAGATTTTGATCTTCACAAACCGCTTGAAAGCAATCACTTGTACCATGTGAAGCAATCTGAGATCATGTATTTGTTATTTTGAAAATCCGTGCTGTCATGTTCATTTGGAGATTACTTCCTCGGTAAATGCTTCTAAGAATATGCTTATGAACTTTCAATCGACTTAATGTTACAGTTTATAATTTTATCTAGCAACAATTTAGAGACATTGCGACCTCGTGGCTCTTGTTAGATATATGATCTTTGTATAATAGCCATAAATTTACCTCATTAATGCTCAAAGATTAAACGTTGGATGGAAATACATGGTGTTACCATTTTTAAAGATTTAACGGTACATGGAATTTTAGGCAATTATAGCGCTTTGAGATCCATGCAAGCTAATGCTGCCCCTCTGTAGGTAATGTGCCTTGTTCACAATATTTACATGGATTAATTGTCGATGTTTGCAATTTAATATATTTGAACTCTAAAATCAAAGAAATTGAGTTCATAGATTTTGTTATAAATGTTTATTTCCTTTAAAAATGCTAAAAATGAGTGTTACATTGAAACTATAAATCTTACATAATTAGAATATGATCACATGAGTTAGCCTTTGCTAAGCTCGAAGCGCGCTTAAGCATCATAATGAGAGCTTCAGTTCAAAACTTGGTGCAGCGGTATCCCAAGCTTGGTTTCTAACAAGTTGTATGTGATTTAATTATTATAGAGTATTGTAATTTGATTGCTCGCTGTTCAATGCACCTTAATTTTGTAGATTGTCATTAAAATTTTAATTTTTTTATCGATCACATTAATACATATAATTATACATAGAGAGCTAGGCTCCACCTTAAAATTTCATATATGCAAACCTGGTCACATTACTATATATGATTATACATAGAGAACTGGACTCCACCCTAAATTTTGATGTATGCAAACCTGATCACATTAATACATATGATTATACATAGAGAGCTGGGCTCCACCCTAAAATTTCATGTATGCAAACCTGGGCTCAGCTGAATTTTGAGGGGCGACCTTCTTGGCTCCATGTGCGAAGCCTCAGTAAGCCTCCGCACATGGAGGGAAAAAACGCCCTCGAGCGCGCTCGAGGGCGCCCCTGAGCTCAGATTTCGGGCATTTCTAGCAGACCCACCTACAGCCTGGGCTTGCCTTCGGGCATCGATGCTTTCTGACAGGTACAGTACAAAACTGACAGAACTGACAGCTGAGGTTACGTTTTGAACCGTTTCAGACAGTGTTCTTAGCTTACAGGTTAAGTTTTGAACCAGTTCGAACCGCGTTTTTGACTTACGTTTTGAACCAGCAGCTTTACCCGCCCCCGCCTCCGCCTCCGCCTTCCAATTTCATGTGCGCGAAGGGGCATTTTTAGCCCAGCTGATGTCAGCTAAGGGCGCCCCCCGGGACGCCCTTTTTACCTCCATGTGCGGAGGCTAAGTGTTATAGTGAAACTAGAGACGCTCTTCACTTACATGTCACTATCAAAGTCAGGTACGATTTGAATTGAAAAAGGAGAAAACGAAAAAGCAAGCGGTGGTGGTGGAGGAATATCTGGCGGCGGCGGGGTAAGGAGAGGAACCTGGATGGTGGTAGAGGAATATTTGGCAGGTGGAGGAACTAGCGGGAGCGGGGTGATATTTCAATCTGAAGAACTAAATAATTAATCTGAACCAACTGGATTCGGGTAGAAATCATGCATACTTTAAATTAAGTCTTGATCAAATGATTGTTACATTGTAACTAAAGAAGCTGTTCAGTTACATGTCACTGTCAAAACCACCAAGTAGGAGAAGGTGGCAGCGGAGGTGAGAGTGGGAGCGGGGTGGTGGTGGAAGAATATTTGGCGGGCAGAGGTTGGAGCGGAAGTAGAAGGTAGAAATAATTTTAGTAATGTATCTAATTTATGCAGGGAGAAAATTAGCCGTTGGTGAAGAGTATCCTGCACCTCTATATATAATGTTTGCTTGCTCTGCATTACCCTTTGCCTGTGCCTTATAATTCT
The DNA here is from genome assembly GCA_027924585.1 of Larix kaempferi. Lineage (NCBI taxonomy): Eukaryota > Viridiplantae > Streptophyta > Pinopsida > Pinales > Pinaceae > Larix > Larix kaempferi. Next base: position 22,918,008 of record BSBM01000910.1, read on the forward strand.
CTTCTCTTCTGGGGTCTCTGTGTGTTTGATTGCTGGGGTCTCTGTTATATGTGTTGCGTGTTCTCTGTTATTTGTATGCATGGTTGTTTGTCTGTTCCGTTTTCTGGTGAGCGCCTATCAGGAGGAAGAGAAGAGAATGGTCGAGCTGCAGAAGTTACTGCTTTAATGTTGCGTATCCTTATCATGGAGGCACAGCCGGATCGCTTGGTGGAATTAACGTTTATGCTTCTTTCACCGCCTTTTTACAGGTATTTTGTGACTCTTTTTCAGATTTTATGTGCAGAGAAACATTTCTTTGCTTGCACCCACATTTGGGATAAACCTGTGGTGTTTATAGGTCTTTTGTGTCAGTCAGAATTTAAATTTTTAGGTGTGTTCATCTCACCTATATTGATAGCGCTTTTTTTCAATCTACGTATGACAGGGTTGCATAATAAATAATCTCAACTAAGACTTGTTTTCAATCCATGCATGACATGGTTGCATAATAAATATTGTCAGTTGCCTTTTTTCAATCTATGCATAACAAGGTTGCATAATAAATATTGAATAAGTAATCAGCTATATTGTGTTGCTATGGCTTTTTTTCAGTGTATGCATGATAGGATTGCATAATAAATATTGTCACCTATACTGTATTGCTAGGGCTTTTCTTCATTCTATGCATGACAGGGTTGCAGAATAATAATATCACCTGTATTATATTGTTAGGGATTTTTCAGTGGCAGGGTTGCTTCTTAAATAATGTCTAAAATATGAGGGTAAATGTTACTGTACTATTTAAATTTAAATAGTACAGGGAATCCTCAGATATTTTAAACATTATTTATTTAGTACAGGGAATCCTTATTTAAATGCTACTGTACTATTTAGTCCTTCCACTGCATTTTCCTGTTTAATGTCCTTCGATGCATAATGTTTGTTTGGTTTACTGCAATCTCTTCGTTCTTTCTGATTTCTTCTGCGTTCATTTTGTTTCCTTTATTAGATTGTTCAATTTTCCTTTAGAGTTTCTGTTTCTTGCCTTTATTGTTTCTAGCTGATCAATTGCAGTCTAAGACTTTTATTTTTTAAGGCCGGCAACGGAATGGTATTAATATAATTTGTACGGAATAAATTATTTTATTTTCCATCTTCTTATCGGTTCATTTTTTCAACAGATATAATATAGTTTAATAAGATGTTGGAATTGCTGCGGGGATCAATTATGAATATAGAATGTCCCGGTATATCAATAGGTCAATGCCGGTTTGTTTTGTTACAGGGTAGTCCATGTTTGTTTTGTTGCAAGGTAGGGTGGAAGAAAGAATAATCGCAAACGATTTCTATTGATGATATCAACATTGCTAATTGTGGACATATCAATTTTTGCTGAAAAATGTTGAATCCTCTGTAAATTTTTCTCCATGTTAACATTTGTTTCTAACTGTATTCTCCTCCAGATTTATCTTTGGCGTCCAAATATATATAAATATTAAGTAATTTTATTCCTCTATATATAGGCTGTCGAAGACTGGACTTTGGAGCTAGAGAGTCATTTTCTATTGTCAAGATAGTTGATGGAAAGGATGTAGCGCTGTAGGAGCGCTATAAGAGTAAGTAAATTTGCCTAGTAGTTTTTATTCAAATTGACTTTGTAGAGGTTTTTCTTGCCTGGAATGCTAATGTTAAGGATTTCATTGAGATGTTTGTTTACCATTCATGTGTTGTTTTTTAATATGCTGCTAGCTGTTACATGATCATTGAATTTCCTCAAATAATTATGTTGTGATGATTTCTAGTAGGTAAGAGTTTCTGTTATATTGATTTTTTGTTTTGCTCATGAAACATCACAAAATTTATAATTATTAAAACCCTACCTTATTACAATTGTCACATTAAATGATGTCCAAAGCCCCTTGGTTTGGAATGGCTCCAACCTCCCATGTTAGTGTTGTCGGATCGTGGACTGCTTTAAGTTTGTTTGATCGTTGTTCTCAATTTGATAATGTATGTGGTGTTCTAGTTTCACGGGTTGTACATTACTACATTATTCTTCAAAATCATTCATCCAAGCATCATTGAAAGTTAGTGGGTCCGATTCACTTTTTAAAGGACAACTTTCATTATTGAGGTGTGTTAACTTTTGAAAGTGGAAGGGTTCCAAGGCAATAGCTAAGATAAGTTTATTAACGTCCAACGAATGACCAAATGTAGGTAAACAGGATTTCTCAGTACATAAGTAGTGATGCATAGTTGGATTGCGAAGGCCTCTCCTGCAGAAGCAAAAATCATAGCTAATCTATATGATCTAGGTGACTATCACAATTGCAAAAGAAATGCAATGCTTTGGGTCTCAGTTTTGGGGGTCTCTTCCTGCCCTTCCATTTCTAGCTCTTTCTTTGAGGGCAATAAGAAGTGAAATCTATAATCAATAATCTTCTTTACAAATAGATATCAATTAGCCAAGGGTGCTATGATTCTTCTCCTGCTTTTTAGTTTTCTCTGTCTGATATAGGAGATGTTCTATTTCTTCATGATCTATATTCCATCCTTTTCTATCACCTTAGGCATTTCTTCTTCATTGACTATCTAAATGATAACTTCCCCTTCTGCTTCTTTTATATACGTTCCTTTTGTTGATGTTGCTTGCTTTTCTGAGTTCTCACTTAATATACAAGGTATATTGTTGAGTGAAACTTCCCCCCTGTCAAGAGTTACAGTCTTGGATTTGTCTGTCATTGAATTTTTTTTCTCCATTCTGTCTCTTATGCTTAAATTGCTTTTGCTTATATTGCTCTTCCTGTGTTGACTCTTTTGGGAATTTCATGGAACTGTCTTAACTGTAAGTCTGTATGATTATGCAATGGCAGGTCTTTATGGACTTTGCGTATTTTTCCAAGTCCTGCACTTATATTTTGTTTGGAATCCTCAGTTAGATTGCTTATAATTGATGGATATGCATTCTTGGTTGCATCTTACTTTACAACAAACTGCAAAAGGACTGGGTCAACCCACCATGGCACAGTGAAGAAGTCTAATGAAGCTAAACAGGGTAAGCTAGTGGCTGAAATTGAAGCTATTGAAGACCTTGAGGTCAGTGTTTTGATTTTTTCACTTAATTTTTTTCTTTCTCTTGAACACAATCTAAGAGATTCCTTTGGATTGTGGTTGCTTTAATAATACATAATTGAATTTGTTTTCCTGCAATTAGCTGTAGCCGAGAGATGATCTTGGAAGAGATTGAAAGAGTAGGGTCATTATTCAAGATGTGCTTGCAAATTTGAAGAGTACAGTTTGGAAGGGGTGCCCCATTTTTAATTGGTAGAAGTCATCTTTATTGTCAGTTATTGGTAGAAGTCATCTTTACTGGTACAACTATTTGGGATAGATTAGCATATTGAAGGATTCTTATATGTAAATAATGGATTCTTACATGGACTCATGTTTCACATAAAACTATAAGTGACCTTTATTTGTAAGAATATAAGTAGAAGCATTGTTAGTATTGAATTTATGAATTTTAATATTTTAATTAAATAACATAATAACGGATATGTATGTGGCCAGCAGCATGTTTCCTCCCTTTAACCTAGCTGGAAGTCACAGCATCCCTCATTTTCCAAGCCCGGTTAATGGAACAATACAATATTGATCAAAACTAGGTCTTCATGTGACTGGTATACACCCTGCTATAATCCTTCATATACACAAAGCATTCAAACTCAAAACATCATCTTAGGAATTTTTAATTTTATCTGTGGCTCATGATGAGTCTGCATGTGATTGGTTATGGCCTTGCAAAGAACATGTAACAAGATAGGTGGGACAGAAAAAAACAACCTTAATATAAGGAAAAACCCATTTAATCCTACAAGGATGAATATATATTCATAAAGCAATAAAGAAGATAAAAGATGCATCTTGAGGACCAACCTACAACAAGAAGCTAGGCTGCCCTAATACATGGTTCATCTTCATTACTCTAGGAGGCTGACTTTTCCAAGGGGCTGTTGATGTCTTCCTCCTTTTGGGAAAAGGTCAAATCTGAGGGGAATCCTTGTGGGGAGCAGGGGGCATCCGACTTTGTTTTGTAGAGGTGGTTCTCCTTTTTAATATTTGAATGATAATATCTTATCAGCAAACACAACTTCATAGATGGGCTGGTTTTGAAATAGAAATTCAATCATGGGCCTTGTGAAAGTCAATCATCAACAAATGGGCGTCCTGTTAAGACTCCCTTTCCCACTCCGTGGTCTCCCATGATGAGATCATTTCACCCAAGATAAACCCTTGCACAAAACCTGTCTGTTCTGTCTGAACAATATTATGAACCTGGAGAGCTATTGCCTTGGTCAGGATCTTGTAGGCCACTCCTAGCAATATGATATGTCTCCACCTCCCAATGGAGACTCTCTAAGCATTTTGGGAATCAATTCAATCAACCCTTGGTTAAATTCCTGAGGTGAAAGCCTTAGATGCCAAGCAGCAAAATCATCCCCTACTATGTCCCACATCACCTTGTAGAACTCACAAGGCAACTCATTCATACTCGGGGACTTAATGCATAGGGTAGCAAAGAGCTCTTCCTTCGAGAAGTGATTGTCTAACCTGTCCTGGTTCCCAATAGAGACCTTATGAGGAATCACCTTTATAGAAGGAATTTGTAATAACCATATTCGAGTCTGTTAGAGCACAACGTGAAAAAATATTCTGGAAATGATTCCCAAACATACCTTTGATCTTAGTGGGGTTCTCTTCAAGAGAATCATCAGATCTGTGTTAAATATGAGCCTTGAAGACCTAGGAATGCTGCCAAATTGTGTTAAACGCTTGCTGTATTGGTGAATGGTCTGAGTATCTAACGGCGAATTTAGCCATAATCAAGATGGTCATTTAGTGTCAAAGCATCAACAATGGGAAAGTAACGATCTAGCTAGAGGGCAAGAATCCTAAACATTGTGTATCGACACTTAAGGATTTTATCTGATTAACACATGAGACCTCATGGATTAGCTTATAGCTATTTGAATATTTGAAGTATCTGGATAGCATGTATTACTTTAGCTTATAACTATTTGAATATTTGAAGAATTTATTATAGGGCTTACCACTTGCCTTTTGTCTTCATTTTTACCATAATTTCAACTCTTTTTCCTTTCCTAGCTGTATTAAGCTTAAACTGCCTTTTACACCCTTGTTTATCTCTTAGACTTAATTTAAGGCTCTTCCACAAATAGGTGGGTTTCTAGAGCTACTTAATCTACAAGTAGCTCCCTCAAAGCTAAATATTAATTTGTTTCTTATATTTCCACTTGTCTACTAAAACCTTAAACTTTAAAGGAAAGAAACTACTCTAGAGACCTCATTGTAATACCTGATCATTTCAACATATTCTAAGGAATTGAGGGTTAGATTTCAACATATTCTAAGGAATTGAGGGTTAGATTTCAACATTGATGGCATTGACAGACATTTCGCTTGAAGGTTGTTTGGCTAGACATTTCCTTCTGCTTGCCTTATGCAATAGGAAGCACATTGAAAAATTGTTAGATATTGAAATAATTTGGAATAACCAAGTTCAGGCATGAGTGCAATCTTATGCTCTTCACTAATTTTGTGCACAATGAGAAAGACCTCCATTTGCTGCATCCAATGATTATGATGACATCAACCTCACCATTGCAGGGCTTGATCTCTACTTATGCTTATACTTTGAAAGGAAGTAGAGAAGAAGCACTGCTTGAGCTCTCTATCTTAGTATCTAGTTCTTCAATGATCTTTGAATCTGTAGGGGAGATGTACTGCTCCTTGAAGAGTCCAAACTTACTCTCGAGTCTCAAGAAATTACATTAAGAGTGTCATAGACTTGAAGCTATTAGGGATTTGCACCTCCAGCTGGTTGTGACTATAGTATGTGCTCCTTTGTGTAGTCTATTTTTTCTGCTGTAGATAAGTTAGTGGAGAGTTTTCTTTCATTCGCAAATTGCAGGTTTAGGCAAGAAGAGATACCAAAGTCAATAACAGACAGGAACAATAAACCAAAGAAACACAATTTTGAATTTCACCTTGGAGAAATTTTTACTGTAAAAATCCTAACACTAAATTTACGAAAGTGCCTCAGATTTCAATTATTCACTGTCTACAGAATAAATTACAAAGGGGTTTACTATGAGGCAACCATTTATTAGAGTCTAGCTTCCAAATTGCTGCAACACTGGTTTCTTTTGCTTTGCTCTGTTATTACCACTTTCTCTCCTTCCCTTTCATTGATATCTTCAAATGTCCAAAGTGCTTGAGAATGCAATCATTAGAACCCTAGAATACTTTCACAGGGCCTTTTTAACTATTCTAGCATGGTGATTCCTCTTCCAACAAAATGGAATCAGTTTTGATAGTGGTTCATTGTCCTAGCCAATGGTTGGTAATTTCCAACTGAGATAGTGTTGATGCAGCATTGGTTTGGCTCCTTTAGGGCCTTCAATGCATTGCAGCCATTGGTCCACAGTGAACTTTTTGTAATAGTCCGATGGTTCTTCTTCACAATGACCTGCCTTCATACTTAGTGCTTTTAAAAAAAATTGACCTAGCCATTTTTTTGGATTTTTTTCTTTTACTTCAATGATCCAATTCTGATCATACTTTCTCGTTTTGAGGCTTTTTGTTCCCTAAAATCTTTATTTTCGAAGAAGGTGAGGAAATGGTTGTTTTTAAATTTTTTTGACATAGCCATTTTTTGGAGTTTTTTCTTTTACTTCAATGATCCAATTCTGGTCATACTTTCTCATTTTGGGAGGCTTTTTGTTCCCTAAAATCTTTAGTTTTGAAGAAGGCGAGGAAATGATTCCTAGGCTTTTTCCCTCTCATACCATTTTACCTTCTTATATAGCTCCCCCGTCATTCCAATTTGCCAAATTTCTTGCTGTCCTCTGTGTGCGATCTGGTTTTTCTTTGTTGGCACTAAATATTCCTTGAGCTCCTCTAAAGCATTTGGTGCAATATCCTCTACTCAAGGAAGAACTTTCTCCTTTACATCCAACACGAAAGGTTCAAATAATCCAACCAACAAATACGTTGTCATATATTCACGCTGATTCAATCTAAAAGCTTTGCCACTAATCTGTTCAATAATTTAAATGGTCCATACCAAAGTTACATTTATCATGTCGGTGAATATATCGCCGAGGGTATGGAATGCAACTTATCAGCAACAACGACGAAAATATCGACAAATGTCATAAAACATAAAAAAATACAAAAATAACCATTTTTTTAACACCTAAAGCAATAACAATATCAAATAAACACATTGATACATAAATATGAAAATACAACTAATATATAAGATGCATAAGATGTCAAATGGTGGATCATGATCACATATCGACTATAAACTGAAAATACTGAAATATGTCCCTGATGGAGTGATAGAAAATCACATAAAATGATCAAAATAAATGTCTCTCAAGAGATGAATCATCATGACTCGTGAGGCATCTAGATAGTATGTAGAGTCTAGACATATGAATGAGACATAGTATGATAGTACAATGCTAAATAATAGGAGTCATCGAGTCATCGACTCCCTGAGGTTGACCCTCTAATCAATCTACCCCTTTTACGGGTAAAAGGCACCACTCTTCCTCTAGAAGCAGTAGGTGGTCGTGGAGGTGGTATGGATGAGCCTGGGGTGGAACTAGAAGCTCCAACTGCTCGAGAAGGTAATGGGGATGAGGTGGATGACAATGTGAGTTGTCTCCTCCTAGTCCCAACTGCATGACTCTCTGCCTGTGGAGGTGGTGGCATTGGCATTAGGTGGCCGTGGAGGTGGTATGGATGAGCCCGGGGTGGAACTAGAAGCTCCAACTGCTCGAGAAGGTAATGGGGATGAGGTGGATGACAATGCGAGTTGTCTCCTCCCAGTCCCAACTGCATGACTCTCTGCCTATGGAGGTGGTGGCATTGGCATTGGTTGGTACTGCACCTAAATATCAACCTCCTCCTCATTGTCCTCATCCTCTTGAAGTGGAACATCAACATCCTACTCTAACCCCTCCTCCTCCTCTAACACATCTGCAATGGCTGCATCAACATTCTCCTCTCCCTCCAACCATCCAGGTTCCTCCTCCATCGTAGGATGCTTAGTCTCCACCGTCCATTTGGTAGTGTTAATGCCATCCAATGAAATGGCATCTGAAATGGGTACTTTCTCAATTTGCTTCACCTGCAACCTTAGATTGTAGTAGACATAAACCATGTCATTAAGGCGCTCGGGAAGTAACATGCATTAGTATGAGAGCCATAGTTACAACTTAAGGGGTGAAGAATGATGATAAATTCAAATTCAAGAATCAAGTTTGTAATAAATTAAATTTAAAATTTTAAAGAATTAAATTAAAATTTTCATTCTTTAACATTTCTAACCTTCTGCGCTTCTTGGAGTGTATCTTTTCAAAGACACTCCAATTGCGCTCACACCCTGATGAGCTGCAAGTTTGACTTAGCACTCTAATGGCAAGTTTTTGCAACTATGGGACTCTACGACCATAATTAGTCCACCACACATCTACAATAAAAACAAGGAAAGGAAAGACAATGAATTAAATTTATACCAAGTAAACATAGATAGAATCATAGAAAGTTTCAGAATTTGAAAGTTTTAAACAAATTGTACCTGGCATCCTCGTGGTTCTATCCTAGACAGCCAAAAGTGCTAGTTGACATCCTATATATTTCCATTTGTCTAGAAATCTCTGAACGTTCTGAGGGAGTTAAAACCATCCTCTGAACACATTGGAGAAATCCATCCATGACCTTAGCATCAAACTGAAATCCACATGCATAAGAGAAAGCGGGGTTGAGGTAGAGCCTTGTTGCATGAATGGGACAATGGAGAGTATGATTCCATCGTTCATCGATCACACTCCATAGTTCAGCTTGTCGTGTGAATCCCTCTTCCCCCTTGTCCTCATAGTATCGATGGATAGGTTCCTTGGCCTTATCCATGGCCTCATACAAGTAGTCCATTGTGGGCTTGTCCGCATCAACCAAACGAAGAACCTTTACCAAAGGTTCACTGGTTGCACATATCTCCTGCACTCCTACCCAAAAAGTCAGATCACGTTTCACTTGTTGAGCTATGGCTTTCCCACCAAGTTTGGTGCTATATAGACGCAAGAAGCCCACTCATCAGAAAGAAACATCTGCTGCAACTCCATCATAACCTTGTGGAGAGACTAAAGAGATATGAAGGTAGTGGCGAATCGTGTGATTGCAGGCCGTGCCAACTCCTTGTTCCCCGTGAAGCGTCTCATGAGTGAAAGAACATATGTGTGATTATATATATATTTTGTCACATTTCGAGCTAAATCAATCACTTCCTTGATCCAAGGAAGTTTACCCATGTCCTCTTAACATCAAATCGATGCAATGGGCGACACAAAGAGTCCAATATAAGCTTGCATACCTCTCCATAAGCATCCTCCCAGCAACAACATAATTGGAAGCGTTGTCCGTAATGACTTGGACAACATACTGCAGGCCTATCTCTTGGATAAATTTATCCAACAAATCACATAATAAGTTTGCATCTTTAACATAGGCATATGCATCGACATATTTGATAAACATTGTCCCCCTGGGACAACTAACCAAGAAATTTATAATGGATTTGCCCTTCCCATCTGAGCACCCATCTGACATAATAGTACATCCGGTGGTCTCCCATGACTATCTGAGCTCATCTAATCTCCGGTTGCAATCAACCTTCTCCCCATCAAGGAGTCTCCCTCTCAAATCATTATAGGAAGGGCCCCTATAACCTGGACCAACAATAGCAACAAATTCAAACATGGCATGATAGTAGGGGTTGTTCTTGGTAATGTTAAAAGGCACATCACCCCATAGAAAACATTTTGTCACAAGTCTATCGGCCTCTTCCTTCTCCCTTGCTTTAACTATGGATTGAATAAAAGGTTGCCCCCCGGGTGTTGACCTTGGCACAAAGAAAGGTGAGGATGAAGAGGGCATTGCGGGACTTGTGGGTCGTGTAGATGAGGAGAAGGAATGCATGTCACGGTCACTGAAATCCACCCACGAGGCACTTGTGGCTCCCATGTTTCGTGATTGTGTTCAAAATGCAAGGTTCTCAATTCTTCCTTCTCGTCTCTCTTCCTAGCCATATCAAGAAGGGATTGGTTAGCAATACTCATCACTTCTGGAGTAACAACAGGACAAACATCCACTTCATGCCCGAAGACTTTGGCAAGGTGGTATTTCAAGTGGCTAATTCCACCACAAATATCCTTCCCATAATTTGCAATTCAACCTTTGTTTAGAATGGAGATTAAACCTATGTCACCAAGAAAAACAAAAATAAATAAAATGGATGCTTGGGTCTTTGAAATTTAGAAAATCAAAACAATAAAAATCAAGCCTAAAAGATTCAAAACATTCACAGGAATGGCAAATGGCCAACATAAAATTTAAAACCCTACACTAAATATACAATGACCAACAAATATGAAGCAAAAAGAACAAAAATAGATTTATACATACCTGAATAGAGTGAAAGATGTGGTAGATGGATCCCCACTCCCCAAACAATCTGCTATTGGCGATGGATTCGATGGAAAAATCGGATTTCCCCTCCTTCTCTTGTTGGAAACCTTCTCAAACCCACGTGGACCGCTGTAGCTTCCTCAACAATGTCAAATGAAACAAAAAAAAGGACCCGCAACCGTTTTATCTCCTAAATCCACGTTTTTGTTTGATAGGGCGACACTTTCCATCGACTCGCGATATTTATTGAATTCATCGTGCGTCAATCAATGTGTCTCGACACATTAATGTGTCGGAAAGTGTCACGATTTTTTTGTGGCGATATATCACCGAGCTGATTGTCGGGCGATAATCAAGTGCCCAAACTGGAAATGGCTGGTTTTGGCTTGAACCGGTCTATAATCAGTCTATACTGGTTGTTACCGGGCAAACTAGCAGGACTAGTTTTCGATAAGCAAAAATAAGAAAAGTGATCCAATGTCACTGTTATCACCTAAACTGTAGTTACCCGTATGGATGTATCCATTAATGGATGGCAGTAGGGAAGGGCAACTCAAAGGTGCAACCACGATCACCTCGACTTCCAATAGATGGTTGTCACGCCAATCGAGGCAACCTTCACTTTATGCTATCTAGCCCAGACAACAAAGGGGGAGACCCAGATCTACTCCCGACAGGAGAGATCAAACCAAAACACCAAATCAAAGTTAAGTATGAATGAAGTATTGTAAGGTGTATGGTGTATCCTAGACCTAAGGATGAAGTCACGAGATAAATAAGGGGTTCAATGAGTATAGCTTTGGTTCATTGTTGATGTGAGAGTGACTTGTAGTATTTGAAATGAGATCCAGGATTAAAGTACTAGTCAATTGTGAGAAAATCCACTGCCTTGGTAACCGAGTCCAATGCAGGGTAGTTTAGGGATTGAATTGGGGTTAACTAGTACATGAGATAAGCTTGATCATGAGATAGGACAACATCAAGGGATTCAAGCAACCTAAACAAGGATCAAACCACAAGTTAACTCAATAATCTAGGAAAGTCGAATGAGCTTGGAGAAAGATCAGTTCCTTGGGAATTGGGATAAATGGAGTCAAAGTGAAGTTAACTTGTAGATCATGACCCCTATAACATAAGACAAGTGGGCTACTAAAGGTTTGATGGATGGATTTATCTAGATCTAATAATTCATGATGTGACCTAAGTCGACCACAATCCCTTAAAACAAGGAATGCTATCCCCAAGGCGAGATTTCACAAAATGACCTACTAGACATAGGTTTCAAGGTATGTGTGTTCCAAATCCACCAAAATCTCAACTACCCATGTCCTACAAGTGGACAAACTCAATCTCCCCAAGAAGTGCGACCTTGCCCAAGGAGGGTTAAAAGTGTGATAAATGGGATCAAGACAAGTCCAATGGCATCCAAAATTTAGATCCAAGTAGTTTAAGCAAGTGACAATGTGGATCTAGAAAATCAAGACAATCCAAGAGTTAGATCTTACTAGATCTGAGTTTTAAGATACCAAGTGGTCCAAAATGGGGTTTTAATCCCTTAAAATGTGGAATAGGGCCCACAAGGTAGAAATCACAAAAGTGACAGTCTAGGGGTAGGTTATTGGATATGTAGATTGCAAATCAAGTGGAATCTCAACTACCCATGTACTAGATCTAGGTTAACTCACCCAAACCAAGGAGTGCGACCTCACTTGGAGAGGCTAAGTTGCCTTGGGAAGAGGGTCAAATGGAGGTCAATCCTCACCAAACTATAGATCCGGGATGCTGTGGATACTATAGAAGTGGGTTTTAAATGTCTTACCCAAAAAGCCACTAGATCTTAGTAGATCTGAAAAAATGTAAAAATGGGGGTTTTGATTAATTAGGGTTTGAAATATTTTAGACAAGTGGATAGATCATGGAAAGAGAAATTACCTTGAGATCATACTCGAGTGATGAAGAGAGATGCTTTGTTGTTGAGGAAGACTCCTGCAGAGATCAAATGAGAGATTGTTGAATTTGCTTGCCGAAATGATGCCCTAGCCCACAAGTGCGACCTCCTCTACCTGTCAATCCAAAGAAAGCGATTTCAATCAGAAAGATCAAGTATGGAGGAAATACAAGCGAAATGCAAGTGTAACATGAAATAGAAGGTCCTGGGACAGTAATACTCCCTGTTACCAACGAAGAAACCCAAAGAAGAAATAGGGAGGGTCCTCCCCTACCAATACGTCCTCCTTGAATGAATTCGGCCTCCACCTGTAGATGCAAAAATGGTACAAAAAATATGGCAAGACAAGATCTCCAATAACTCAGTGCAAAGGAAGAATCAACGAACGAACACCAAAAGCATTCACCACAACACTGGAGATAGGTGCAATAATAATTTTCTATTCCAATAATCCAGAGCCACAAGTCCCCTTTACAATGAGAAGCTCTCTCCTTTAAATATGAGGGAGAGAGTCCACAATCTAACCACTTTTTGAATGAGTGATTAAGATCAAAAGATCTAATCAATGGTTGAGATGAGCTCAACAATAAAATACATGGATCACTAATAAAATATAACAATAAGTGGACAAAATCGCCCTAGGAGAAGGGATCCCACCAAATCATGATGACAAAATATAAAATAGTCATCAAAGTACCAAATTGTGCCACTATGGACAAATCGTGGGCCCTAGGAGGCCTCAAAAATCATCAGAAAATGCCATAAGTGATGGATGTGGGTCCCGATGAAGCTGAAACTGCTGGAGAAGGTGTGGAAGACATCCCACTCATCATCACTGATCATCCCATGCCAAAACTTTGCCTCAGTAGCCCAAATCGAATTCCTCTGTAGCCATTTCTACCAATCCTGAACTGCCTCGGGAAGCGTGAAACTGCCCCAAACTACCTCCTGGAGTGCCTGCGCTGTCAAGGTGAGGGCACTAGTGTGTCCGGGAGGGGGGTAATATGGTAAAAACAAGTGGCTGGACCACCCCCTCCATGCACAACGCCCTAGGTCAACAAGATAAAATCCATCTCTGCTCTGACAGGGTCTCCGACAGACCAAAACTGCACTAGGATAGCCTACTGAGGCTCAATCATCACTGTAATTGCCTGGAATTGAAAGTAATCTGTCTCATTGGACTCAGAAGGTCCAAATCTATCCAAGATGTGTACTCATACACCATATGGATCTCTGCATGATCATATAATATATCCAATATACCTGAACAGGTGAAATAATAATAATCTGTAAATAATCAAATAATGCTGAAAACCATAAATCATCATCACAAACCTGTATCTGATGCATAGAACCATCATGTACATGTACATAGACCATATATCATCTATCTATATCATCACAAGGTCCAACCATCTCATGTCCTGTGGTTGACCTTGGTCAAACTAGGTTTAACCAAATCAATATGACCAAATATAACTCAGACTATCATCAGAAGCTGCTGTAAAGTGTCAAAGGTTAATGCATGCTTTACAACTCATTCAAATAGCAATTATAACAAAAAGTAATCATTACTGGCGATCTAAATCCAAGTATATAGTGTCATTAATTATTATTATGACTCAAACTAGACTTTCAAGACCATACTCACTTCATAGTTGTGATCAGTTTGCTAGTGAAGGGTGAAGGCTAAAATAAATTGGCTAGGATGAAGGATGACTTGACTGACTTAACATTGTGACACTTTGGATATGGGAAAGGGAATACACACCATAGTATATACTGAATGAGCAACAACACAGGGAATGGCGGTGTCTCACAAATGGATAAGTTGTTCAAAGAGGGTTTATTTACCTTTAACAGATGCGCACAATCCATAATACAAATGAGGCCAGCAATTGTTTTGATATAGCATTTAAGTTCTATTGCTTTTTGGGCCTGAAGTTTCCATAGCCTTTGATCTATGTGTGTTTATAAACACATTGCATAGATTTACATTTATTTTAGGCTTTCTGCTGCAGGTGTGCTTTTAAGGCACTTGTTTACCTGAGCACTTCTAGGTGTGTCATAGAAAGCTTGTTTACCTAGGTATTTTACATTTCACAAAAGATATAACATTTTATTTCATGGCCATTTTCATTTGGCTCGCCTTTCATTCATGTGTGTTTAGAAACACATTGCATGAACGGGCTTTTCATACAAGATATAACATTTCATTTTTCAGATTTTGTATTCATGGCAGCACTAAAAGTTTCAGGTTTAGCCAACACAACTTTAGTGACTAGGGGGAATTCACAAGGAAATCAAACTCACGATAGGTAAGTTTTGTCACCAACTCAGAGCCGAGACACAATAAACAAGGGAGCTCATCCAATATAGAGGCTACAGTGGGGAAAAGTCCTCCATGCCACTAGTCAAGTAGTAAGTCATGGTGATAAACTAAAAGGTAGGTAATGGATGGATGAAGACAATGAATAATGGAGCTGACACTAGCAAGCCAAGGTATGGTGGAATGATCACCTCCATTCTCCATAAGGAGGGTAAAACCAATGAGTATGAATAATGAACTTCTAAGTCTGAGTAGGGACAATAGAATATATATAATAAGATCAACCAGGTCCACATATCTATATGATTGCCAGATCATGATACTAAATGCTAAGACATGCTATAAGAATCAATATAAAAACAATATAACCACAACACCATGATATACCTGTTGAGTCATATACCTGAATGCTCATCCTCTGAACCATCATCTGTCCATTGACATTGCTGCTGTAACTCTGGGCACTACTGACTGCTCTGTACAATGGTCTAATAGCTACATCGGTCATCTCTCTGAGTGTCCTAAGACTCAGTCATGGCATGGAGAATATATATACTGTCCAAAATCTGATAGTGATCCAAAATAGATGCTCATCTTGGCATCTCAATGCAAGGGAACTGGCTGAATAGTGTACTGGAATCAGATAATAATGTATGGTAGCCCTGCTACTATATGTGATAACAGTCACCTCGATCACGATTCTAACTTCTTTGGAGTGTTGGAACCTCCAAGGAGAAGTATCCTTATGAACACTAGTACAACCAAAGAACTATATTCTCTATGCAATTTGTAGTTAGACCAGTGCCTAAATAGAGTCAATATGAAAAACTAACATAACAATTAATCAATCAATAATAGTATATGCAAAATTAGGCAAAGTGAGATTACTAGAAATAATCAATTAAGCTCTAATTCATCAAGAAAAATCATTCAAGTCCACTTATAGGGAATAGATCGTGAGTATGTATTATAGCAATCAAGTCAAGAAAAGATCACATATCATCTAAAATTATCCAATAGATAACCACTAGCATTGACTATTAAGAGACTAACATCAACTACCCGAGCTTCAGTAATGTAGTATGCAAGTGATATGTTATTTACAGGGTTTAAACAAGTTCAAGATATTGTTGATCAAGGCCCAAATTTTATTGCAATGTATCCAAGCTAGGTCATTTAGCATTCAATAGCATCATAGGCATCCATCATTTAAAAGATTAAAGATTTTCCAATTCACAAAGTAACCTTCAGATTTGTAAGTAAATATGCAGTGCCACAGAATGAATAGTATTGCAATTTAGTTTTGTCACAAGATTTCTCCACCATTTGATATTCAATAAATAACTTGCATCAAAATTAGCAACACAAAAGGCTAAACTAGTGTCAAAATGACCTACTACAAACACAACTTCCAGATCTTTAATCAACCTATAGTACAACAGAGATTAACCAAAAATCAGACCTATGAAGAAAGTAAGGACTTGCCCAAAGAACGAAACTTTTCTCCAACTAGCTAACGCTTTTTAGTTAGGTTTTCTGTTTGTGTTTGTAGGGAAGGGCAGTAGGAAGGAACACACAAGGTCTGCCAAATTGGCAGACCTGTGTTAGGGTAAAGGAGAGGCTCGGGTAGGAGGAGGAGCATGCCCGAAAAAGGAAGGAGGGAATAGGGTAAAGGGAATGGAGGAGGAGGGGAGAGATAAGAGGTAGCGAGGATAAGGAGAAGGGAGATAGGAAGAAATGGAGGAGGCCGCGGACAACGGGAGAAGAGGGTCGTGGGTAGCAGGTCCGAAGTTTGGAGAAGGAGGCAATGAAGGAGGGATGATGGAGGCCGAGGGCTTGAAGGGGTGAAAGGGAGGAGGCCGAGCAGCTAGGGAAGGTGAGCGAAGGTAGGAGATGGTAGGGGAAGGAGGAAAGGGCAGCCCTAGGTCTGTAAATTAGGGCTTTTTACAAAACAAATCAGACTTTTACTTAATTTAAAATTTGTGAAATACATAAAACTTAACAAAGAAAAATCAAAGCTAAGTTAAAATAATATTTACAAAACAGTACTAACTCAAAAAAAGGTTTAAAAGAGAAGAGGAAGATCAACCTAGGGTTTGTTAGGTAATTCAACCTAACCTAGGACTTGCAAGAGGATAAACCTCTCCTTGAGATGGTACTTGCCAAGTTTGGCAAGCCAAAAACTCCTCCAACAACCTCTAGGGTTGGTTGTGATGAGTTTGGCTAAGACAAACCTTGGAGACCTAAAGCTCAAGCTTTCCTTGCTAGGGCAACAAAATACTGAAAAATTACTTAGCTAGGGAAAAATGCAGCATTAACAACTACCATTCAACCTTAGAAAAGCAAAATTCCAACATTTAACAAAAAGACATCAAGAGAAAAGACTTAGATACCTTCTTGTGCATGTGTCAAGCAAACAACTCTTAGCATTACCCAAGCAAAGTGCAAGAACAAAAGATACTTCAATGATTAATCCCCAAACACGCTTGTACATTCATCCTCAAGAAGTGCGCACCCCTTAAAATGCCCAAGGAGGGTCGAAATCAGAAAATAGAGTATAATCCCATGAGTTGATGTGTAAAATGAAGTGAGGAAAGGTAATTTATATCCTTTCACACTCACCTTTACAAAATAAAATGAAATCCAGGCCGACGTGCCTTTTTAAACGTCAATTTGAATTTATAAAATGTCAACTTAAAGTTATAACAAAAATAATATAAAATAATCAACTGAGTGGGTAAATTGAGACTTTTTCCCTAACATTTACCCCTACATGTCTAAAATGACTGAAAATGGACACATCAGATTGAACTGAAGGCTGAGATGAGGAGGGGGGGTCGTCATACCCTTACTAACCCTAGAAACAATGAAAAGCCCTCAACGCCCCCCCTCAGAGCAAGCATACTGCAACCAAAGGAAGGATGACGTCATCCTTTATGGAGGCCAGGGAGAGATAGCGCTGGAGCTTTGAAGCATCAGTAGGGTGCAGGAGAAGACCTGGGGCCATGGCATGGGCCCCAGTGCGGAAGAAGAGTATGCCACCAGTGTAAAAGTAATGGGGGGAGTCATGTGGTCCAATGACCCATCCCTGGGGGTCCCGGTCACCAACCTCAGGGCTTCAAGACCTTTTGTGATGTAGTCAGCAGTGCCATTAAGCCATAGTACCCCCAGGAGGGAGCCAAAGGATCTGGACAGGACCCCCACCTATGAAAAGTGGCTGTATCACACCCTCCAAGTCAGAAAAATGCTGCCTTCTCCCTGGGGTACATCTGGAACATGTGTTGGTACTGGTACCACGTAACACTGGTTAGAACCGATCGGTTCAAGCCAAAACCCATTAGAACCGGCTGGGTTGACTGGGTTTGTACCAATGTACTTCATCCAGAATGTTTAAAAATTTGGATGATTGTTTAATTTGATTTGATTTTAGACTATAGTATTACTAATTTTTGGACTCTACATGCCATTTAGAGCCTCAATATAGTTGTATTTTGGTTCAGATATGTATTGAACTTGGTGTAATTTTTCTATATTCACCCCTGTAATGTTATATATATGAGAAAACTTTGCATATTTGTGTCTAATTGTTTGGATTCGCATGGATGTACATGAATATGCCTTTTTGATCAAAATTTGAATATTTTAAGTACATTTTGGTCCACCGTTTTTCTATCCATTTTTTACAGGTTTCAGAATGGTCTCTGTCCAGTTCCTATTTTTAGGGTCGACTGGTTCAGTAACCACTTCCGTTCTTATAACATTGTTATTGAGATACAACCAAACTTAGTCTCTAACATGGAACTTGTGATCTTTCATCTGTTGATCATGTTGAACCAGTTGAAGCTTATTATTTTCTTTGCTCTTTTTAAATTGATCCTGTATCTTGAAGTGGATTTTCTTGATCTTCTCAATGAATTTGATTGCTCTATTCACCTCCTCATGTTCTTTCTGCTCCCTTTTTCCCTGTTGTCCATAAACAACATCAAAGGATGATGGGGGCAAAAAATCAAAACAAGTTTCAAAGGAGGGTTTTAAGTGGATACATGCAATGATTCTATACAACTTGTTCATCCCAAGCAAGGTTACTTGGGAGCGGGAGAGGGAGCGAGAAGCGAAATTTTCAAAAGCTTCCGATTAGGAAGCGTTCCGGAAGCATTTTTTTTATATATTTTGATGCATATATGTCAACAAATACAAGTAGAAGTTCATCAATCATCAGATAACATCATATAACATCATTCATTAATCATTTACTAGTGAATTCATGATTTCATCAACCATAGGTCCAATATCCATGATTCCATAAGTTATAACATCAAGATTCAACTTTAAAGCTTCAAATTCAAAGGTAGGTTCAACTTAAAACTTCAAACTTGAAATGCCATGTAATGTTTACAAAATATATGATAATAAATATAAAAGAGTCAATAGTGCCGAAACTTGAAAGTACTGTAAACAAGAAAATACAAGAAAAGTAGATTTTATGGAATCATGGATGTTTCCTCTTGCCACGAGAAATTTCCATTTTCTTTTCTCCTGCTCTCTGAACAATGGGAGTGGGATTATCATCCCCAGTAGCCACCACTGCTAAGCCACGTCCAAGACTTGATCCTGCACGACCCCCCCTCACTGATGCAGATGGAGGTCGTGAACCTCTAGGCAAAGATGGTGCATCTGGAAACGAGGAAGAAGATGGCGACACCATTGGTAGTGGTCTGCATATGCGTCATCCTCATCGCCCAAAAGCTCCTCCCCCAAGCACTCCAAAGTTATGGCTCCATCCTCCAAGTTATGCTCCTCCGGATTGTTGTCCCAAGTGACATATGATCTATCAGTTTTGGCACGCTCACAATAATGAGTCAACAACCTCAAGTTGTGATGTACATAAACCAAGCTTTCTGCTCGGTTTTCATTTAATCGATTTCTTTTCACTGAGTGGATGAAGCTATAGGTGCTCCAACACCTTTCTGCAGAGGAACTGTTAACCACCTGTGAAAGCAATCTAACAGCCAATCTATACAAGCGTTGGCCTGTTGAGCCATACATGTTCCACCATTCGATAGGAGGCGCCCTATCTCGATCTCTGATTGCATGCAAAGTACCAAATGGACCAACTTCACTGAGGTATTTGCTTAATTCACTGCGCAATATGTCACATTCCTCTAAATCAGGGACCAACTTGTCTATAGCAGTCATGTACGCAAGATGTACCTCTGGATCTGTGTGGGGCTTTCTCCTAACCCCACCCCCAGGTGCTGGTTTGGCCAACCAAGATGGAGAATAATATTTTGGTGTTAACACATACGCTAAGGCATGCAGTGGAATGTTGAGATGTTCCCACCTTTTGACCACATGTTCATGAATATGGTCATACAAGATGGGATCTTTCTGTTCAACAATATCTTTAATTTGACCCAGCATGCTATCCATCTGCTCATACACCTCCCCAATCACCGGCTTATCTGTATCTGCAAACCGAATCATGTAATAAATGGGCTTTGTGAACTGCAAAACATACTTGACACTTACCCAAAATCCCGCATCAAGAACTGTTTCTTCCACCTCCTGAAAATCAAGCCTGTCAGATGCGGATGTACACCTATCTTTCAAGACCTGCCATGACTCACTTGATACCATGCTAGCTAATGCCTCTCTTACCTTCAAAAGGCGCCTGAAAGTGAGGTAGTAGCTAGCAAATCTAGTCTTTGCTATCTTCAATAGCTCCAACTTTGAGTGACTGTGGAAAATGCCATGGGCATTGCTATGGTTGGTTATAAATCTTATCATCTTCTTGCCCTTTTTGTACAATTCACCAATCCATCTGTATTGATTTTCCTTCAACTTAATGATGTCGTGCATCAAAAGGTTCATTGTGTGAACCAAACACCCAGACCAAAATATGTTGGGGTATTTATCTTCAATGATTGCTCCCGCTGCCTTACAATTAGCAGCATTGTCGGTTATGACTTGGATGACATTGTATGGACCAATAGATTCAATGGTTTTGAGTAGGAGTTCTGCAATGTTTATGCCAGTCTTGAATTTATCTGAGTAGTCATGGGTTGAAAGGAAGATTGCACCAGTAGCAGACACACCAAGAACATTTATCAATGGCTTGCCTTTTACATTTGTCCATCCATCTGATACAATTGATACCCCATACTCATTCCAAGCATTTATGAATTGCCCCAAAGCATTTTGGATCTTGCCTCTTTCCTTGTCAAGCCCCACAGTTCTAGCTTTGTCATACCCTGGGCTCTTGTATCCTGCTGGAGCAGTGCGAATGGCATCTACCATTTCATGCCAATAGGGTGAGCGAAGGACATTGAACGGTATCGCACATGCATAGAGAAACCGGAACACTCTTGCATCCACGTCATCCCTACCGTTGGTGTCAAGGAAATCTGATATTGTCCTGCGTGACCCAGGGGGTGAGAATCCACTACCTTGGGTGGATGGGCCTCTAGCTATCGGTGAGTTCATTGAGGGGTCATGGTCAACCCTTGCTTTTGATTTGTTTTGTGCTTCAAATTCTTCTTTCTTATACATGGCTCTATGTGTTGATGGCACACTTTTGCAAACACAAACTCCTACAGTTTTGTTTTCATCACATGGCATGTTCCCACATAGATGTCTTCTCAGACGGGTATATGAACCCGTGTAAGTCTTTTTACAATGGGGGCAACCAAATTTGGCGGTTCCACCTCCCTTGCTTCCTCCCTGCTTGGTGACATATTTCCATAAGGGTGTTGTGTCTTCCTTGGTTTTCATTCGGTTTCCCTCCTCCTCCTCCTCCTCCTCCTCCCCTCCCTCCTCCTCTCCACGGTATGTGCCACTACCCACTTCTTCATCATCTCCCTCTCCCTCATTCCTCCTCCGGTTTTCAATGAACATCATCAAAACAACAAATGGAACCAACAAAAGAAACCATAAACCCATCATCATGTTTGTTGGACTTGGAAGTTGGAAGTGGAACTAGAGTTTAACCTGTTGCCCTGCAATAGAAATGATGGAGAAAGCATGGGAAAGAGTAGGAGAGGAACATTTACAATGACATTCTAGATTCTAGTCAAATTTCAAGCTTAAAAAATTCAAGTCTCAAGCATCAAAACTTCAAGTTCAAACTTCAAACACAAAGCAAATCAACAAGAAAGGGTTTAGAGCCTACCTATTTGGATGTCCAAGACTCCAATGGTAGTGAGTGTGCCAACTTTCCAAGGCTCCAAGCATCCAAGATTCCAACCTTCTTCAATCTCCAATGGCACTGTTATCACATATATAGTAGCCGAGCTACCATACATTATTTTTCTCATTCCAGTACACTATTCAGCCAGTTCCCTTACATTTGAGATGCTGAGATGAGCATCTATATTGGATCACTATCAGATTGTGGACAGCAGTTGTGTTTCCCATGCCATGACTGAGTCTCAGGACACTCAGAGAGATGACCGATGTAGCCATTATACCATTGGTACAGAGCAGTGAGTAGTGCCCAGAGTTGCAGCAGCAGTTTCAGAGGACAGATGATGGTACAGGTTGATGAGTTTTCAGGTATATGACTCAGCAGGTATATCATGGTGTTATGGTTAGATTGCTTTTATACTTATTCTTATAGCATGTCTTAGCACTTAGTGTCATGATCTGGCAATCATATAGATATGTGGACCTGGTTGATTTATTATATATATTATATTGTCCCTACTCAGACTTAGAAGTTCACTATTCATACTCATTGGTATGTACCCTCCTTAGGGAGAATAGAGGTGATCATTCCACCATACCTTGACTTGCTAGTGTTGGCTCCATTATTCATTGTCTTCATCCATCCATGGCTTACCTTTTAGATTATCACCCTGACTTACTACTTGACTAGTGACATGGAGGATCTTTCCCCACTGTAGCCTCTGTATTGGATGAGCTTCCCTGTTTATTGTGTCTCGGCTCTGAGTTGGTGACAAAACTTACCTATGGTGAGTTGGAGTTCCTTGTGAATTCCCCCCTAGTCACTAAAGTTGTGTTGGCTAAACCTGAAACTTTTAGTGCTGCCATGAATACAAAATCTGGAAAATGAAATGCTATATCTTGTATGAAAAGCCCATTCATGCAATGTGTTTCTAAACACACATGAATGAAAGGCATGCCAAATGAAAATGGCTATGAAAATAAAATGTTATATCTTTTGGAAAATAAATACCTAGGTAAACAAGCTGTCCATGACACACCTAGAAGTGCTCAGGTAAACAAGTGCCTTAAAAACACACCTGTAGCAGGAAGCCTAAAATAAATGTAAATCTATGCAATGTGTTTATAAACACACATAGATCAAGGCTATGGAAACTTCAGGCCCAAAAAGCAATGGAACTTAAATGCTATATCTAAACAATTGCTGGCCTTATTTGTATTATGGATTGTGCACATCTGTGAAGGTGAATAAACCCTCTTTGAACAACTCATCCATTTGTGAGACACCGCCATTCCCTGTGTTGTTGCTCATTCAGTATATACTATGGTGTGTATTCCCTTTCCCTTGCCAAAGTGTCACAAAGTTAATTCAGTCAAGTCATCCCTTAGCCTAGCCAATTATTTCAGCCTTCACCCTTCACTAGCAAATTGATCACAGCTATGAAGTGAGTATGATCCTGAAAGTCTAGTCTGAGTAATAATAATAATAATTAACGACACTATATATTTGGATTTAGATCGCCAGTTATGATTACTCTGTGTTATAATTGTTATTTGAATAAGTTGTAGAGCATGTATTAACCTTGACACTTTGCAGCAGCTTTGGATGATGGTCTGAGTTATATTTGGTCTTGGTTAGACCCAGTTTGACCATGGAGGACCATGGGACATGAGATGTTAGACCTTATGATGATATGGATGGATGATATATGGTCTATGTATACATACATGATGATTCTATGCAGCAGCTACAGGGTTATGATGATGATTCTTGGGTTACAACAGTGTTTGGTCATTTACAGATCATTATTATTGGCCTTGTTCCGGTATATTGGATATTTATTTTGATCATGCAGAGACTCATATGGTGTATGAGTACACATCTTGGATGGATTTGGACCTTCTGAGTCCAATGGGATAGTTTGTTTTCAGTTCCGGGCACTTACAGTGATGATTGAGCCTCAGTAGGCTGTCCCAGTGCAGTTTTGGTCTGTCGGAGGCCTAGTCAGAGCAGATGTGATTTTTATCCGGTTGACCTAGGGCGCTGATGATGGAAGGGGTGGTCCAGCCACTTGTTTTTACCATATTACCCCCCTCCCGGACACACTGGTGCCCTCACCTTGACAGCGCAGGCACTCCAGGAGGCTGTTTGGGGCAGTTTCACGCTTCCCGAGGCATTTCAGGATTGGTAGAAATGGCTATTGAGGAAATCGATTTGGGCTACTGAGGCAAAGTTATGGCATGGGATGATCAGTGATGATAGATCGGGGTCCTCCACACCTTCTCCAGCAATTTCAGCTTCATCGGGGCCCGCATCCATCACTTATGGCATTTTCTGTGGATTTCTGAGGTCTTTTTGAGGCCTACGATTTGACTATGGTGGCACGATTCGGTACATTGATGATTATTTATTGATTATTGTGCTATGGGGATTGACCAAGGAGGGATAAAATTACCCCTTGGACCCACCATAAGCCTCTTATGATATTTTGTCATCATGATTTGGTGGGATTCCCCTCTTATAGGGCGATTTTGTCCACTCACATAATATTTTATTAGTGATCCATGTATTTTATTGTTGAGCTCATCTCAACCATTGATTAGACATTTGTATCTTTTAATCTTAGCCACTCATTCAAAAAGTGGTTAGGATTTTGATGCCTCTCCTTCCTATTTAAAGGAGAGAGCTCCTCATTGTAAAGGGACTTTTGGCTCTGGATTATTGGAATAGAAAATTATTATTGCATCTATCTCCAGTGTTGTGGTGAATGTTTTTGGTGTTCGTTCGTTGGTTCTTCCTTTGCACTGAGTTATTGGAGATCTTGTTTGCCATATATTTTGTACCACGATTTTTGCATCTACAGGTGGAGGCCGATTTGCTTTGAGGAGGAAGTATTGGTAGGGGAAGACTCTCCCTACTTCTTCTTTGGATCTCTTCGTTGGTAACAGGGAGTATTACTGTCCCAAGACCTTCTATTTCATGTTACTATTGCATTTCTCTTGTATTTCCTCCATACTTGATCTTACTGATTGAATCGATGTTCCTTGGTTTGACAGGTAGAGGAGGTCGCACTTGTGGGCTAGGGCATCAATTCGGCAAGCAAATCAACAATCTCTCGTTTGATCTCTGCGGGAATCTTCCTCAACATCAAGGCATCTCATCCACATCACTCAGGTATGATCTCAAGGTAAGTTCTATCTCCATGATCTATCCAATTGTCAAAAACATTTAAAACCCTAATTAATCAAAACCCCATTTTTACATTTTCTCAGATCTACTTAGATCTAGTGGGTTGTTGGGCATAATATTGAAAACCCACCTCTATAGCATCCACGGCATCCCGGATCTATAGTTTGGTGAGGATTGGCTTCCGTTTGACCCCCCTCCCATGCCAACTTAGCTCCTCCCAAGCAAAGCGCACTTCCTAGTTTGAGCAAGTTGACCTAGATCTAGTACATGGGTGTTTGAGATCCCGCTTGATCCATAATCTACACATCAAATAACATACACCCAGGTTGTTACTTTTCTGAAATTCACCTTGTGGGCCCTATTCCACATTTTAAGGGATTTAATCCCCATTTTGGACCATTAGGTGCACTTAAACTCAGATCTAGTAAGATCTAGCCGTTGGATTGCCACGAAATTATAGATCCACACTCCTACCTAACCAACCTACCCGGATCTAAAGTTTGGATGCCATCCGACTTGTCTTGACCTACCTAACCCTCATTTTTGACCTCCTTGGGTAAAGTCGCACCACCTTGGAGAAGTGAGTTAACTCACTTCTAGGACGTGGGTACTTGAGATTCTTGCGGATTTGGAACCGGAATAATTTAAAACCTAGGTCTAGAGTATCACTTTGTTAAATCTTGCCTTGGGGATAGCATTCCTTGTTTTAAGGGATTGTGGTCCACTTGGGTCAAACCTAGATCTAGACACATTCATCCATCAAGACATCTATTGCCCGCTGGTCCCATGTACTAGGAGTCCTAAACCAAAAGTCAACCCTACTTTGACTCCACTTCCCAATTCCCAAGGCACTGGTTTCTCTCCAAGTTAATTCAACTTTCCTAGATTGTTGGATTGACTTGTGCTTTGACCTATGCATGGTGAACTAAACCCTTGAAGCTATCATGTACCATGGTCAAGCTTGTCATATGTACTAGTTAGCCCCAATTCAACCCTTAAACCACCTTGCATTGGACATGGGTCCCAAGGCAGTGTATTTTCCAACATTGAGCTAGTACTCTAACCCTAGATCTCACTTCAAACATCTTAAGTCACTTTCACATCAACCATGAAACAAAGTTATACTCATTGAACCCCTCACTTGGCTTGTGACTTCACCCTAAGGTCTAGGATAAACCATACACCTTACTTCATTTAGAAACAACTTGATTTGGTGACGGTTTTGATCTCTCCTGTCGGGAGTAGATCGGGTCTCCCCCTTTGTTGTCTGGGCTAGATAACATAAAGCGAAGGTTGCCTCGATTGGCGTGACAACCATATATTGGAGGTTGAGGTGATCGTGGTTGCACCTTTTGAGTTGCCCTTCCCTATTGCCATCCATGACTGGATACATCCATAGGGGTAACTACAGTTTGGGTGATAACAGGCACCTTCTCCTCTTCTCTTCTCCTCTTTCTCCTCTTCTCTTCTCTTCTCCTCTCCTCTCCTCTCTTCTCTTCTCAAACAAATGAAAGTGACAAAATGGAGTGTGGAGGAGGGCTTTATACCTCAAAGCCCTATTCCCCCCTCCAAAACCCCAAGCGTGGACCCCACGAGCTCCAACTCACCCAAAAAATCGCGGGTTTGGCCGAATCGTTCGAGGAAGCGACGGGAATCGTTTTAGGAAGCGACCGAAGCGTTTTTTTTTTCGCCGGAATCGATGAGGGAATCGAACAGGAAGCGAACATGAATCGATCCGGAAGCGACGCTTCGGATCGATTCCTGCACGCTCTCATACAGTGGCAGGGAGCGAAAATTTGAGGCCCGAAGCGCGCTTCTCAAAAACGATTCCGCCTGGAAGCGAAAGCGAATTGCGCTTCCGCCTAGCTTCGGCCGGAAGCTAGCTTCCGGAGCGGGGGCGAGAGGGGGGAGAGCACTTCCCTGCAACTTAGATCCCAAGACCACATGTACAATCAGTTATAACCCCATAAAAACTGAACCAAAGGTATATTGATAACTTCGGTTTGATCATCTGCCTATGGATGGAGCATTGCCACTGCTTCAACTCGGTTTCATCATTTCCCATGATATTGCCTAGAATATGCAGACCTTGAGTCTCCGTCTGATACAATAGAGTAGGGCATACCAAAATAAACCCACATATTTGAGAAAAACTACTCAGTTGCTCATGGCCCTTGACAGTTTTCTTACAAGGCATGAAAATGCAGAATTTACCAAACTGGTCCACAATTATGAATATGTAATCATGGCCATGCTTTGACAATGGCAACCTTCTAACAAAATCGATGGATATAGTCTCCCATTGTCTGCTGGTTATGAATAGTGTCGTATACAATCCAAGCTTCCTGTTGCTAGGCTTGCTTGTACTACAAAGAACACACTCTGATAAACTTGGTAACTTGCTCTTGCTTTCTGGGCCAATAAATATACCTTGGTAGGGGTTAGCTATACCCTTACCTACACCGAAATATCATGCAACTAATGATGTATATGCCTCCTTGATAAGCTGAAATCTTCAGTGTTGTGGGTGCATAACATACCCAATTTTTAAAGTAGCCCATCTTGGAGATGGAAGTCCGTGTTCTTTTCCAAATCAGTTGTTGAGTTGGTTTGCCAATCACTGATATACTTCTCCTAAATCTCAGATTTTCAAGTATTCTTCCTCATATATCTTATGGGTAAAAGGAACAAGCTTCTTTATAATACCCATAGCTGAGATCTTTGTCATTGTAGGTCCAGAGAGCATGTCAACAACGCTATTTGTTATGCTCTTCTTGTACATCATGACAAGATGAAACTGCTGCAGGAATCCCATCCACTTGTAGTGATTTGCTTGCTGCAATTGTGATTGAGTTTGGACTCTGGAGATATGGTAATGGTTGGTGGTCAGTATGGATGATTGTTTCCTTACCAAGAAGGTAATGCTTCTATTTCTTTATTGCTTGAACCAAAGCATAGAGTTCATAACTGACCTGTTGCATACCTTCTCTTGCAACAAAACTGCATCCATAGCATAACGACTTGCATTGATTTGAATCTCAAATGGTTGCTGCAAATGAGGCAAAATTAAAACAAATGCATTACTTATCTTTTGCTTGAAAGGTTCAAAAGCTATTTGCTGATTTTTAGCCTAATGAAAGTTCTTACCACTTGCAGTGATGGAGTGAAGATGATTGACTATGAAAGAAAATGATGTTCCGAACTTCCTAAAGTGTTGGACATTCCCTATGTAACTCTTTGTTTTGTCATGATTGATGGTCTTGGCCACTTTAGAGTTGCCTAAACCTTTGCTGGATAATTCCTAAGTTGTCCTCCAACCACATGCCTAAGATACAACAATGATGTTCTTGCAAACTTACACTTTTAAATTTTTAACAACAATTTATTTTGTCCAGGTTTCTAGAATTTGTTTGAAATGAAATACATGATATTCCTTGTTCGGCTGAGAAGTAGAATGTCATCTAGGTAGACTACAACAAAAGAATCTATGAATGGGCATAATACATTATTCTTAATCCTTGTGAATGTAATGGGGACGTTATATAAACCAAAAGCAAGAGTCGAGCATTCATATAATCCTTGCCTTGTCTTGAATACAGTCATCGAAATGTCTTCTTATTTTACTCAAACTTGGTGATAGTGACTATGCAATCCAATATAGTGAAACACCTTGCGTTTTGAAGTTGATCCATCAAATTCTCTATCTTTAGCAAGGGTACCCGTTTTGCAGTTCTTGATGGTAATCTAGTTTATGCTGTATGGTCTATGCATGTTCTCCATGGGCCTTCCTTGTGTGGAATCATAACAATTGGTAAATTGCATGGGGATGTACATGGCCTAATGACTCGTTGTTCAAGTAAATTATGAAGTTGCTTCTTAAATACAGTTCTCTAAAGAATGAACTGCCTATACAATCCTATTTTCTGTAGAGGTGCATCTGGTTGCAAGTGTATTTGGGTTTTTACCCCTCACTTTAGCGATAAATTCTTAGGTTCTCAAAGGATTTCTTTGAATGATTGCATAGAGAGTAGCGAGGTGCTCTAAAGCCCAGTATGGGGGAGATGTTGTCATGGTATGTCACGTCATGTTACATAGCATAACTTTCTCAAAGATAAAAAGTAATTAAAAAAATTCATGTCGACTCATAAAAAAAATAAAAATTAAAACCAACATAGATCCACCTTAAACCTGGATCTATTAAGCACCTAGAGGGATCCAATTTCTTGAGGTGCAATTTTTTTCTTGATGTGTAAAAAGTTTAAGATAAAAAAATTTACACCTCAAGAAATTGGATCCATCTCGGTGCTTAATAGATTTGGGTTTAAGATGGATCTATGCTGGTTGGAAAAGCTTTTTCCTGATTTATACACCCCCTTGAGATGTATCTACTTCTACTGGTTTGCTTTAATCTTGAGGCCTTAAAAGGAAAAGCACAAATTTCTTACTTACATTAATGAGTCTCTTGTCTTGGTTGGCAATCCTCCATGGGAATCTTGTTCTCCCCTTTATGTGCATGGATGCTGTAGGATTTTCTAAATTTGACTGGGCAGTACTTATTCTTTTCCCTTGAGGAAATGTACTTATATGATACATATATGGGCTGTTGACCACTACCCCACATATTTCCAATGGTACTACATCCACTTGTAGTTTATCAATGAAATTTTCATTGATTGCCAATTTGATTTTGCATTCTTTAGCAACATTCATTTCAACATCCTTGTGCACCTGTCCCAATTTGTATGTATGTGGATGCTCATATGTTTCCAGCCCAGGCTTCTTCACTAATCCTTGAATTATGAGGTATGCTTGTGAACTAGAATCAAAAGGTGCATAAAACTTTGTCTTATTGACTTGAATTTGACATGAAAGACTCTTCCTCCTTTCTTTTTCATCAATGGGATCTTTGCTTGTCATATTTGTTCTCACATGAATTGTTATGCAAGAAATTTTCTAATCTATATCAGAGTTGTCTATGATTTCTTTATCTTCTATGGTAGCTATAGGGAATCAGGATCTTTTTAGAATTGTGCTCCTCCTTGTACATTGTGTTGAATTATTGTAATGAGTTAGGTCCCGTCATGTTTTTGTGTTTATCATGGTGGGGACAAGTTGTCTTTCCTAAGTAATGTACTTTTGAAATATAAAAGAAAAAGTGACTTTATGTTTTAAAAGTTAAGTGACTTTATTAAAAGTATTTGTGCATTAAATAAATGATGCAATAGTAATTGGAGAGCAAGAGGGAGGCTTGTACAAGTTGAAAGGTCAACCAGAACAAGCGTTGGTCCATGACTCCATGGAACCAAGTGAATTATGGCACAGAAGGCTTGCACATGTGCACTATAGATCACTACCAATTGCAAGCAAAGCAATTTTAGGTCTACTAGAAATTCAAACAAAGCATGAAGGCATTTGCAAGGGATGTGCACAAGGGAAGAATGTGAAGAAGACATTTCCTAGCAGTGAAAGCAAGGCAAAAGGAATCTTGGAGATAATTCACTCAGATGTGTGTGGCCCCATGTCTTCCAGCTCATAAAGCGGGTATGTATACTATGTTTCTTTCATAGATGATTTCTCTCGTAAGACATGGATCTATTTCTTGAAATTCAAAGATGAAGTGTTTAGCAAATTCAAGGAATTCAAAGCCTTGGTCGAAAATCATACTGAAAAGAAGATCAAGACTTTACTATCAAACAATGGCGAAGAATTCACCTCAGAATAATTCAAAGACCTTTGCAGAGAATCAGGGATTAAGAGGGAGTTGAGCACTCCTTACAATCCTCAACAAAATGGCGTTGCAGAACGTAAGAACAGAACAATAATGGAAGCAACAAAGGCAATGCTACATGATCAAGATCTCCCAATGCATCTTTGGGCAGAATCAACAAGAACAATTGTGTATGTACAAAACCGTACACCTCACCGTGTATTGAACAACAAGTCTCCGAAAGAAGCTTTCTCATGAGAGAAATCATAAGTCAACCATCTCAGAATATTTGGCTGCCCTGTGTACATATACATCCCAAAAGAAAAGAGAACAAAACTAGATCCTTAAGGAAAGAAGGGAATATTCGTGGGATACAGTGACACATCAAAAGTTTATCGAATATACTTCCCAGGATTCAAGAAGATCGAAATCAGCAGAGACGTAACTTTTGATGAAGACTCAGCCTACAACAAGTCAAGAAAATTACCCATCGAAGAATCTGAAGAACCTGAAGTCCCCAGAACCCGAGACATAGTTATGGAAGAGACAGTTCAAGAAGATCAGGAAGACCATGAGATAACTGAACCGCAAGAACCTGTAGATCCACCTCGTTAGAAGAAATCCCACAAGAGAAGACCAACATGGGCACGTGAAGCAATACAAGATGCAGATAAGTATGGTGCTCTAGATTGGACACTTAGAGAAAGCAAGAGACCCAGACCATACTCTAGCTATGTGGCCCTACTATGTGACATCAATGATAAAGAACCTTCCAACTATGAGGAAGCAACATAAAAGAAGGAATGGAAGGATGCCATGATCGAAGAGTACCAGTCGATTATGAAGAATGATGTCTGGGAGATAGTTCCAAGACCAGTAGGGAAGTCTGTTGTGACTTCAAAATAGATTTACAAGATCAAGCATGCTATAGATGGTAGCATAGCAAAACACAAGGCAAGATTTGTGGCACGTGGCTTCTCCCAAAAAGAAGGCCTAGACTACGAGGAGACATTTGCACCTGTAGCAAGATACACTTCCATCAGATCTATACTTGTATTGGCCGCAGTAATGAAATGGAAGGTACACCAGATGGACGTCAAGACAACATTCTTGAATGGTGTAGTCAAAGAGGAAGTGTATGTGGAGCACCCACTGGGATTCGAGACACATGACAGACAAACTCATGTGTGCAAGCTGAAGAAAGCCTTGTATGGTTTGAAGCAGGCACCTAGGACGTGGTACAACAGGATGGACAATTTTCTGATGAGCTTAGGCTTTACCAAGAGTAAAGCAGATTCCAACCTTTACTTCAAGGTTGAGGGTGGACGACCAGTAATACTACTACTGTATGTAGATGACTTGTTTGTAACAGGGGAGGATGAGCTCATTGCAGATACTAAAAGAAGGCTTGCCGCAGAGTTCGAGATGAAGGACTTGGGAATGATGCACTACTTCTTAGGTATGGAGGTGTGGTAGAGTTCAGATGGGATTTTCCTTGGTCAAGGAAAGTATGCATTGGAGATTCTGAAGAGGTTCGAAATGATGGACTGCAAGGCAATGGCCACACTAATGGCATCGAACATGAAGCTACTGTGTGACGCTTCTTCAGAGACAGTTAATGCCACGATGTACAAACAGATGATTGGTTCGTTAATATATTTAACGTACACGAGAACAAACATATGTTTTGCTGTGAACACCCTGAGCCAGTTCCTGATAGATCTGAGGCGTGTTCACCTGAAAACTGCAAAACATATATTGAGTTACCTGAAGGGTACGATTGAGTATGGGCTCAAGTATGAGATGAATCAGAAGATTAACTTGCATGGTTATGTTGATTCAGATTGGGCAGGCAATGCCACAGACAGGAAGAGCAGTTCGGGATGCTGCTTCAGTTTGGGATCTGGTATGATCTCTTGGTTTAGCAGGAAGTAGTGTGGCATTGAGTATAGCCGAAGAAGATTATGTTGCAGCTTGTTCGGCTAGTTGTGAGGCAGTATGGATTCGGAAGCTACTGTCAGATTTGTTTGATCTCGAGCTAGAGGCGACTTGTATCTTTTGTGACAACCAGAGTTATGTGAAGTTGTCTAAGAACCCGGTGTTCCATGAAAAGTCGAAGCATATCGAGATCAAGTACCACTATATCCGGGATATGGTGTAGAGAGGAGCAGTGAAGCTCCAGTATGTGGCGACAGACGACCAGACAACCGATGTGTTGACCAAGCCGTTAGCAAGAGTGAAGTTCGAGTACTTTAGAGAGAAGCTTGGTGTTATCCAAATCGATGTTCCTCGAAAGAGGGAGTGATGTGACCGGAAGACGCAAGTGCACCAGGGCTGTATCTTACATGGTAGAAGACGTAGGTCGTCTGAAAGGACATAATACATCTGGGATGCTCCTGGGATGTATCCACATGTTTGAAGACGCTGGTAGGTCTACAGGTCATAAAGCATCTGGGATGCGCCTGGGCTGTATCTTACATGGTTGAAGACACAGGTGGTCCGAAAGGATGTAATGCATCTGGGATGCTCCTGGGTTGTATCCACATGTTTGAAGACGCAGGTTGGATCGAGAGAGTCATAATACATCTGGGCTATATCCACGGGGTGGAAGACACAGATGTTACTGGGCTATATCCACTGGGTGGAAGACGCAGGTTGACTCAGAGAGAGACGTAATACATCTGGGCTATATCCACTGGGTGGAAGACGCAGATGTTCTTGGGCTATATCCACTGGGTGGAAGACGCAGGTTGTCTGATGGACATGATGTATGCACTTGGGCTGTTCTCCGCATGAGATGATGAGATGATCCGGATACGATGAGATGATAGTAGAAGATGTAGGTAATTTATGTGGCAATGTAATGTGTGGTCCTAGGCTATACCTACTTGATGGCTTGCTCGTAGAGATGATGAAGACCTAGATGAGAGCTAGGCCTACATCTAACATGAAAAAGGGTTGGCTCTGTAGAAGTTCTCATGACAGATAGATTCGCGAGATGTCACTAGTCAATGATCAACGAGATGAGAATTGCAGCAGCAACGATGATGATGATCCACTGGGTGGAAGACGCAGATTTTCCTGGGCTGTATCCACTGGGTGGAAGACGCAGGTTGTCTGATGGACATGATGTATGCACCTGGGTTGTTCTCTGCATGAGATGATGAGATTATCCGGATACAATGAGATGATAGTAGGAGACGCAGGTGATTGCTGTGGCAATGTAATGTGTGGTCCTAGGCTATACCTACTTGATGGCTTGCTCGTAGAGATGATGAAGAACTAGATGAGAGCTAGGGCTACATCCAACATGAAAAAGGGTTGGTTCTGTAGAACTTCTCATGACGGATAGATTTGAGAGATGTCACTAGTCAATGATCAATGGGATGAGAATTTCAGCAGCAACGATGATGATGATCCAGCGATTATGACATTGTCCAGAGTTTGTGATGATGACTGTGTCGAGAGAATACCTTCCTATTTAAGAGGGAGTGTCGTTGTAAATGTAACTTCAGAAGATATTCTTTTGTATATTATTATTGTACTTTTATTGTACCTCCGTCGGAGATGTTTTTCCTCCGTTCAGGGATCTCATTATTGCATTTTACCATGTAAGAATATCGAGGTAAAACCTCCTTTGTAAGTCAGGGCAATAGCTCTCCAAAAGATAATTTGTATTTTTGAGTCTCCCTAGGACAGGTCGACCTAGTCAGTTAGGGAAGTCGGCCCCATTGGGGAATTAGGTCACTCACACTTAAAGTAAAAATAGAGAGGCTCGCTCTCTCATTTATATATCACACTCACTCAAGCAAGTTCGCACCAAGTGAGAAAGAAGACAAGTTCGCTGGAGGAGAAAGAGAGAAGCTGCAGAAGACATTTTATATTTGTGTTTTCTATCTTGTTTGACATTGTACTAGTGACGATTCTATTATTGAGGAAGTTGCAGGGTTTTTTCCTTTATGGTTTCCTCAAGGAAATTTCTTGTGTCTTTTGTGTTTTGCTGTGCTTGTCTATCTTTCAGTTTAAAGATCTAACATAATTGAATTAAAGTGCAGACTCTAACAAGTTTCCCAAATAGAAAGTGTTAGGTTCAGTTGCAGCATCAACCCTGAATTATTTGAGCCAAAGGGTGTCATTGTCCTGTTAGAAATGTATCTCAGGAGGTCCCACCATGATTTTGTGATGTTTACATGGTGGGAACCATTTTTGACTTTCCTAAAATGTCTTATAATATAAAAGTGACTTTATATTTTTTAAATGACTTAAGTGAAAAGTTAAGTTGTGGGTCCCAAAACGATTTGTGAGCATTTAATAATAAAGTGTAATATTAAATGAGCATTTAATGTGAACCTTTAGATATGATTAATTTCAGCCATTGATGAGTTAGTTGAGATTATTTAGTTAGGGTATTGGGAAGAGGAAAAATATAAAAAGACACCTAGGGAAAGAGAGGAAACATTCATTTGAAGTCACATCAAGAGAGAAGACAGGTGAGAGAGAGAAATTAAATCTTGAAGGAGAATTTTGTTTTGTGAGAGGTGATCATCAACACAACTTGAGGGCACGATTCCCAACAAAATTTTGTAGCATTCATTGGACCATACAGCCAGACCGTACAACCATCTCTGCAGACTGTACAAGCACAAAAATCGAGGCAGATTGTTGGCACAGTTTTCGAGACAGTTGAGGTCAAATTTGGCACGAATTTCAAGACTATTTTCTGCATTTAATGCTGGGTAGAATCCGTACTGTCCGTACCTGGCACGAATCCTGAAAAAACTGCTGTGTGCAGTTCGCACATGTGGGTTGACCGACTGTATCATTTGGCACAATTTCCAATGCAAATTTGCAGACGAGTGGGGTTTTTGAAATTTGTTTTTGATGCTGTAGAAGAAATTCTGAGTTTCTCTCATAAATAAAATTCTTTCTCTGGGTTTTCCTCTGGTGAAGTTTTTACCCTGGGCTTGGCCCTAAATTTCTTTGTTGCATTCATCTTCAGTTCACAAGTTTGGTTGTATGGTGCTTATGCTTAAACTATCAGAAATTTCATTACAGTGTGATACATGAATTCATAGTTCAGAAAAGTCATAAATCAGATTTGCAATCAAAGTGTTTGATAAAAGTGCAATATGAAGTTGTGTGATTGTGTATCAAATTTCTTCATATCCATGATCACCAACTTTTTCATTCCTCTTTTCCACAACAACACTATGCCATCCACCGTAAAAGCTTTTTGCCGTTTTGCCTTGATCCTCTATTATCTTGTCAAAGGCCTTTGTTTGTTGTTCATCTGGTTGCACTAATTGGTCTATCCAGGTAGGGGATTGGGGTACCTTCTTCACTAGATTTTGATATCCATTCCTTCTCTCTGTTGACGACGTGGTTCTCTTGTCCTCCACCTTGGATGGATTGCAGAGACATTTGATGGCTTATTTTAGTGATCTTTGTTAGTTGATGATCAACTTTGGCAAAACTAAGGTTATTATCTTCAATATGGTGAAACCCATCCTCTCAAAGTATTATTTTTATTTCAAGGTTGTGGAGATCAAGATCACCATTGCTTACTTTGACTTAGGTGTTCAGTTTTCAGAGCCTAGACTTGGTTTGAGGAAGGCCCTTCAGCCTTGGATCAACAAGGGCCATGGATCCCTCACTATTCTCAAGCCTTGGTGTTTTTCAGAACCATCTTCAAGACATTCAGTCCAAGATGAACCTCATGGGCAATCTCATTAGATCCATGATTCTCTATGGTTCAAAGGTCTAGGGATCTAGCTTATTGGAGTTAGATTGGGCTTAGTTTAGGCTCTCATGCTTCATTACATCATCAAATACAAGAGGATACTTCCCCTGTGCATCATTTAGGCAGAGTGTGCGCCATCCTGCTTCATGATTGAAACCATCTTTGGACTAGTTTCCTTTTTGCACCAGATTTAGTGCTTTGTGGACTCCCAGTGAGTAGGGATTGCTATACTTATCTTGCCTATTGCTCCTTGGAGGCCATAACCACTACTATTACCTTTGATCGAGCTAGTTGTTTGTTTGCAAAGGCAACCTGTCTAATTTAGTTGGTTGGTATCTTGATAGACCACCTCCCTCCTTTCAGATACTCTCTCAATGCCCTTAGTCGACTCTTCTCGAATAGGTAGGAATTGAATAGGATCATTAGATAGTATATTCAGACATTAGATAGTATATTCAGGTTACGTGGGTGGACCATCTAAGAGGGCTAAGTCCCTAAGATGGCCTTCTATGCAGAAGACTTCTTGGAGTGAGAGACGGACTTATTTTTCGGCCCCCCTACACACTTTGGCATTGGATGCGTGCTCTTTGGATACCCCTTGGGAAATTTTGGGTTGGTTCTTATCGTCTTCATGTTGAAACCGACCACCATATCACCATAGGGGATAGGATTTTTTTAGCTTTGCCATCTTTCACAAAACCAAGACAGAGGAGTACCTCATATTTAGGTACTCCATCTACTAGGGGATCAGGGGCTAATTTTTTTGTCTTTTTATGGAGTCTCAGAAATCTCTGTCCACTTTATTTTGCTTCCAGACTACAGATGCTTGGCATTGTACATGAGTGAAACCTTTGGACTTAGATCTCACTCACTCCATCCACCCAAGCCCAGACTAGACCTTGTTCGGTTGATTATAACTTTCTTTCCATTGTTTCTAGTAGACAGAGGTACCAAGAGATAGGTAGACACAGACACTATATTTAACTATCAGATCTGTGAGACCTCAGGAGACCTTTCGTGCTTAATCAATGAGATCCTTACGGACTCCTTACTGACATGTCATCTTAGATCCTAAAATAGATCATACCACACAAGCAGGTATATTTTAAAGTAATACCTATTGTAATTAGTTATTAAGGCCACTTATATAATATTCCTTAATTACATTATATCATGTCATCTTACGAACATGATTACATTGACGTCAATTCTCTTTTATTTGGCTAGTAGACAGTTACATAGCCTAACTGTTTTTTCTTTAACTATATATTTTAAAACAATGCCTATATTAACTATTAAGGCCACTTATATAATCTGCCTTAATTACATTATATCATGTCATCCTTAATTAGATTATATCATGTCATCTTACGGGCATGTTTACATTGACATCAATTCTCTTCTATTTGGCTAGTAGATAGTTACATAGCCTAACTGTTTTTTCTTTATCTATATATTTTAAACTAATACCTATTATAATTAATTATTAAGGCAACTTATATAATGTGCCCTACGGATATGTCATCTTAGATGCTGGAATAGATCATACCACACAAGCAGGTAGGATGATACCTGCTCTAGATTGCTATAAAATTGACAATACCTCGTACTCAATAGAAACTAGAAACGAAAATGAGAATTTCATCAATGATGGAGTCATTGATTACATTGATGTCAATTCTCTTTTATTTGGCTAACAGACAGTTGCATAGCCTAACTGTTTTTTATTTAACTATATATATTTTAAACTAACACTTATTATTATTAACTATAAGTACCACTTGTTTTTCTTTTTTTTCCTTTGTAACTAGAGGAATCAACAATTGGGGCTGGGCTAGTACTCTTGTGACATGGTGTTGATTCCACTCCTCTAACACTATACCCCTAGGCTTACCAACGCTGCCCCATGCGTGGCACACAAGGTTAGTCGAGGTTTGAACCCGTGACATCACAAGGAGTGCCTTAACAGTGCACCCTATCACCGACGGGTCTACAGTCCATGGGCAAACAATGGTTGAACTAACGTTAAGGCCACTTATATACATGTGCTTAATACCAACGCTGCCCCATGCCTGGCACACAAGTCTAGTGGAGGCTTGAACCTGTGACATCACAAGGAGTGCCTTAACAGTGCACCCTGTCATTGACTAGTCTACACTCCGGGGGCAAACAATGTTTGAACTAACAGTAAGGCCACTTATATACATGTGCTTAATTACATTTTATTACATTAGACAGATGGAGTGTTATAAATTTATAATCCAACATCTCTTTTAACACTGCAATTCTAAAGCTTGATTGTTAAAACTAAAAACATAAAATAAAAACTTTTCTTTAAGCAACTCCCCCCTCTACAGATTTGAAATCATACAGGTACTCCATGATGCTGCCTCTTCAACCTTGTAAAGGTAGATTCTTGAATTTCCAAATCTTCTAAATTCTGGAGTTTTTGAATTTCTCGAATTTCCAAACTTCTGAATTATTGTTAATCCCCGAGTTCTTGAATTCCTTAAATTCCATAACTCTCGAATTATTGGGATTCCAAATTCTCGAATTACTTGGACATTAATAAAATCATCTTATCTTATCTTTCCTTGAATAGTCAGGATTTGTAGAAAATTGCCGAATGACCAATTTTTAGATCAATAGGAAATACCAGTTAAATGGACTCTTTATAGTGAATTTCTTCTTTATAATCCTATTAGTCATGCTAGATACTTCTTACTGTCCCAAGTCTTCTTATTGTCTCCCATTGTCTTCTTTATGATCTCCAATAAGTTTTTATCGCTGGATTAAGCCAATCCATTCTCTAAGGATAGTAATTAAGTGAGTGAGAATGAATGATCCCATATTGAGCACACAAACTAATCAACTCAAGAGGCTTTCGTGCTCGAACATTATCAGTGGTAATTTTGGCAAATACCCCAAATCTTGTAATGATGACCTATTTGGTAACATTCTTGGTTGGGGATGCTTTTACCCCCTTCGTGTAATAAATTAATAATCAATGTCAATAATGATGAACTCGAACCCATTGCTGGAGTTGTGAAGGAATTCTCCCATGAAATCTCATCCCCATTGTTGGAAAGGTCCCTTGACCACCACTGTTTACAATGGTAAAGCTGCAGCCTTTTGCCCCTTGCGAATGGTTGACATGGTTTAGAAGCTCCTACAAATTTGTGCACATTAGAGAACAATTAAGGCCTATAATAACTAGCCATTTATATTGTGTGCTGTAGTTCTTGTCGAGAAATGTCCACACAATCTTGCGTGCATTTCTTCCACGACCTATTTAGCTTCAATAGGGTCTACACACCCCAATATGATTCCTTCATGATCTCTCCATCCTAGTCCTCTTTTGGTGTGTGTTTACACTCGAATCCAAACTGTGCCGACTATCACCTCAAAGTATGGGCCTGTCAGTTAGGGTTGGTTCATGCCAACACCAGGGTGGTATCCCTAACTGTGCCTGCAACCTATTGGTTAATTGAGTGATAAGATTGGTTACAGATAAGTAAACTACTATGTTGAACTTAGAACGAGGTGGGAGGAATTAGAGAAGGCCAATGCCTTTCAAGGGATGATGGGGTCAAAGTCCGAAGGAGATGGAGAATAGGGTCGAGGATTTTCAGATGGAAGAATCTTGCCACAGAAACAAAGTTTAACTCAAATACTTGGGTTTGGTGCTGATGACAACCTTGTCCTGGCTGCTATGTGGAATCTAAGGAGTGGATTTTCCACTCAATGGAGAATAGGGGTTAGGATTTTTAGATGGAAGAATCTCGCCACAGAAACACAGGATAACTCAAATACTTGGGTTCAGTGCTGATGACAACCTTGTTCTGGCCGCTAAGGGGGAAGCTAAGGAGTGGATTTTCCATTCTACAGGTTGTCAGGGGCTTGGAGGGCTTGCTGAAACCTGCAACAGTTTAGGCAGATCAGAGGAAGAGACCTTCTAATTCTGCAAACTTATCTTCACAACCTCAACTAGAAGGGTAAACGATACACTATTCAAACATTGAGCATACAGAAAACAAGAAACACAGCATGTGGATCAATGAACTAGCTTTATTCAATTGTCAATCTGGAATTACAATGGCCAATCTCTGGGATCCGACCCTGATTACAATCAACTCTATTGTTCTTATAGGCATGACTAGGCGAGTGCGCTGTAGGTCTGAGAGAACCCTAGCTTTGCATGAGATCAATGATAACTGTGGCATGCAACTACAATCTAATGGTAGTTCAACTGCTGTTCCAATCTTAGTTCTGTGGTCCTACTCCTAACTATCCTCCATAGGTTGAGTGCACTTGTCTTTCATGAGATAAACAATGAGTTAAGAATGTGCCCTCATCTTCTTTCTAAAATAAGCTTATAACTGTCAGTTAGTTATGCTTCAACTGCTATTCAGATCCATCATGCAGATCTGTCAAGGACAAATTACCACATCTAAAAATAGCACAGCCAGTTAGAAGTGCTCCCTGCTTTTTAAAAATAAGCCTATACTGCTTGGTAGTTATGCTCTAACTGTTGTTCAGTTAACTAGAAGTGCATAGCAAGTTAACCAGCAGGTGCGCTCTATATATTGACTCAGCATAATGGATGTTCTTTCTTTGTGCATGCGCTCTTTTCAGACTGGATGTGTAACTGCCGTCATGCAGACCTACATGCACTTAACTGTTACTTGATTTAGGGCACAGATATTCTCTTGAAGTGCAAAAGCAAATAGCAAAGCATTTTGCTAAATTTAGGGTTTAACGGCAGTAATCTGTCTCTTATTATTAACTGCCCTAATTTTTTAGATAACTGAATGAGAACTAAAAAGTTCCATTTAGACAAACCATCACTTACAACTACAACTTATATCCATTGCTTTTGTTATGGCGCCTTTATCATAGCTTGGATCAATGGGTATGTTTTAATCTTTGTTTACAAAATTCATCTTCATCTTTGTCCAAATTATTACCCGGTAGTGTAGTTGGGCAGCCACACACCCACTGTAATACATTCTGCACTTTATTAAGACTTTGAAATAGTCACATGGTTCGAATTTGAATTTTTGGATGAGATTCGACTTTAGATTCGAACACACCCACACACTTTAAACTGAAATACATTTTAAAATTTAAAATAATAAAAATTTATATCAACAAACATATATTTAATATGTTAATTTTAAACTGAAATATATTTCTAAATAATAAATATTTGTATCAACAAACATATAAAAAACATGAACGATAAAGTATAAAGAACGAATTCTAATTACTACAAAAATAATAAGAAACAAACCCCACATCAAATCTTATGATTATTAAACACAACTAAAATTCAATAGAATCAAACACCGCAAACACTTGTATAGCAATAGAATTAAACACCGCAAACAATAAAAGCATAACCAAACTCCCTAAGCAGAGACATTCGTCGAGACTCACACAGCCTACACTGTATGGCGCTGTAAAATCGCAAATCAGTCGGCACGTCGGCTTCAGTGTAACCCCTACAATCGCCAGCTTCAACGGTTGTCTGTGCAACGCGAGCTGGCAGCAGATTTGAGGCTTGAAGCCTCCCAAAATTTGAATTGTAAGCAGTGAAGACTCAATCGTTGGGGATCTGAGAGGGTTTATTTGCTGACCGGTGAGCCGAGAGTGGAGAATCGAAAGAATACAACACGCACGAGGGAGTCGGGACTAGGGGTTAAATAAAACTTAGCTTAGGTTTCATGTAAAGTATAAATTAACCAGTCAATTTGAACCGCGGTGAAGTTTAAACCCTAGTCGATTTTTTTCGAATTTCTTCAATATCGCCTTAAAATTTGTGATAAAATTCGAATTTGCTTCAGGTTTGAATTTGCTTTAAATTCGTCTTGAGATTCGTCCTTGGCATTAGACGAATTTGAACGATTTTTTTTTCCTTTTGAGATTCGACGAATTTCAAACCTCAAGGTTCGAATTCGCTGAATCTTGTGAAGTGGTCATTTGTTCCACATTGCAGTTAGGGTTTACCTGTAGAGACATGTATCTGGATATTGTTATTCCCTAACATGACAGAGTCTGTTTGCGATTCGTGTATTATGTCCCATATTTCCTGTTCTTGGAGGCGATTTACCATGTGTAGATGCTATTGGCTTGCAGGGATCATCAATATCAAAAGGGCTTTTCATCTGCTACCAAACGTTTTCCTATCAAAAGCAATCTTGGAACAGGTCATCAACAACAATAGTACTGTTGCTGCACCCTTAAAAAGTTTAATAATTATCTGAATAGCACCCAAATCAACCAACTCCTGCAAAGAAATTCACTCCCACTCTTCAACAGAACTACAATGGATTCCACTATCTTTAAATGATGTATTTCCAAAGGAGGTCCTGATTCTCCAAATGTGGCAGGGAACCTTTGCAACATTCAGCAGCTCTAGCAATTGACCAAGGCCGTGTAGCATGCCATACATTGTCTCAGGATTTGGCATTATAAGTTATAACTGGCTCACTGATATGATTTCCCCAAGCTGCACCAGCTGCTGCCAAGATGGATCTCCTTACAATCTTCAATAAATCCGGGAGTGGGATGTTCCTCTTTCATGGGCACTTGACTGTGTTTTCCAGGGTTTAG
The DNA here is from genome assembly GCA_027924585.1 of Larix kaempferi. Classification (NCBI taxonomy): domain Eukaryota; kingdom Viridiplantae; phylum Streptophyta; class Pinopsida; order Pinales; family Pinaceae; genus Larix; species Larix kaempferi. The sequence goes on from BSBM01000910.1 coordinate 22,961,258, forward strand.
CTGCTACATAGGTAAACAATATTTCAAGCACAAGGGTAATGGATCATAAGCCTCAAATATTTGCATCTTCAATGCTGGCCATGACAGCCTTTGGTCTACATATTGGGATGATCAGAAAGCACATCAAGCTGTTTTCCTAGGAAGGTTTAAAAGATAGACTCTACAATCACTTGATGATGCCTGAAATTGTTAATCTGTATGTTGTAAACTCAGAGGGAAAGGATAAGTTAGATCTGGCACATGCTGGCAAGTATCATTAAAATCAATATTTCCTGTAGCTATCACTTGCTGTTCCAATGACAAAACATTCTGTAAATTTTATCCCTAAAGTTCTGCTCATGAAGATACCCAATCTGCACTTAATTCTCCCCTAGATCTCTGAGTTTTAAGAGCAAAAACATGTTGCTGTAATGTGTTGGCTGCTGGCTGTTTTGAAATGCCAAGACAGGTCTGCAAATGGTGAGTTAACAGCTTTCTAATAGTGACACACTGACAGATCTGAGCTAAAAGCCTAAAACAGTTCCTTTAAGCCAATTTTGTGAGTACCACCAAAACAAATCATATATCTGGGTGTATCTTCTCATATTGTCTTGTACAAATGCATGCACACCCTTAATCTTCCCATCAATGATAAGCTGGAATAAAACTACAATATGGGTGTATTTGCAACTACTTCAATCCTTATTTTGAGCAGAGTCCCAAGGTGTAGTGATGACAAATCCTTGTGAACATTACTGCCATCTCCAAGCAAAGCATCCTTGTTAAAAATCTTCTATAGCTGATTAGAATATAAAGTTATTGCTCTGAAGCATTGCTGCGAAGGTTGCTTTGAAACACTACAAATATACCTTTGACTGTTCACACACTAAGAGAATTGTGATGAGGCAGATTGTGTGTTAACAGTGCGGTAGTGGTTTGCCGATTTCATCTTCAAGGTTCTCTTGTTATAGTTGGGTAAATGATCAGGGCAGGTAAGTTTTTGAAGATAATACATAATGTCCCATACCATTCATGCTGTTGTAATTGTTAAAGGAGATCAAGGGAAAAATCATGATATACTTCATCTTTCAACTTGATTGCTTTTGCATTCTTTTTATCTGTTACCGCTCAAACTAGCAGCCCTAACACAACTAGGTTGTGTGGACCAAGGATAGTGTCGGTAAGATCGGGAGAGAGTAGAACCAATGTCACCATAGTCTAATCTCTCAACACTTCGGGTAACTCCAGAACCTAGGGGGAGACCCTAATTGACGAAAGATACCTGCAACCACCAACAAACCACAAATATTTTCCACCAAACCCTAATGGCTATGATTAGTGCCTTATTGGAGTCCAATAATATTAAACAAGACACAATAATCATAAAATAATGGAGTTATTCACTTATCACAAAACTCAATAAATGCCACGCCTTTCAAGTTAATTTCATGCTTTCATAGACAATATCATGTTCTCTAGGCATGTCTTCAAAAAGGTGCGCTCTCAAGGGAAAGAGAATCACTGCACTAGGGTGCACTTTGAGGGCGAACCAGAAATACCAAACAACTAGCAATTACCTCAATTTCAATGATTTCACGTATGCCAATGCACATGCTTAGAAGAGAATGCCCTCTATAGGGTTTGTGGATAAAACCCCAGGGCAAAATTTTGGGTGGACCAGAAATACCAATTCACATATATTTTTAGATTTTTGAATTTATTTAGATTTTTATGTATTCAGTGGTATACTATTTTTATGTATTTTTTTGCATAAAATAAAAACATGTACAATTGATAGAAGAGGGTTGAAAGATAGGGTATTAGATTCTTGTCTCAAACCCTATGAGAGATCGAGGCTAATGTCCCTCCTCTTAAGATGGCGTTCAATACTTGTAACTAGGGCTAAGCTAGCAACCTCCAAGGCTAGGTAGTGAAACCCTAATTATGGCAAATAGAGAATTCCAAGGCCCGATTTAAACAATGCAAAGCTCCTTTGTAGGATTGTCTCCTCAAACAAGTTGATAAAATATTAGCAAAGAAACTCTAACTCAGTCCAAAGCTCTTCAAGAGCAACATTAAACTAGGGTTAGACAAGATCTCACCAAATATTTACCAAAGAGAAAGCAAGGTTGTGCCTTAGATTTCTCTTGAGCATGAGTTAGTACAACCATTCTAGCATCAACTTGGCGTGTGACAATCAAAACCCTAGAAATCCTTCTATTCATCCTTCAAGCAAGAAAAAAGGTATCCAAGAGAGAGGTGCACACGAGCTCAATAGCTCCAATATACCAAGAGAAAAATAAAATTATCATGTTTGAACGCTTATCCATGATTTACAAATGAAGTGAGGTTACCTTATTTATAAGAGACAACTCTCAACCTTTTACAAATTCAAGCCTACAAAGTTGATGACAAATTATTAAATTTAAGGTTAGTGCACCCATAAACTGGGGACTAAACTACACAATGACATAAAATAAAAATAAAAATGTGAAATTAGGCTCCACCAAGTGCAAGGTGAGCCAAAAGGAGGGCATCATGCCCCAACTAACCCCAACAGATGCTTTTCCCTCAACGCCCTCCTTTTTAACAATGTAGGCTTCTTTAAGGAATGATGTCATGGATCTGGAGACCAGGAGGAGGGGTTTTGCATCACAATAATAGGTCCAAGTGGGCAAAATGAGGTGCGCTAAGATAGGTATGACAACCCTTACACACAATCACCTCTACAAAGCAAAATATGAGTGTGGCCATGTGTCCCAATGATTTGTCTCAAGGGCACCATACACCCACCCAAAGGGTAGTCAACAGTGCCACAAGGACAACACCTTCTTGAGGTGGAAACCAAGGGCACCTACCATGACCTGATCAGGGGTATTTAGCCCCAAAATATACACTCCACACAGTATAGCCCCAAAACTTGGCCTTTACAAAGAAAAAATAAACGTCTCACTTTGGTACATCTGGAAGGAACGCTTCAAACACTTTGAGGCGTAACAATTGGCTCCAACTGTGGAACATGTGCTCTTCTTGGGAGTGTATGAGAACCCCCTAGAATCTCTTGAGTACCTATAGACCTACACACACATCTAACAACAACTATGTCAAATGGATTGGAGGCAGACACTTTCGTCTTGCCTTGTTCAAAATGAAATGCAATAAAAAATCAAAATGAAATAACAACAAGTGCAATGCATAGATAATAGTAAATGTTGAACTCAAATGAAGCTAAATCTACTATGATACAAAGGAAAGGATGTCTCTGAGACATTAGATATCACCTGTGTAAAATTTCTTTAATGTTTGCCTGTTAACGGGCAAGGGCAACTTTTCTCCACTTAGATGGCTCAGGCGGAAAGAATTTGTACCTACAACATCATCAATTTGATATGGACCTAACCAAAGATTTTCAAGCTTACCATGCTTACGTGGTTGTTTGTTTCTTTTGTTCGATAGGAGGACAAGGTCACCTTTCTCGAAGTTGCACTGGCAAGTCTTCTTATCAAATTTGCCTTTAATTTTTTCTTGACTTTGCACCAAATGATCGAAAGCTCTTCTTCGGCTTTCATCAAGCTCTATCAAGTGATCAATCCCATGTTGAACTACATCTGGATTTGGGACATGTTGTTGGAGGATTTTATATGCGAGAAGTTTCAGATGAATAGGTAAGGTAACTGTTATCACACAACTTGTAGTTGCCCCTAGAGGTATCCCATCCGGGACGGTAGAGGAAATAGGCAACTAAAGAGGTGACCCAAGAAATGCCACGGTTCCCAAGGCAAGGTGGGAGTCACGTCAACCGAGGCACTCTTCGCTTTAGGTTAGGGTGTAACTAGACCAAGGGGGAGACCCTATACCCAATCACATTTGATTGGACCTACACAACGGTTTCTAAAGGTAAGTAAGTGATGAGTTACGGAAACCAATGCAAGGCTAAGTGGACCTAGAAGTTGAGGTATGGTTGAAAGGTGGTGTGAGAGATTGTTGGTGTTTCAACCTACGTATGGTTTAGGCCACATTGTTTGGTATGTTGTCAAGGTGTGGTACCATGTGTTTACACAAGTGGGTCTTGTTTTCTTGGGAAGTGTGGAATGGTTCTAAGTAGGCCCACAAGGTGAAACTAGGTGTGAAGTTGGTACTATAGGTTAGATAATGACTAGATCTATAAATCTAAGTTGATTCTAGAAGTACCCATGTGCTAGATCTAGGTTTTGACACAAATCCCAAGGAGTGCGACTTGCTATGAGGATGACTAGTGCCTTGTTAAATGGGCTAATGGGGTCAAAAAGTATGTGAAAGTGTAGATCGGGACACCTAGAAGCCAAGTCAAGTGGGCTAAATGAGATCTAATGGTTGGATTTTGCTAGATCTAGGTTTTCAAGAAATGACCCTAAGTGGACCACAATTCCTTGAAACAAGGAATGCTACCCCCAAGGCGGATCATCACAAAAAGATAGTCTAGACCTAGGTTTCAAGGTATGGCCGTTCCAAATCTCCAAAAATCCTAAACACCCACTTCCTCAAAGTGGACAAACTCACCTTCCCCAGGTAGTGCGACTTTGTTCAAGGAGGGTTAAAAGGTGGGTTTGGTGGACCAAATCAAGTCCAATGGCCACCAAACTATAGATCCCAGTAGCTAGTACCCCGATCTATGCATGTCCAAAAAATCAAGTGAATCCAAGGGCTAGATCTTAGTAGATCTGAGTTTTGAGGTGCCAAGAAATTCAAAAGGGGGTTTTAACCCCTTAAAACATGGAAAGATGTCCACAAGGTATAATTCACCAAAGCAAGAATCTGGGGGTAGGTTATCAAGTGTCTAGATTGCAAATCAAGTGGGATCTTACCTACCCATGTGCTAGATCTAACCAAACAAGCCTCTCTCTAGGAAGTGCGATTTGGGTTCAAGAGGGCTTTTTGCCTTGAAAAGTGTGTCAATTTTAAGCCAATCACCACCAAACTATAGATCCAACTAGGGGTGGATGCTATAGAGGTGGGTTTTCAATATCTCTTCAAAAGCAAGGCTAGATCTAAGTAGATCTAAGAAATACCAAAAATAAGGGTTTTGATCAATTAGGGTTTTTATGATCTAGAAATTATGGAAGATTCAAGGAAGAAGAAGATCATACCTCTTGGAGCATACCTGGATGAAGAGATGAATGCTAGTTGAGACGAGGATTACTTTGCCAAAGATCAAATGGAGAATTGTTGAAGCCCTCTTGCCAAATCGATTTTCCCAAGCCACATGTGATTCCCTCTAACCTGTCAAAACCAAGGAGCAAAGCATCAATTAGTTTAACATGTTGAAGGTAGATACAAGCAAGAGAGAGAGAAACATAGAATAGTTGACACAAAGGCAAAACTACTCCCTGTCAAACCAAAACGACTTCTTCCAAGCTTGAAGGGCAAGCCTCCCCACCAATTCGCCCTTGTCCAAAATCGTCCTCTTAACCTGTAAATAGGATATGGCAAATATGCAAAATAGCTACAATAGATCCTCCAGTGCAATGGACAAAAGCATTTACAATCGAAACAACCAACATCCACTCCAATCCAAGCATGTACTCCAAAAGATAGAAATTTTATTCCAAGAGCCAAGAGCCAAAAATCTCTAGATGCCTTTTACAATGAGAGGTTCCCTCCTTAAATAGGATGGGGAGAGAGTACAACCCTAACCACTTTTTACATGAGTGGCTAAGATTAAAAGATCATAAGATCTAATCAACGGCTAACAATAAATCATAACAATATATCACATGGATCACCCAACATAATGATAGCGCCCCCACTAAATGGTACAAAAAGGGGGTGACGTCATCCATTAGAGAATAATAGGTGCCAAAATCCACCTCATGATGACTAGGACATGACAATATAAGCACATGGTGGGGCTAGGAGGCAGCAATCCTTACTAGCTCATCCCCAAGGCACAATAAAATAATAAAATATGTCCAAGATAAAATAAATGATCAAAACTGTCCTCAAAATCCATGACAGTCAAGCAGTAAATGACCTCCTGTGATCAATGTGGGCATACCCACATGGTGAAAACTGACTGGAAGGTAGTGATGCCACCCTGGAAGACCTCTGTGAAGACCCAATGCCAAAACCTTGCCTCAATTGCCCAAATCGATTTTCTCAGTGACCACTTTATCCCATTTTTTAACTGCCTCGGTAACTGTGAAAGCGCCAAAACTGCCTCCTAGGGCACTAGCGCTGTCCATCTGAGCCCACCAGGCTCTCCAGAAGGGGGGGTAAATGGTAAAAACAAGTGGCTGGACCACCCCCTCCATCATCAGTGCCCTAGGTGAACTGGCCAATCATGGCCCCTGCTGCCCAGGCTGGGAAATCAGCCCCAAATCTGGTCATCAAGTGTAAAACTGCATCAATCACTGTCAAAAGTGCCCGGAACTGAAAGATAAGTGTCTCAATGGATCCAGAAGACCCAAATCCACTAGAAATGTGTACTCATACACCATGGGTTGCCCTAATGGGCCAGCTGTAGGGTCCACCATATATGGACAATGTATAATCTGCTGATCTGAAGTAATAATAAAACCTGTTGCACTGGATCAATCATCATCTGCATCATATGTCCATCATATGATATCATCATCAAGCATGTGGGACCATGAATCACCATCAATAAGCACATATATATGGTCCACATCATCACGGATCCCAAGAAAATATAACCAAGGATAAATCACATCAGTAGACTAAGACATGCTTCTCTAATCATTTCTCACAGCCAAGCTCAAAGTATAGCATCCATTCAGTGGCATTAATCAAGTTAGCATATTCCGTTGTTATATAAAATTACTTGCACAATAGTTCAAATGACAAACTCACCCATTGGATATGGTCAAACTGCTAGTGAAGGATGAAGGCTAGGAACAAGGTTGGGCCAAGGGGTTGACTTGTCTAACTTAACTCAAAAATACTTTGGACTGGGAGAAGGAAGAAGCTACAAACTCTGTGCTGGACAAAAGAACACGGGGGATGGCTGTGCCTCACAAATGGATAAGTTGTTTAGAGAGTGCTTATTCAACTTAGGCATCATGTCTACATCAAGTTGATCCAGGTTCATTAGGATCATTCAATTTTATTCCATGGCCTTTTTGGCCTACACAACCCTTCGGATTTCAGATGTGCTGAGAAGCACAACTAGTTGCAGCTTGCATCCAGGGCATGTTTTTCCAATATATATAAGGTCAGCAATTGTTTAGATATAACTTTTAAGAGCCATTGCTTTTTTTGGACCTTTCTTATACTCTTCGAAGAGTATTTTTAGCTGTTCATCGCTCTTGCCCTTTTTTTTTGTTTCCATGGGCGAATTTATAAGTTTCCATAAGTAGAACATGAGCTTTCAGTTTTAGCCAACAACATCTCAAGTGACTAGGGGGAGTTCGAGCCAATGCCAAACATCGGGACAACCGACCAGAATGATTTAGGCCTACAATCCAACTCACCAAGGGCAAGTTTTGTCACCAACTCAGAGCCGAGACACTGAATATACAGGGATGCGGTCCAAACACAGAGGTAGAAAAATGGGGAAGTCCTCGGTATCAGAAAGTCAAATGAGACATGTCAAGGTTTAAAGTCAAATAGGAAGGTCATGTATGGATGGAGTCAAGTGAATATGGAGCCTACACTAGCAGACAACTGGTGTTGGGAAAGACCATATCTATGTAAGGTGAAAAACCAGTGGGTTTTGTTAAATGACCTAAATATGCAAGCAATTGTCCATTTTATGATTTGCAATTCATTTTAAATAGTTTGCCACATCAGGAATAATATACCAAGCACATGCTATGATCATGACTAAATCAACAAGATAATAATCCACAGTCAGTGATAACATATCCATAGATCATACAACATCATCATAATAATAATCATCAAGTATCATCTGAAACACTGCTGCAATACATCTCTAAGCACTGAACTGAAACTGTATGGGATAAAGGGTCACATCAGTCATCAAATCTGAACTCTCAAGGCTCAGCCTTGACACAAGGTCTAAATAATATACTGCTCTGATCATGAGTGATCCAAAATATATAGCCATGCTCTGGAATAACGGAAGCTCTGGAATATGCAGATATCTGCTGAACAAGAATAGTAGCCCTGCTACTATGGTGTGATAACAGTAACATCAAGCCCATACACAAGCTCAAAGGGGCTCTTTCCAGTTGATTCTTTGTGTGTGATATTGCCATCCCATACCTGCGTACTTTAACAATTAACTTACTGTCCCAACTATTCTTGTTGTCTCCAACAGTCTTATTTATAGTGTTCATCAGATTTTGTTGCTTGACTCGAACAATCCATTACTTTGCAGATAATAGTTGGAGGAATGAGATAATACAATGTAATAATCAAAACTGATTGTAGATAAGTGGTCGGAATTGAAGGCTTGGGCATTTTCTGTAATAATCTTGGGCGATACTCCAAATTGAGTAATAATCCTATCCTCAAGAAAGTCCATAGCAACCTTTGCTGTAGCCCTTTTGGTTAGAATAGCCTCGACTCATTTGGTGAAATAATTTGTAGCCGTTAGTATCCATTTATGACCATTGCTTGAGTTCTCCTTGAACTTGCCAACGGGATCAAGGCCCCACTATTGAAATGGTGTGTGCTTCTACTACAACTAGTTGCAATGGTAAGGCTGCGAGCTTCTGCTTTTTGGTAAAGAGTTGACAAGACTAGCAACTTCTGATGTATTTGTGCACATCTCGGAAAATAGTGGGCCAATAGTATCCTGCTCTCAATATCTTATGGGCGGTGGTAGAAGCGAAGTGATGGTCACCTCATACACCTTTATGGAATTCATTTGTCAACTAGCTTGCTTCCGGAGGATGAACACATCTGAGAATCCATTGGGATTTTTCCATTCAAGGCCATTGTCTAACTTCCATGAAATAATATCCAAGAAACAATATCTAGAGTCCTTTATCTTCAATGTTCTTTTCTTATGGTCTGGAAGATGGTTTGGACATGTGAGGTTCGTTAAGTAGTAGACAATGTCTTTATACCAATCGCACTATTCCAATTCTTCAATGACTGCTGAAACCATAGTAGGGGCCCCTTATTTAAAACCAAGGGATTCTTCATTTCCTTCTGCCATCAACTGAGCTAACCTTTGCCTTTAATCAATTTGGTTGTGTTATCACCAAACTTGTAGTTTCCCCTAGAGATGGATCCAAGATGGATGGCAGAAGGGATGGGCAACCAAAGAGGTGCAACCACGATAGCCTCGACTCCCAATGGATGGTTTTCACGCCAATCGAGACAACCTTCACTTTATGTTATCTAGCCCAAGACAACAAAGGGGAGACCCAGATCTACTCCCGACAGGAGAGATCAGACCAAGACACCAGATCAAATCAAATGATGATGAAGTACGTAGGGTGTATGGTAAACTCGAGATCTATAAATGAAGTCACAAGGTGAGTAATAGGTTGGATCAAGGGGTTTAGACAATGCAAATTTGGTCCAACATGTTTATGCAAGTGACTTATGAGGTTTAGAATAAGATCCAGAATCAGGGTACTAGTCAATTGTGAGAAAATCCACTGCCTTGGGAAGCGTGTCCAATGCAGGGTAGTTAAGGACTGAATTGGGGCTAACCAGTACCAAAAATGAGCTTGATTGATTGATATGACAATGTCAAGGCGTTCAAGCAACCAAAATAAGGATCAAACCAGATGCAAACTCAACAGCCCAAGAAAGTTGAATTAGCTTGGAGAAAGATCAGTGCCTTGGGAAGTGGGCCAAATGGAGTCGGATGTCCACCAAATTGTAGATCTGGAATGTTGAGGTGTTGAGGTATGTGGATCTAAAAGATTAGAATAATCCAATGGCTAGATCTCAGTAGATTTGAGATTGAAATGTGCCACAAAGTTGACCCAAGTGGGGCTCAACCCTCAAAATGAGGAATGGGGCCCACAAGGTCAAAATCACTGAAATGACACACTGGGGGTAGGTTATTGAATGTGTAGATGAAGGATCAAGTGGGATCTCACCTACCCAGGTGCTAGATCCTTGCAAACTCACCCTCCTAGGAAGTGCGACCTCCCTTGGGAAAGCTAATTTACCTTGGAAAATGGGTCGGATGAAGGCCAATCGACACCAAACTATAGATCCGAATCATCGTGGATGCTATAGAGGTTGTCTTAAATTTTATACCCAAAAGCCAAGTGGATCTTTCTAGATCTGAGAAAATGTAAAATGAGGGTTTGAAATATAAGGGTTTTATCAATGAAGTAGTTGTGCCAATGGATTGGAGCCAAGACAAGAAGAACAAACCTGTGGATCTTACTTGGATAACCTTGTAGATGCCTTGATGATGATGATGTATGCAAACCCGATCAATTTGAAGCAATTTGAGGTAGTTTTCTATGAAGTCGATTTGCCCAAGGAAGCCAATGCGCCCTCTCTCCTGTACAATAAACGTCAACAATATCAAATTTACTGCAAACAAGAGATAAGACTAATGCCACAAGAGAAATAACAGAAAGATAACATAGAATCACAATGATACTAATGATAACCCCCTGATACAAGCGAATGCCAAGTGGAGCGAGTTGAAGAAGCCTTGCAAAAACGCCCAAGTGAAGTCGCCCTCCTGTAGACAAGACAAAAGTTTCCAAAAAAGATAGATCTTACCACAAATACCCAAATGCTAGGATGCAATAGACTTTACAATCACAATCAAAGAACACCAGATTCAAAGGAGACCACAAGAATTTCCACAGAATTTTTTTTCTATATCAAGATTCCAAGAGCCAAAGACCCCTTTACAATGAGAAGCTCTCTCCTTTAAATAGGAAGGAGAGAGGCCACAATCTAACCACTTTTTAAATGAGTGGCTAAAATTAAAAGATCAAAAGATCTAATCAATGGTTGAGATGAGCTCAACAATACAATACATGGATCAATAATAAAATATAACCATAAGTGGACAAACTCACCCTAGGAGAGGGGATCCCACCAAATCATAATGATAAAACATAAGAAATAGTTCATGGTGGGTCCAAGGGGTAATTTCTAACACCCTTGGTCAATCCCCATGGCACAATATCCAAAAATAATCATGATAGACACCAAATCGTGCTTCTCTGGCAAAGTCATGAGCCTTAGGAGGCTCTAGAAATCATCAAAAAGTGCCATAAGTGATGGATGTGGGTCCCGATGAAGCTGAAACTGCTGGAGAAGGTGTGGAAGACATCCCACTCATCATCACTGATCATCCCATGCCATAACCTTGCCTCAGTAGCCCAAATCAAATTCCTCTGTAGCCATTTCTACCTTTTATGGACTGCCTCGGGAAGTGTGAAACTGCCCAAACTACCTTCTGGAGAGTGCCTGCGCTGTCAAGGTGAGCTCACCAATGAGTCTGGGAAGGGGGTAATATGGTAATAACAAGTGACTGGACCACCCCCTCCATGCACAGCGCCCTAGGTGAACCAAATAAATCTCATCTGCTCTGACAGGGCCTATGGCAGGCCAAAACTGCACTAGGATAGCGAACTGAGGCTCAAACATCACTGTAACTGCCCAGAACTAAAAACAAACTGTCTCATTGGACTCAGAAGGTCCAAATCCATCTAAAGTGTGTACTCGTACACCACATAGTCCTCTGCATGGTCCAAAATAAATACTCATCATCATATCCGGCAGACCAAATAATAATAATCTGTAAAAGTGCTAAAAAGCACAAACCATCATCATAAGCCTGAAACCACTGCATAAGCCCACCATGGTGACCTGTACCATACCATATATCATCTATCTGTAACATCTGAGGTCTGCCACCTGATGTCCTGTGGTTGACTTTTGGTCAAATTGTGTTTGACCAGGTCAACATACCAAAATATAACTCAGACTGTCATAAAGCTGCTACAAGGTGTCCAAGGTTAAAACATGCTTTACAATCCATTCAATTAGCAATTATAACAAGAAGTAATCATTACCGACGATCTAAATCCAAATATAATAAGTCATAATTATTCTTTATTACTCATACAAGACTTTCAAGGTCATACTCACTTCATAGTTGTGATCAATTTGTTAGTGAAGGGTGAAGGCTAAGAAATAATTGGCTAGGTCAAAGGATGACTTACTGACTTAACACTGTGACACTTTGGAAATGGAAAAGGGGATACACACCATAGCATATAATGGACAAGCAATAACACAGGGAATGGCGGTGTCTCACAAATGGATAAGTTGTTCAAAGAGTGTTTATTCACCTTTCACAGATGCGCACAATTCATAATACAAATGAGGCCAACAATCTTTTTGATATAGAGTTTAAGTTCCATTGCTTTTTGGGCCTAGAGTTTCCATAGCCTTTGATCTATGTGTGTTTACAAACACATTGCATAGATTTACATTTATTAAGGCTTCTTGCTGCAGGTGTGTTTTTAAGGCACTTGTTTACCTGAGCACTTCTAGGTGTGTCATAGACAGCTTGTTTACCTAGGTATTTACATTTCACAATAGATATAACATTTGATATTTCATAGCCACTTTCATTTGGCTTGCCTTTCATTCATGTGTTGAGAAACACATTGCATGAATGGGCTTTTTATACAAGATACAGCATTTCATTTCCATATTTTGTATTCATGACAGCACTAAAAGTTTCAGGTTTAGGCAACAACATCTTTAGTGACTAGGGGGTTTTCACAAGGAAAACCAACTCACCATAGGTAAGTTTTGTCACCAACTCAGAGCCGAGAAACAATAAACAGGGAAGCTCATCCAATACGGAGGCCACAGTGGGGAAAGGTCCTCCATGCCACTAGTCAAGTAGGAAGTTAAGGCAATGAACAAACTGGGTAAGTCATGGATGGATGATGAAAGTGAATAATGAAACCGACACTAGCAAGCCAATGAATGGTGGGTATGATCACCTCTATTCTCCCTAGGGAGGGTAAAACCAATGAGTATAGGCCAAGAACTTCTAAGTCTAAGTAGGGACAAATATGATATATATAGTACAACTAGGTCCACATATCTATATGATCGCCAGATCATGATACTAAATGCTAAGACATGCTAAGATAATGGAAATAAAAGCAGTAAAACCACAACACCATAAGATACCTGCTGAGTCATATATCTGAATACTCATCATCTGAACCAACATCTGACATCTGAAACTGCTGCTGTAACTCTGGGCAATATTGACTGCTTTGTACAAATGGCTAGATGGCTACATTGGTCATCTCTCTGAGTGTCCTGAAACTCAGTCATGGCATGGGGAATATATCTGTTGTCCAAAATCTAATAGTGATCCATAGTAGATGCTCATCTCAGCATCTCAATGTAAGGGAACTGGCTGAATAGTGTACTGGAATCTGACAAAAAATGTATGGTAGCCCGACTACTATATATGTGATAACAGGTTGGTTGGATTTCTATAGATCATACTCTTGGATCTTCGTGATCCACTTTCCCCTGGTATGAAGACTGTCCTGTTGCTTTAGAATTTCCTTCACTGCTGGATGCGAAACATAAGCTATTATCTTTGAGTAGTCAACATATACTCTGAAGTGTTTTAAGGACATCACAAGGGTATAGGCCCGCTTTTCCATGATGTGGAACTTTAACTTTGAATTCTTGAAAACTTTACCCATGAAAGCAATGGGCTGCGCTTCATTTTGATCGTTCTTTTGTAGCAATACTCCTGCAATAGTGTAAGTAGATGCAAAAGAGAATATTTGAAATGGCTTGGAATAATTAGGACTTACAAGGACTGGAGCTTGTACAATAGCATCTTTAATGTCTTCCAACGCTCTGTTGGACACATCATCCCATTTAAAATTTGCATCCTTCCTGAGTGTTACGTGGTACTAGTAACCAAAGCACCTGTAGATGTGCCCCAGGGAGAGAGGGTCATTCTTTCCTGACCAAGAGGGTGCTATCCAGCTTTTTCTGAGTGTGGGTTATGGCCAGATCCTTTGGTCCCTCCCCTGGGGGTAATATGGCTTGGTGGCATTGTTGACTGCCTCATGGAAGGGCTTGAAGCCCTGAGGTTGGTGTCCGGGGCTCCCAGGGGTGGTTCATTGGGTTACATGACCCCCACCTTGCTTTATCATACCGGTGGCACTTTCTTTCAACACCGAGGCTCATGTCTCTCCTCCAAGCCACCATCCACACCCTCCTGGTCCTGCTGAGCAACGGCCTCTCTCCTTGGCTTGCTTTTGATGATGACGTCATCTTTCCTCCAGGCCTACATTGCTTGATTAGGGGGGGGGGTGTTGAGGGATTTTCACTACTATTGGGGTTAGATGGGGTATGACGACCCCCCCTTCCGCATTCCAGCCTTCAGATTGGACTGTTATGCTCATTTTTAGCTATTTTAGTCATGTATGGGTAAATTATGGGGAAATGTCCCAAATTACCCACAGACTCGATTATTTTATATTTTTTTTTATAATTTCAAATTGACATTTTAAAGACATGTCGGCTTGGATATTTTTGTAAAGTGAGTGTGAGAAGTTATAAATAAACTTTTCCTCACTTCATTTGAACATAACAACTTATGGGATAAAACACTGTGTTACTTTTTTATTCTTCTTAGGGCTCTTGGATTGATGCGCACTTCTTGAAGGATGTATTTTCTGGTTTGAAGGCATTTTCTTGGAGTAGCTTTGGTTCTTGCTCTTTACTAAGGTGATGCTAGAGTTGTTTGCTTAACACATGCACAAGGGGGTATCTAAGTTCTTCTCTTGATTTCTCTTTTTTAAATGTTGAATGATGATGCTTGTACTTGGTTGAATGGTAGCCATTAATGCTGCATTTTGTCCTAGCTAGGTCATTTTCAGCCTTTAGTCACCCTACCATTGTGAAGGACCTCCTTTAGAAGGAGTCCTTTGAAGCTTGAGCTTTAGGTCTCCAAGTTTTTCCCTAACTAGGCCTCCTTTAACCAACCCTTGCGGTTGTTACGAAAGGCCCTAGTTTGCCAAACTTTGCAAGTACCATCTCAAGAGGAAGGCCATCTTCCTTAATGCCCTAGGGTTAGTGTAAAACCTTAAAACCCTAGGTTGGCATCTTTTTTTACCATTTCCAAACCCTAGTTTGTAAATTTGTACATACTATTTTAGCTTAGATTTTTCTATTTTTGTAATTTAGGGTTGATTTTTACATTTTGTTTGTACATAAATCTTAAAGAGAAAACCCTAAACCTAAAACCCTAATTTTGAAAACCTAATTTCAACCCCAACCTAAACCATAGCGAATCCCTATCCCTTCTCCTTTAGGTTTCACTCCACCTCTCCATACCCTCGCCATCCTTCCCTTTTTCTCTTCAAGCCTTCGCTCTCCTCCCCTAGGATTTCACTGCCCTCCTTTTCATCCCCTTCTTTCTTCACTCCTCCTTTTCTTCTTTCTTCTCTCCATATTCTCCACTCGTCTCCCATCTCCTTCATCTTCGCTACTCCCCCTTCTATCCTTTCCTTGCACTCTCTCCTACTCCCATCTCCTTGTCATCCATCCTTCCTCCTTATCTTTCATCCCCTCTCTTCTTCCTTTACCTTTTTCTTCCTTACCCTCTCCTATCCATCTTCTCTTTCTCCCTTGGCTGTTCATTTATCCTCATTCCTTCCTTTAGACATCTCGGCCTCCTCCCTTTGGGAATCAAATCCCTCTCCTCTACTCATTAAGCCCTCGGCCTTCATCTTGGGCCTTCACATGGGCTGTAGCAGCCATTGACCTGGGCTCTCTCCACAGTCTGCAAACCTGCTAGGGCGGCAGATTTTTGTCAACACAAAGCTCCCTTTTTATACCCTGTACCTGCACATGCAAGATAAACTCAAAGTTAACCACTAGTACTATATTTGCTACCATTTGCAAGGTTGTCACATAATAAAAAGGAGTTTGAAATTCACTTATACAGTTCTGAAAAGGTGACTTTACAGTCTTCTGATATACCATCTTTTATAGGTGACAAGCAAGTAATTTTGAAATGGAATCATTCTATGCTATCTCCTCCTTGAATTGTTGACATTTTATAGTATCATTATATTACTGCTGATATGTATTTCTGACACGCTATTATTTTGACATACTGCTGCATATTTTCACTTCATAAATGTGGTTGGGAGGAATTAGCTAAAATCAAAGGTGTTAGTGGTTGTTCTCATTTCACATTCGTTTTTATGGTTATCCTTCTTACTGCTGCTATACTCTGCTAATAGTTACATACAACATTCCTTCAAGCTTGTATTACATTGGGTGATAGGAATGGTTTCAAAGAAATATCATTACTCTTGTCTCCTAACGTTAATCTTGATCTATATACGCTGTTATAGTATTCATTACTTAGTGGTGTGATATAAGGTGCTCTTTTACTGTCATAGAAGTGCTTAGGTATTGGGATTAATTACACTTGTTAATGACACATGTTTGCATGATAAATGTTCATAAATGACCTCTTGGATGTCAATGGTGTAAGTGGATTGATCTTGATAGATATTCTTGCATTTTATTGATGATCTAAGACTAGGTTATTGATGATTACTCTATCGTATGTGCTAAAAGCAATTGTTTCTATTACTAATCAGTCACATTAGTGAGGTAAATATGTGCATTTGGTATGCCTTGTCTTTGCATCCACAAGCACTAAACCTAAATAGTATGTCTTCTTTATTCGCTTAAATTCGTCTAAGGCATTGGTCACTAATATTCTTGTTAAAGAAGACGTAGCTTTCCTTGTGCTAAGGTGTTCTGCAGGCCACATAAGGGCTCTTCCCCTTGGAGGTTCCGACTCTCCCAAGAAGTTAGAGAATTGGCTAAGGTGACAGTGGTCACTTCTCTTACATTTGTCATCGGAGAACGGCCCTGCTAGTTCATTCGGTAACACTGAGTAACTTATTCGAAGGTTTAATAACTTCAACAAAATTTGGAATGAACCTATGAATGAAGTTAATCTTTCCAAAGAAAGACTGCAGGGCTTTTAGATGTTTGGGAAACTCAATTTCTTTTATACCTCTAATTCTTTCAGGGTCAACCTTATGGCCAAGCAACTTACCCTCTACAATTCCAAAAGTTGATTTCTTAGGGTTTAACGAAATACCATACCTGCGAGAACGTTCAAATACTTGTCGGAGATGTTTGAAGTGATCCTTTTTTGTCCTTTGAATAAGTGGTGAGGACATCTTTGTATATTTCCAATATCTTCTGCATGATGTCCCGGAAGGCATATTCCATAGCTCTCTAAAATGTAGCTCCGACATTCATCAGGATGAAGGGTATCCTCAAATACTCGTAAGTAACCTAAGGAGTCATAAATGTTGGCTTGGCCCAATATTCCTCTTTCACAACAATCTGGTTGAAACCGGAGAAACCATTTAGGAAAGACAACATCTGGGAGCATGTAATTCTTTGCAGCAAGAGGGGTCCATGTTAGGCAAGGGTAAGTCTTTCTTGGACATAGCATTTAGATTTCTGAAATCAACAAAAACTCTTATATCCCCTGTCTTTTTTCTAGTTGGTACCGGATTCGAGCGCTGATTTTGGAGCTTTAAAATTGCCTAGAACAACCCCTTCTACCATTACATGTTTGAAGCTGCTGCAATTGTTGGATCGTGTTATAGGGTCCCTTCCTATAATGATTTGAGAGGGAAACTCCTTCAAGGGGAGAAGACAGATTGCACCTGGAGATTAGCTGAGCTGAGAGAATCATGGGAGATCACCATATACAATGTTATGTCAGATGGGTGGTGTTACCGGATGAACTAGTGGAGCTAGGATCCAATGAACAAATGTATAGAAGAGTGACTACTGTCACCTGAGTCACACCTCCAACTGCTTTGGAGTGTCATAACCTCTAAGGGGAAAGCCCTTTGGTGCTTTGCAAACACTAAGGAAAAAGATAGTATGCCTTCTAGATAACCAAGTTAGTGACCAGTGCCTATAATCCACTATGATTCTATGAATGAAGAAGACATACTACTTGAGAACACTGTTTGTAGATGCTAGATAAGATGTCGCAATTCAATATATTAGTGCAGGTATTCAACCCATTGATGTAAGTGATTAGCAATAATAGCACTTCAGTTTACAAGAGAGATCATCCATCAATTACAAGCATTACCACGTCAGCATAGATCAACTAATGTAAGTGTAATAGTAAAAGTGTATAACCAACCAATCACTTTCAAGTAACAAGTATGAGCACTGTTACAATGTAGCAGTAGTATGGTATTTAGACATTCCTAATAGTATGTGCAACAACAGTAGTAAATTAGTCTTTGGAAAGATGTAGAATCAATGTGGTTCCAGCATCCAATGTAGACAATAGATTTTGGCTCTCAACCACTCTTTCACCAATATTTAGGTAATAAATGTAAATTCTCAGACTGTATAGCAGCTAGTAAACAATGTGTTTCAGACCTTGTATGACAGCCTTTAGCAGTAAGCAATTTTATAATTTAAAGCTAACTTTGTTTATGGTTTTTAGTGTAGATGATATGGCAAAGGAAAGACTGTCCAAGTAGATAGTCTGCAATTACTTGCAACAGAGGGGAAGCCCTGTTTGAAGGCTGTTAAAGCCTTGTAGAGACCCCCAAATTGGGGACCGAGCCCTCCTAATGCAAGGCCGAGGGCAAGAGGGGCCTAAAGGAGTGAGATCGGGCCTAAAAAAGGGGAGACCGAGGCCAATTCCAGGCTGGCTGCAGGTGTAGGAGGAAAGGGAAGAGGAAGGAGAGGATAGGATGATAAGGAAGAAAAGAAGAGGGAGGGGAGAAGGAAAAGAAGGTGAAAAAGGAGTGAAGGTCTAGAGAAGGGAAGAGGAAGGCGAACTCAATGAGGGGAAGGGTGAACCCTAGAAGGAGAGGAAGAGGAGGCTGTTAGGGCTGTTAGGGTTTTACTAAGTCTTATTTTTTGGTTTTAGGGTTCGTTTATGTACAAAAACAATAAAATTAAACAAATTACTAAAGTAGATGCAAAAACAAACCTAAAGATAATATTTACAAACGCACAATTAGGGTTTTTAGGTAGAAGGGAAAGACAAACTTAGGGTTTTAATGGATATTACCCTTAAACCCTATCTTTAGAGGAAGGTGACCAACCTTCCTCTTGGAGGTACTTCTCCTTGTCAACTAGATTAGGGCTTCTTGAAACAACCTCTAGGGTTCATTTCAAGAGCCTAAACTAGGGCAAAGTTGGAGATTCAAGGCAAAACTTCGTAAAAACCTCCTCTTTGAAGCGTTTTTACTATGTTAAGAGGATAGAAAAATAGATAAATTCCGTATTAAAAAAGAATGCAGCCCTACAACCACCATTCAATCATTCAAGATGCAAAATTTACCTACCATTCATCAAGCAACACTAAAAATAGAATAGACTTACTTGAGCATGAGTTATTCCAACCATTCTAGCATCAACAAAGCATTAGCAAAGCAAAATAGCAACCAAATTTCATCCACAAGAGCAAAGAGTTATCCCTTCAAGAGGTGTGCATCACTTCATAAATCCAATCTTGGGTAAAAGAGTAACATAATAGCTGTCCCATAAGTTGTGATTTGAAAATGAAGTAAGGAGATGTTATTTATATGTTCTCACACTCACTTTTAAAATATAACTAGGCCGACATGCCTTTAAAATGTCAATTTGAAAATGTAACATGTCAACTTAAAATTATAACATAAAATAATACAAGATAATCATATATGTGGGCAACTTGGGGCATTTTCCCTATAGTTTACCTAAAAATGACTAAAATAGCTAAAACTGAGCAAATTACTCCAAAATGAATGTTGGAGTAGGCAGGGGGGAGTCATGCCCCATCTAACCCCAACAATGCTAAGAATCCCTCAATGCCCCCCCCTAAACAAGCAGTATGACCTGGAGGAGATGATGCCATCATCACTGGAATAAGGCCAAGGAGAGAGGGCACTAGGCTGAAAAGGGACCAGGAGGGTGCCTGAGGTGACTTGGAAGAGAGGCAGGAGCCTCACGACTAGAAGAAATGTCATCAGAGTAGAAAACATAGTGGGGGGGTCATGTGACCTAGTGACCCACCCCTAGGAGCCCCAGACACCAACCTCAGGGCTACAAGCCCTATAATGAGGCAGTCAACAATGCCACTAAGCCATAGTACTCCTAAGAGAAGGACCAAAGGGTCAGGCATGACCACCACTCAGAGAATGCTGAATAACACTCGTCATGCTCCTGAAAAAAATGGCCCTCTCTCCTTGGGCACATATTTGAAGGTGCGCTGGTACTGGTACCACGTAACAGGTGGACATTGTTAATTTTTGATAGAGTTAGGGTTTAATGCAGAAAATAAACAACCAAAGTACTTTAATGCAAAATCACTTTTAACATTTAACAATTAGCAGTAACTCTAGTAAAACATAATTTTCATTTCCTTCAACTTCACATCTTTAACACTACCAAATTGGTCATTGTGTTAAACTAATATTCAGTAACATGTAATTAATAATAAAATAATCAACTTGTTAGCAATAAAAGAGATAGGTGAAGATACTTACCTGGGTGTGAAACCTTTCCTGTAAAATACTCAGAAATGTTACTTTCAGAAAAGACTGAGCCTCTCAGAGACAGTCAACACTAAGAACCAAGTGACCCTAATAAAAGGTTAGTACAAACCTGAGAGAGAGAGAGAGATGACTGGGCTGAGGTACAGTCAAACAGGAGTGGTCAAAGACAGTCAGAAAACATACATGCAGTACCAATTCTCAATAAGAAATCTGATCAATAAACTAAGTACAAGAAAAAACTGATAAGTCTTAAGAAAGGCCTCAAAAAGGTCTTAGTACAAACAAAAAAAAACAAGAAACAGGTCTCTGCAAATTAGATTAGGTTTAGAGCACTTTAAGAAACAAAGAGCAGAACCCAACAGTTGTGGCCTCCAAAGAGAAACTCAGATCTGTTCTTAGAACAAGCTGGTTGAACATTACAAAAAAATAGATAAGATCGCAAGGCTCACTGCCTTCACCAAATTAAACTTTCAGGCCTCACGGTCTCCACAGAAATACAACCAGCAGACTGAGTATTACGACCTCCACCAACAGATGGATCTAGAGCTTAAGACTGAGTCTTAAGGTCACAAACTGAAGGTAAAGCAGAAGTAAAGGCTGTCCGAACCCACAACTGGCATATCAGATCCTCTAAAGAGAGATCAAGGTAGATCGGACTTCCACAAAAGATCCAAGGTGAGCAGAACAAGAAACTGACAACCTCACAACTGTCATGACCTTCTTTTGACAGGTTAATAGAACATAGAACAAACCCCGTGAAGGTGCAAACCCATGAAGGAGCAGATCCGTGAAGGAGTGAAGGAGCAGACCCTTGAAGGAGTGAATCTGTGAAAGAGCAGAAGATGCAGATCTGTGAAGGATAAAAGATCCGTGAAGGATAATGGATAAGTCTTCAAAATAAATAGAAGCAAGAACTTCTAGAATGGTCCAAGAAAGGGTTCCATTAAGTAAGGAATCACATAATAAAAAAAAAGTAAAGAATAAAATAAAAAATCATAATTAAAACATCAATTATAAATAGGGTTCATTTAGGTGAGGGTATAATGACCCAAAATAACATAGGTGTGGGTATATGACCCAGAATAACATAAGTAAGGGTATATGACCCAAGACCCTTAGGGGCAAGGGTAAACCACAAGGTGGTCAAATAACTATAGTACCCATAGGACCAAAAACATCAAGGTATAAGTCAAGAAACAACTTAAAGTGGGTAGAAGACCCCACTAACCACAAGGGTACCACAAGATCAATAAACAACACGGTGTAAGGACCAACAATAAATCAACAAAGGTGGGGAAGGTACAACCAATCATCTCTCTCTCAAATGTACAAATGTTCCATATAACCTGAAAGTTCATCATCACTGTATAAGGCAGGGTCCACACTGGATGATGTGATCATGTGGTCCTCTAGACCGCTCCTAAGCTCAAATGTTAGTGGCTTCATCAAGGGGTGGCCAGTCCCTTGAGAAGACCATCTAACTCAACCATCTCGAAGACCTAGGAGAAGAGGACATCACACATCATCATCTTAGAAACTGACCAAGAACCTCCATTCTCAAGGAATGGCTCTCAACCCAAAGCTGAGCTTCAGTCCCAAACTGAATCATGTTGATCACCCTCTGGTCCTTGACCAAGTCCTCCATTCTCACGGAGAATGGTCCTCATCCTCAAGCTAAGATTTCAGTCCCAAACTAAATGTTGATCAAGCACCTACAAAACCTACTTTGTCCTTGAACAAGAATCCGCCTGGTCCTAGAACAGGTTGTCTTTGTCTCAACCTACAGGATCTGCTTGGTCCTCATGACCAAGAAACTGTCTGGTCCCAGACCAGGATACCCTAGAGACAAATAGGGGCCCTAGCCACATGTTAGGGACTTTGCCATGGCATCAACCTGCTTGGTCCCCGACCAAGAACCCCAGGAGACAGTTGGGGGCCCTAGGGTACCTTCTAGGGTCTTACTCTTTACTCTGCTTGGTTAACATAACCAGGAACCCTAGTTAACTGACTAGGGTACCATTCTCTCGGAGAATGGGTCTCGCAATTGCACTAAAAATTAACACTCCCTCTCAGCAAGAGAGGCATTCTCAACAACACTAAGCTTGTCGAAGACAGAGGCTTAGTCAACACATCTGACAACTGCACCATGTCCTTGTCATGGTGAAACAACCTGTCATAGAATACAGGATTTTCAGCAAACACCTTGATCTTATAGATCCACTTGGAAGTTACACCTATGTCATATCATTATCTATTATTAGGTGGATACTCTATGTCATAGTATCTTTCCAAACCTAAAGTTTGGCTGCCTCCATATCAGTGGCTGATCTTGAATTAGTGATATGGCTCCCACTGGAGCATCCTTGGAACCTCTCGATAGGTTCCTCAATGAGATCAACTGAAGGCTTCCATATCCGAGTCATTGAAAGACTCCCTCTTGATCTCTGAAACTTGACAGTGGTTATTCATTAGAGCTTTAAAAATGTCCTAAGACCTTTTAAAGGTCCCCCTCACAAACACCAATCTCAATAGCTAAGCTCATATTTCCACCTTTAGTCCATACTAGTACCTTTCCTTTTGAGAAAGTGACAGAGAACCCCTTGTCTTCTAAAATTTCCGTTGAAAGAACATTCTTCTTTAACCCAGGAGCGTATAAAATTTCCTCAACATGAATTAACGTACCTGAATCAAGCTTTAAGGCAGTTGAACCAATTCACGAACAGTAACTCACTTTTAACATTTGACAATTAGTACCAAAAAATGAAATAGTACAGCAGTAACTCTAGTAAAACACAATTTTCATCTCTTTCATCTTCACACCTTTAACACTGCCAAATTGGTCACCGTGTTAAAGGAATCTTCAGTAACATGTAATTAATAATAAAATAATCAACTTGTTAGCAATAAAAGAGATAGGTGAAGGTACTTACCTGGGTGTGAAACCTTTCCTGTAAAATACTCAGAAATGTTAATTTTAGAAAAGACTGAGCCTCTCAGAGGCCAGTCAACACTAGGAACCAAGTGACCCTAATAAAGGGTTAGTACAAGCCTGAGAGAGAGAGATGACTGGGCTGAGGTACAGTCAAACAGGAGTGGTCAAAGACGGTCAGAAAACATACAGGCAGTACTAAGACTCAATAAAAAATCTGGTCAAGAAACTCAGTACAAGAAAAAACTGATAACTCTTAAGACAGACCTCAATAAGGTCTCGGTACAAACAAACAAAAAAAAACCAAGAAACAGGTCTCTTCAAATTAGATTAGGTTTAGGGCACTTTAAGAAACAAAGAGCAGAACCCAACAGTTGTGGCCTCTAAAGAGAGACTCAGATCCGTTCTTAGAACAAGCTGGTTGAACATTACAAAAAAAATAGATCAGATCCCAAGGCTTCCTGCCTTCACCAAATTAAACTTTCAGGCCTCATGGCCTCCACAGAAATTCGACCAGTAGATTGAGAATTACGACCTCCACCAACAAATGGATCTATGTTTTAAGACTGAGTCTTAAGGTCACGAACTGAAGGTAAAGCATAAGTGAAGGAGGTCTGAACCCACAACTAGCAGATTGGATCCTCTAAAGAGAGATCAAGGCAGATCGAACTTCCACAAAAGATCCAAGGTGAGCAGAACAAGAAGCTGACAACCTCACAATTGTCACGGCCTCCTTTTGACAGGTTAATAGAACATAGAACAAACCCCGTGAAGGTGCAAACCCAAGAAGGAGCAGACCCGTGAAGGAGCAGACTTGTGAAGGAGTGAAGGAGTGACAGAGCAGACCTGTGAAGGAGCAGACTTGTGAAGGAGTGACGGAGCAGACTCGTGAAGGAGCAGACTTGTGAAGGAGTGACAGAGCAGACCCGTGAAGGAGCAGACTTGTGAAGGAGTGACGGAGCAGACCCGTGAAGGAGCAGACTTGTGAAGGAGTGATGGAGCAAACCTGTGAAGGAGTGAAGGAGTGAAGGAGTGAATCCGTGAAGGAGCAGAAGATGTAGATCCGTGAAGGATAATGGATAAGTCTTCAAAATAAATAGAAACAAGAACTTCTAGAATGGTCCAAGAAAGGGTTCCATTAAGTAAGGAATCACATAATAAAAAATAAAAAATAAAAGTAAAGAATAAAAATAAAAAGTCATAATTAAAACATCAATTATAAATAAGGTTCTAGGATCATTTAGGTGAGGGTATAATGACCCAAAGTAACATAGGTGTGGGTATATGACCCATAATAACATAAGTAAGGGTATATGACCCAAGACCCTTAGGACCAAGGGTAAACCACAAGGTGGTAAAATAACCATAGTATCCATAGGACCAAAAACATCAAGGTATAAGTCAAGAAACAACTTAAAGTGGGTAGAAGACCCCACCAAACACAAGGGTACCACAAGATCAATAAACAACACGGTGTAAGGACCAATAGTAAATCAACCAAGGTGGGGAAGGTACAACCATCTCTCTCTCAAATGTACAAATGTTCCATATAACTTGAGAGTTCATCATCACTGTATAAGGAAGGGTCCACACTCGATGATGTGATCATGTGGTTCTTTTAAACCGCTCCTAAGGTCAAATGTTAGTGGCTTCATCAAGGGGTGGCCAGTCCCTTGAGAAGACCATCTAACTCAACCATCTCGAAGACCTAGGAGAAGAGGACATCACACATCATCATCTTGGTAACTAATTAAGAACCTCCATTCTCAAGGAATGGCTCTCAGCCCAAATCTGAGCTTCAGTCCCATACTGAATCATGTTGATCAACCCTCTGATCCTTGACTAGGTCCTCCATTCTCTCGAAGAATGGTCCTCAGCCTCAAGCTGAGCTTTCAATCCCAAACTGAATGTTGATCAACCACCTGCAGGACCTACTTGGTCCTTGACCAAGAATCTACTTGGTCCCAGACCAGGATGTCACTGTCTCAACCTGCAGGATCTGCTTGGTCCTCGTGACCAAGAAACTGTCTGGTCCCAGACCAGAATACCCTAGAGACAAATAGGGGCCCTAGCCACATGCTAGGGACTTTGTCGTGGCATAAACTTATTTGGTCCCAAACCAAGAACCCCAGGAGACTGCTGGGGGGCCCTAGGGTACCTTCTAGGGTCTTACACTTTAATCTGCCTAGTTAACATAACCAAGAACCCTAGTTAACTGACTAGGGTTCCATTCTCTCTGAGAATGAGTCTCGCAACTGCACTAAAAATTAACAGACATATGGGAAGGGCAAATCTATTCTAAATTTCTTGGTTAATTGTCCAAGGGGGACAATGTTTATCAAATATATTAATGCACTTGCATATGTTAAAGTGTTGGACACACTGAACACACTGAGAGGGGGGGGTGAACAGAGTGTGTAGCTTTTATTAATTTTTCAACTTTAAAAATCATTGGAAGCTTTTTCAATATTATGCAGAGTACGTAATTATCACATTAACATTATATCATCAGCAGCATTATTAACAACTACATCTCATCATCACATATCATCATATCATCATCGCATAAGAAGCATTGCAAAACACAGTACACAATATTTTTACGTGGAAACCCAAGTCTTGGGGGAAAAACCACGGAAGCCTTTATAATAATAATTTACCAGCAACAACTGGAAGGAGGCAACAACCCCCTTTGTTACAAAGACTTCAATTCTCCAGCTACAACTGGAAGGAGGCTACAACCCCCTGGTTTACAGGCTACAACTTGAAGGAAGCCTTAACTCCCTATATTTCCTTGCCCCGTCCTGCCACCCTGATATGAAGATAGTAACTGAAACTACTAAACCACAAACTTCACTGATCCTGCGGACCTGCTATCCAACACTTGTACCCAATCTGTACCACACTGCACAACCACTGTCACTGCTCATCAACTGTTCACTGCTCATCAACTGTCCACTGACCACTGCACCACAACTGCTCCACACTACTCATCAACTGACCAATCAATCTGTCCGCACCAATCAATCTGTTGTTCACATCATTCGACTCAGTCAATCTGAGTCTAACCAACTGCACACCAAACCCCGAATTTGCTGCTGATAACCTCTGCACTCTTATCACTGCCAAATCATCCATGTATACCAACAAGTCATTTTACTGCCATACACTCCTCATGTACATCCTTGTACACCTCGTCATACACAATCACTGAACAAATAATCCTTCTCTACTTCCACTGAACATAAGGCATGCATCGTCATGCATCATCATCATAGGTATGCATCATCGTCATAGGGTATGCATCATCATCATAAAATATACATAATCATCACTTTAGTGTGCACCGTGTATGCATCATCAACATCAAATATACATCATAACGCATAGGAGAGCATCATCACACTATGGTATGCATGTACATCATATTGTATATGAGTGCATCAACTTCATAGAGTGTACATCATTATCACATGCATTATCATCATAAAGTGTATAATATCATAGCATAAAGGTATGCAACATCATCATCATATCCTCCATAATGACTTCAAATATATATACCAATATATAGGCTCACATACTAATATCAAAGATGAACTCTATCCATGAGAGACGTGCCATTACAAGAGAAACCCAAAAGCATGAGCCATACCTTTTTGAAGATCATAAGGTCAAGAAACAATATACAAACCAAAAAAAACTCTATATCATGTCATCACATAGCCCTCGTAACAAGCTTTCCAACGAGCCAAGAATTTTGTAATTCTGATTCTGTATGAGAAAGTTATGCCAATTTTAGTGAAGATGCCCAAAAATTTCTCCTCCACAAAATTTCGCACTTTTCTCCAAGAGTTGCGAAATTCCAATTGATGAGCAAATTAAATGTTTGATATTCTATTTATATAGGTTGTAGAGGAAAGTTATTACCTCAAACTGGGCCGACATGCAATTCAAAATTACAAATAATTACTTTTTCTTTTGTTTGGTCGGCTCACCCAAAAAGGTGGGGTACACCAACTTCAAAAATTCATATCTCTTCAATTGTAAGGAGTTAGAAGATGGTCCACATATCATTGGAAATGGCTTGACGAGGACTATCTCCCTATGATGGGTTTATTTGCAAATTCTTGGTCTAACACCCTTAAATGATTCAATATGTCCAGGACATCAAAGACCCCACACATGAGGGTGCGAAAGACCATACCACCAACTACAAGAGTTTCAAAGTCTTCTTCAACATATCAAGGCACGTCCGTGGGATCTACCTCCATCTACATCCCAATAGCCATATAACCACAAATAGGACCATACATCACCATGGTTCAAGACCCAAGGCACCACATGCAAGGGTTTCGAGGACTCTTTCAAGGATATCATATAATATTTAAACAAGATACTTTCCATGGACTTCAAGCCCATCACATTGGACTCCATCACCAAGTGATGAGGGAATCATGACCAAGGATTCTATCATATCAAAGGCTCCAACAATCACGGGCTTACAAACCACCATATGTATGGATTCCAAGACCCAAATCATTTCCAAATGCACCATCAATGATCATATAGTGTCCAAGGGTCATCATGCCACCATTTATGTGGGTGCCAGACCTTCTCATGCATAATGACCATCTCCAAGGGTTCCATGACCCCAACAAGGGATACACGGGCATCAATATCTTCATCAAGGGTTCCAAGTATTCATCAAGTCATTAATGACTACATCATCACCTTTAAGGGGACAAGGACCATTAAGTCATCAAATGTGGGTCCAAGGACTTCTTCATCAAGCAAGGGGATTCATAGGCTTCTTCAACCACCTCAACCACACCAGGCGACCTCCAAGGGTCAAGATCCATCATGACATCACCTATGGGGTTGCTAGACCTTCTCCTGGGGTACCATGACCTCAATAAACACAAATGACCACTGAAAGGGTCATTTGGACTCTTGCAACTTCTTCAACACTTTTGTAGCGTACTGGGGCATAAGTTGTGGTACTGGGGAACCAAAGAAACAACCGGGGAACCGTAAAACATCTTTGGGGTACTTAAACACTCTACAGGGTGTTCAGGGCTTTTGTCATTGTCCCAAGGGCTCCAAGGGCTTCAAACTTGGGCTTGGACAAGATCAAAAGGTCTCCTTAGACACTAACAATTACTTAACCCTCAAGGGCTCCTCAAGGGGAACCAAGACATGTTGGCATCAATGACTATACATTGTTGGCATCAATGACAACTTAATCAACAATCTCCCCCTTTGTCATTGATGACAACACCATAAATCCTCTTCAGAACAAGCTCCCCTTGTCAACAACTTATCTCCCCCTTTGGCATCAATGGCAAAGGGAACTTCCTTTGACAACACTGCTCCCCCTCAAGGCATGCTCCGTTTGTCAACAACTTCTCTTTGTTTTTCGACTCTTGAAAAACCTTTTCTTCCTTTTTGCATCAATGGCAACAAGAATTTCCTTTGGTAATACTGCTCCCCCTATCATTGGGCATTGCTGTTGATCGATAGTCTTCAAAATGGTATTGGGTTTTTCCCAAGATTTTCATCATTTCTATTTTGATCAATGGTGCAATCTACTTACTTTCTTTTCCATACTTTGGTAGGCCAATAACTGTTCATGACATTCGGTTGAACTTGCTTTCTTCTCCAAAATTTAACTTCTCCATGCATCTTGCAATGTTTTGCAAAATGACCATAATGATAACAATTATAACATTGAACGGAAAACATACCTTGATTTATATCTGGAATTATTCTGTCATGAGTTCTGCAATGGATAGCTTTGTGACCATAGTTGCTACACTTGTAGCAGTTGCCATGGAACATTATAGGATATGTCTGAGCAAAAGAGCTTTCTTCTGTATAACTATTGGTCTGTTTTTCCTTTTCCCTGAAATTCTTGCTTTCTTCAATGTTCTTTTCGATCTTCAAATTTGTTTTTAACTGAGTAGTTGTATTGTCCAGATCTTCCTTCAGAGAGAGGATCTTCAATTCTTTCCTTCGACAAATTTCTATCTTTTCTTGGAGTTGTCTTGTTAGGTCTTCTTCTATTTTCTTGACTTTTTCTACCTGTCTTTTCAGATCAATAATGTTGTCTTCCATCTGTCCTTTTGAGTTCTGATCTTCCTCATGAGATTTTTGCAGTCGCCCTTTTAGTACTTGATTTTCTTTTCTGATCTCTGTGAGTTCTTTTTCAAATTCAAAATTTGTCAGACATACCTTTCGTAATTCTATCTTTAAGGATTTGATTTCAATTTCTTGTTTTCTTCTTAGTTTCTCTTCAATCTCATGACTGAACTGAATTCCCTTTTTATCACTTGAATCTCCTTTCTGACTGGTGGT
Source organism: Larix kaempferi (assembly GCA_027924585.1). Taxonomy (NCBI): domain Eukaryota; kingdom Viridiplantae; phylum Streptophyta; class Pinopsida; order Pinales; family Pinaceae; genus Larix; species Larix kaempferi. The sequence goes on from BSBM01000910.1 coordinate 22,991,039, forward strand.
ACTTTCCTTCTGCAAATTTTCAAGTAAGGTACTAATCTCACTATCTTTGTCTTGAAGCTTGCGAGTCATTTCTTTCTCCTTATCTTCTCGTTGTCTTTTGAGCCTGCCAATTTCTTCTAATTGCCTTTTATTTTCAGCAGCTAACTTCTCAAGTTGATCTTTCAAAGAGTTTGATATGGCTTCTTTGATTCTGGTAGCTTCTTCAACTTGGAGATTTAGATCAATTATAGTTTGTGTGGCCTTCTCACATTCTTCTTGATTCCTCTTCTCAGATTTGTCTAATTGCTCTTGCAATACCTTGTTCTATTCACAAAGTTTCTCAACCTTTTGCATAGCATTAGCAATATCATTATCTAAACATTCATTTCTATCATTTGTCAGGGAACAATGGGATTCATCACATTTTGAAGTATTACAATCTATGAATTTAGAATAGTGCTTATCTTCTATACCTGATAAACATATTTCTTCAAAAACATTACAAGCAGGGTGTTCAAGAGACTTACCTTCAAACTTGGATCTTGTACTGACCTTTCTATGGAGTTGTCTTCTGCTTTCTGTTCTTCAATGGAGTAGAGTTGATTTATCTTTAGTGACAATTCCTCACTTGAGTTGCACTTTCCTATTTTCTCCTTTTGGAGATCTGTCAAATCTTTAACCATGAATTTCATAACCTCTTCTTCATGTTCTTTAGTGGAGTATAACTGTTCTAATTTGATCCACAATTCCTTAGTTGTGTTGTACTTTCCAATCTTCTCTTTTATGGAATCTGATAAGCCTTCAAGAATGGATTCCACAGCCATTGAATTATTTTTCCTTGCTTCCTTCTGAGCTGTTGTTTTCACTTTCTTCGGATGATTGTACCCTGTAAGCACTGATTGCCATATTCCAATACCTTCTAATTCAAGATAAACTTGCATTCTTCTTTTCCAGATCAAGTAATTTGTCCCACAAAACAATGGTGCTCCATTCACTGAGAACCCCATCATGTGTCAAGGATCTCCTTCAAGTTGGTAAGGCTTTCTTTGAAGGCCCGCTCTTATACCATTTGTTGGACACACCGAGCACACTGAGAGGGGGGGGTGAACAATGTGTGTAGCTTTTATTACTTTTTCAACTTTAAAAATCATTGGAAGCTTTTTCAATGTTATGCAGAGTATGTAATTATCACATTATCATTATATCATCATCAGCATTATTAACAACTACATCTCATCATCACATATCATCATATCATCATCGCATAGGAAGCATTGCAAAACACAGTACACAATATTTTTACATGGAAACCCAAGTCCTAGGGAAAAAACCACAGAAGCCTTTATAATAATAATTTACCAGCAACAACTGGAAGGAGGCAACAACTCCCTTTGTTACAAAGACTTCAATTCTCCAGCTACAACTGGAAGGAGGCTACAACCCCCTGGTTTACAGGATACAACCTGAAGGAAGCCTTAGCTCCCTATATTTCCTTGCCCCGTCCTGCCACCCTAATATGAAGATAGTAACTGAAACTACTGAACCACAAACTTCACTGATCCTGCGGACCTGCTATCCAACACTTGTAACCAATCTGTACCACACTGCACAACCACTGTCACTGCTCATCAACTGTTCACTGCTCATCAACTGTCCACTGACCACTGCACCACAACTGCTCCACACTACTCATCAACTGACCAATCAAATTGTCTGCACCAATCAATCTGTTGTTCACATCATCCGACTCAGTCAATCTGAGTCTAACAAACTGCACACCAAACCCCGAATCTGCTGCTGATAACCTCTGCACTCTTATCACTGCCAAATCATCCATGTATACCAACAAGTCATTTTACTGCCATACACTGCTCATGTACATCCTTGTACACCTCGTCATACACAATCACTAAACAAATAATCCTTCTCTACTTCCACTGAACATAAGGCATGCATCGTCATGCATCATCATCATAGGTATGCATCATTGTCATAGGGTATGCATCATCATCATAAAATATACATAATCGTCACTTCAGTGTGCACCATGTATGCATCATCAACATCAAGTATACATCATAATGCATAGGAGAGCATCATCACACTATGGTATGCATGTACATCATATTGTATAGGAGTGCATCAACTTCATAGAGTGTACATCATTATCACATGCATTATCATCATAACGTGTATAATATCATAGCATAAAGGTATGCAACATCATCATCATATCCTCCATAATGACTTCAAATATATATACCAATATATAGGCTCACATACTAATATCAAAGATGAACTCTATCCATGAGAGACATGTGCCATTACAAGAGAAACCCAGAAGCATGAGCCATACCTTTTTGAAGATCATAAGGTCAAGAAACAATATACAAACCAAAAGAAACTCTATATCATGTCATCACATAGCCCTCATAACAAACTTTCCAACGAGCCAAGAATTTTGTAATTCCGATTCTGTATGAGAAAGTTATGCCAATTTTAGTGAAGATGCCCAAAAATTTCTCCTCCACAAAATTTCGCACTTTTCTCCAAGAGTTGCGAAATTCCAATTGATGAGCAAATTAAATGTTTGATATTCTATTTATATAGGTTGTAGAGGAAAGTTATTACCTCAAACTGGGCCGACATGCAATTCAAAATTACAAATAATTACTTTTTCTTTTGTTTGGTCGGTTCACCCAAAAAGGTGGGGTACACCAACTTCAAAAATTCATATCTCTTCAACCGTAAGGAGTTAGAAGATGGTCCACAAGGACTATCTCCCTATGATGGGTTTATTTGCAAATTCTTGGTCTAACACCCTTAAATGATTCAATATGTCCAGGATGTCAAAGACCCCACACATGAGGGTGCCAAAGACCATACCACCAACTACAAGAGTTTCAAAGTCTTCTTCAACATATCAAGGCACGTCCGTGGGATCTACCTCCATCTACATCCCAATAGCCATATAACCACAAATAGGACCATACATCACTATGGTTCAAGACCCAAGGCACCACATGCAAGGGTTTCGAGGACTCTTTCAAGGATATCATATAATATTTAAACAAGATACTTTCCATGGACTTCAAGCCCATCACATAGGACTCCATCACCAAGTGATGAGGGAATCATGACCAAGGATTCTATCATATCAAAGGCTCCAACAATCATGGGCTTACAAACCACCATATGTATGGATTCCAAAACCCAAATCATTTCCAAATGCACCATCAATGATCATATAGTGTCCAAGGGTCATCATGCCGCCATTTATGTGGATGCCAGACGTTCTCATGCATAATGACCATCTCCAAGGGTTCCATGACCCCAACAAGGAATACACGGGCATCAATATCTTCATCGAGGGTTCCAAGTCTTCATCAAGTCATTAATGACCACATCATCACCTTTAATGGGACAAGGACCATTAAGTCATCAAATGTGGATCCAAGGACTTCTTCATCAAGCAAGGGGATTCATAGGCTTCTTCAACCACTTCAACCACACTAGGAGACCTCCAAGGGTCAAGATCCATCATGACATCACCTATGGGGTTGCTAGACCTTCTCCTGGGGTACCATGACCTCAATAAACACAAATGACCACTGAAAGGGTCATTTGGACTCTTGCAACTTCTTCGACATTTTTGTAGCGTACTGGGGCATAAGTTGTGGTACTGGGGAACCAAAGAAACAACTGGGGAACCGTAAAACATCTTTGGGGTACTTAAACACTCTACAGGGTGTTCGGGGCTTTTGTCATTGTCCCAAGGGCTCCAAGGGCTTCAAACTTGGGCTTGGACAAGATCAAAAGGTCTCCTTAGACACTGAGAATTACTTAACCCTCAGGGGCTCCTCAAGGGGAACCAAGACATGTTGGCATCAATGACTATACACTGTTGGCATCAATGACAACTTAATCAACATAAAGATGCGCATTTATTATATGAGTTGTTGTATAAATTTATCCAAGAGATAGGCCCATAGTATATTGTCGAAGTCATTATGGACAATGCTGCTAATTATGTGGCTACTGGGAGGTTGCTTATGCAATGTTATTAATGCTTGTATTGGACTCCTTATGTCGCCCTTTGCATTGGTTTAATGCTAGAGGACATGGGCAAACTCCTTTGATCAAGGAAGTCATTGTTTCAGCTTGGAGTGCTAATATGTGTGTGTGTGTGTGTGTTCTTTCACTTATGAGACAATACATGTGGGACAAGGAGTTGGTGTGTCCCGATGCAATTCACCACCAGCTTCAATTCTCTTCAATCTATCCAGAGAGTTATGATGGAGTTACAAAGCATTTTTATTTTTGATGAGTGGGCTACTTGTGTCTATAACACCAGACCTAATGGGCAAGCCATAGCCCAATTGGTGCAATTTGATCAGCTTTTTTGAGCTGGAGTGTTGAAGGTATGTGCCATCAGTGAACCTCTGGTAAAGGCGTTTGGTTGATCGTAACAAGCCCACAATGGGCTACTACTTGAATGAGGCCATGGATAGGGCCAAAGAGGCTATCCATTGGTACTATGACGACAAGGGGATGAGGGATTCACCAGACGAGTCGAGCTATGGGGTGTAATTGATGAATGATGGAATAATAATCTCCATCATCTCAATCATGCAGTAGGGCTCTACCTCAATCCCGCATTCTCTTATGCATGTGCATTCTAGTTTGGTGTTGAGATCATGGATGGATTTCTCCAGTGTGGCCAGAGGATGGTGTTAACTCCCTTTGAATGATCAGATATTTCCAAACAGATAAAGATCTATAGGTTGGCAGCTGACACTTTCGGTTATGACATGGCTGTCCAAAATAGAACCATGAGGATGCCAGGTAAGCTTCAAAGTTCAACCTACAAGTACAATTTGTTTAAAGCTTTAAAATTTCAATGTCTTTAGTATTTACTCTTTCCTTTTTATCTATTTGTTACTTGGTGGAAATTTAATTTGTCTTTCCTTTCTTTATATTCATTGTAGATGTGTGGTGTGTTATGAACAACGCAATTGTAGACTGAATGCTAGTGATTGGTAAGCATGTGGGAGAAGTCTAGGCCCAAATGTCACCATAGCCTATCCTCTCAATTTCTTTGGGTAACTCCTAAACCCAGGGGAGAGCCCTTGAAAATACCTACAAACAACCAAATACATGCAAATACCTATCTACAACCTTGTAACTAGATCAGTGCCTTATATGGAGTCAAACAATGAATAATATAGACACATAAATCAGAATAAAGAAGTTAATTCAGATCTGTGGATAAATCCAATAGGGCGAATTTGTAGGGTGGACCAAAATTTCTAACTTCCAAGTATTTTTGTATTTTTTGGAATTTTTCATATTTTTAGGGTTTTTTATGAATAAAATTGCAATAAAATAAAGTACAAGTAAATTGATAAAAAAGGTAATTAAATGACAAGCAAGGGGATATGATTTTGTCTCAAACACTAGGGCATTTAGAGATTAATGATCAATGTCCTTCTCTTGAAATGTTCTTTAACACTTACAAGCTAAGGCATCACTTATCAACCTCTAGGGTTCGATAGGAGAGCCTAACTAGGACAAATGAAGAAGTCCAAGGCCCCAAATAGCAATAGAGAACTCCTATGGAGGATGTTCCCCTTCATACAAAAGTTGACAAACTGTCGACAAAAAGACCTAACAAATCAACAAAATGCACCATAAAAGCACCATTCAACTAAACTAGGAGCATAACTTGCCAACATTTAACAAGAATGAGCAAGGAAAGAGATCTGAGGTCACACTTGTGCATGAGTTTTTCCATCTAGTCTAGCATCAACCATTTGCATGTGTAAAAAGAATCCCTAAGACATCATTCATTCACTTTCAAGCCAAAGAATTCATCCCAAGAGAAGTGCACATCACATTAATGACTCATAGAGTAGGAGAAAGAGAGTAAAAAAATATTTGAACCCTTCTCTTATGATTTTACAATGATGTGAGGATGTCTATTTATACTTTTCATCCTCTACTTTTTAATTGTTGAGCCTACAAGTCTAAAATAAAGTTAAATTAAAAATATAGGGTGAATTCCCCACAAGTTGGGAAATAAGCCCTAAAATGGACAAAATATAGAAAAATAGACTAAACTAAGGCTTCACTTAGTGGAATAGTGAGTCAAATGGGGACGTCATGCCCCAACTAACCCCAAAATGATGCCTATCCCTCAATGCCCCCCTTTCCAAGCTTGTAGGCTCAATGGTGGAAGGATGATGTCATAGGGAAAAACACTAGAGGAGGGGTTTCTGAGTACTAGAATTAGGTCCAAGTGGGTGAAGGAGGTGTGCTAGATAGGGGACAACAACCCTTTACAAGATGCAATCACACCTGTGCATAACAAAACCAAGGCAGTCATGTGCCCTAGTGGGTCATCCCCAGAAGCCACGGACACCAACCCATAGGCTTGAAGCCCTGCATGGTGGGGACATCCACACATCGAAGGGGAAGTCAGTTGTGCCACAAAGTCAAAGTGCTTCTGAGAGTGAAATCAAGGAGGTCGGCCATGACCAATCCATGGGGGCAACAACCCCTAATCCGAATATCCGTACAATATAACCCACTTTGGCCTTTACAATAAATTGTTTAGACCCCTTTCTCTAGGCTTGGCCCTACTGGAATGCTACAGTAGCTCTGAGGTGTAACAACTAGCCCCAACTGTGTGACATACACTCTTCCTAGGAGTGTATGAGATCCCCTAGGATCTTCAGGGTACCTGTAGACCTGCACACACATCTAGCAACAAAGACATCAAATGCATCAGAGGCATACACTCCGTCTTGCCTTGTTCAACATGAAAAATGCAAATAACTCAAGATGAAATAGCAGCAAGTGCAATGCATGGGTAACAATAAATGCTGAACTCAAATGAAACTATACCTATCTACCCTAATTATGATAACAAAGAAGGTTCAAGTGAAATCATACCACCAATGTAGCCACCTGATCATATGATTCATGCCAATTTTTCTTCCTTTGTCTTTGGAAATAATCCAAGACAGAATCACATCAATGATAAGTTGTGTACATACCAGTATCTTTGTTGGAGGGAAGCTGAAATGACGAACAAGCTCAGCAACCTGGAAGCCTTCAAATTTTTGCCACAAAGGATGGTCACTCTCGCAAGCTTTATCTATCCATTCCTGCACCAAGCTCAAGTATACACTATCCCCATCATATATCTGTTCGGAGAAATTTGTTTTCATGGGGTGGGTTATCTGGTTATGAACTTGTGAGATCACTTGCAAAGATGAGCCTTGGAAAATTTCTGGAGAATCTTTATAGGCCAAATGTAATGTGTCCTTGTACTTGTTCAAGCATTCTTTTGGACATGCAAACATGTTGTTCATCTTTGTAATAGTCATGTAAGTATCACCAATAATCTTTAAGAATTTGAAATTGTCAGCCACAAAATTCGTACATTCAATTTTAAGTATAAAGATAAATAACAAATATCATGGTAAGGAGACATAGATAATACACCTTCCCACATACCTGTCTTAGTTTCATTGAAATGCATTATTGAAAACTTACCAGTACCATATCGAAAGGGCTGCTCAACCTCTATAGTGCTTGCGACACATCACTGGGAAACATAACCGTGGCCTACCTTAGGAAAGGGTAAACCCATCAGCTCAATACCTGTAAAGGAACTCTCTATATGAGACCTTATACTGTCCTTGATGCTGGGTAGGCACAATTGAACTGAGCCCAAAAGAAATCTCTTCAGAGATGTGGCTTCCAAAATCTTCAAACCCTTTATCATAATGGAACAACTGTATATGGTGATCACCTGTAATAGCAACAGGATCCGCATCCTGAGGTGCTTCATCATCAAAATGTAAATGCAAAATTTTTGATCCAATCTTCATCACCAAAGCAACGACAACGAGGGGAAGGAACAATCATATCTTCTTCAACCGGGCTTTCATTGATTATGTCCTCAATATCCTTCCTTGAAGGGATTAAGACTTCTTCATATTGCTTCAAATCTGCATAAAAGTTTCATTCGAACTGATCCATACTAACTTCTTTTTTTTCTATGAAGGGAATGAAAGGCTCATAGATGACTTCTTCGAAATATGTGCAACTGGAGGATCCTGAAACAATACTGCTAGGTCTTGAAGAATCATAGATTGGTGAACCCATGAAATTCCAATAATCATCATCTTCAAGGATCCCGTTTTACCTCCAAGAGGTCCAACATATCATGAGAAACTATGACATGATGGTAAGGAGAACTCACAGTTTCCTTTTGTTCTTTAATTTCTTCAACTAGGGCTTCTTGGTCTTCATTTCTTGCATCGCAGTCATATTCATTTTCAGAAGAACCTTCGCCTTCAGCTATAAGGCCTAGGATATTATCGACTAGATCTTGGACTATAGTTTCTTCAAGCAAGCCTTCAGAGACTTGATCCTCATCATGGATTTCTTTGGGAAGGACTACTTCATGCTCTTTTGGGGCTTGGTCAACAGAATCTGCATGTTCTTCCCTCTTGAATAAACCTTTTGCGTACTCGACATAAGATACCCATTTGCTACGTTTTTCTAGACACGAGTAACTACAAAATATCTCTATCAATTCTGCGAAAGAGGATACTGTACCTTTTCCCAGGCCTTTAAACCAAACAAAGGACTCTTCATCTAAGTGCACCACAAATGACTTCATGTAGGTGTCTTCAACTTTCCGAATTCCGAAATCTAGAGTTTTTTCCAGAAATTGTTTGACGTGCTCTATGGGACAATCACCACAATCACAAAACAAAAACGCGAATGGATTTGGTAACTCATCTAAAATGCTTGACAGTTGAAGAGGAGAAAATAGATCAACCGGATTGGAAATTTCTTGGACATCCTCCTTAGGAAGGGAAATTATGGTTCCAAAATTTCTTCATCAACATTGGGATCCCACTCATTACAGAATGCCTCAACTAGTTGCAAGAATTATGATATCCCCTTAGGAAGAAGTTTATCATTCATAGCATAATAATTCAAATGCATAAACAAGATCACTAGAAGAAAGACAAAGCACAAAACAATAACAACAGAGTTTATCCTGGGCAACCCAAACGGGAGAAAACTTAACAACCTTCGTATAGAGATGATAATTCTGAGATTAAAGTATAATCATAAAGGAGAAAAGATGGAAATGCTTTCCAAAAGATAGAAACCCCAAAATAGTATTCTCCTACCGTAGTGCGAACTTCTCTCTCTAGATGATGCGAACTTGTCTTGAGTGGATGTGTGAATAATGAGGTGAACTCACCTCTTATTTATACAAGTGCAAAACTGGAAAATTCCCTAACTAGGCCGTCTTCTCTTGGGGAGCAATAAATAATTTTATTTTTAATTTTCTTTTGCTTGCTTTTCATCCCAAGATTTACATTGATTTTGTCAAGGGTTTAACATAATTAAATACATCAAGTTCATCTCCCTTAGGAGGTACAATCAAGTACAATAAAATACAATAAATAATATCTTTCGAAGTTGCACAAAATCCAACACTCCCTCTCAACGAGGAAGGTATTCTTTGGTCTTCATCAGCATCATGGTCATCTGGGTTTCATCTGTGCATCTATATTGTCTCCATCATCTCTATACATACTGAAGGTAGTCCACATAGTCTCAGTCCTTCAAGAAGTGTCATCATGCATCATGCTACCTGTTTGTCTTATCTGTCGATGGGATTTCTCCCATACCTGGCTGAGATCCCAAACGAGCAAATGGGCACGACCATCTACTACCTGTTCGTCTCATCTGCCGATGGGGTCCTCCCATACCTGGCTGAGAACCTGAACGAGTAGAGTTACCTGTGCAATCACACAACCATCTACTACTAGTTCGTCTCATTTGCTGATGGGATTTATCCCATACCTAGCTGAGAACCTGGACGAGCAGAGGCACCTGTGTGAACCCGACCATCCACTACCTGTTCGACTCATTTGCCGATGGGATTTCTCCCATGCCTGGCTAAGCACCTAGACGAGCGAAGGTACCTGGGTGAACCCGACCATCCACTACCTGTCCGACTCATCTGCCGATGGGATTTCTACCATACCTGGTTGAGCACCTGGACGAGTGGAGGTACCTGGGTGAAAGCAAGGCAAGCATCTCGATATCATCTTTCCCTCTCAAGGAGGGAAAAGTTCTCTTCTACTCCAAGTCTTTCGCGAAAGTATTTGAACTTCACCCTTGGAAGAGCCTTGGTGAGAACATCTACAGACTGGTCGTCTGTCAGCACGTACTGTAACTCGATCGCACCTTTCTGCACCATATCATGTATGAAGTGATATCGAATCTCTATATGCTACGACCTGTTGTGAAATACATGATTCACTGACATTTGCACATAGCTCTGGTTATCACAGTGAATCACGGTCCGCTCTGGAATCTGGCCAAACAATCTTGCCAAGAGTTTACGAATCCAAACTGCTTCTCGAGCTATTGTACCAGCAACCATGTACTCGGCCTTTGCAGTACTGAGTGCTACCGAATTCTGCTTCCTGCTGCACAGGAAATAACTGCAGAACCCAAACTAAAGCAACATCCGAAAGTAGTCTTCCTATCTGCACCGCATTCGGCCCAATCTGAGTCTGTAAACCCATGCAATCTCAGGTCACAATCTGAAGCATACTTCAAACTATATCCCACAGTGCCGCGCAAGTATCTGAGAACATGTTTTGCAGCAATCCAGTGAATCTGCCTCGGTTCGCACATGAACTGACTGAGAGCATTCACATCAAAACATATATTTGGTCTGGTGTTTGTCAGATACATTAATGACCCAATCAGCTGGCTATACATGGTGGGATCAATTAAATCTGAGTCTGAAGCAGAATCTCTCAGCTTCTTCCAATTCGCATCCATCGGAGTGGCCATGGACTTGCAGTCCAACATTTTGAATCTCTTCAATATATCTATGGTGTACTTTCCTTGTCCTAGGAAAATCTTTTTTTGCCTCTGCCATACTTCTAATCCCAAGAAGTAGTGCATCAATCCAAGATCTTTCATTTCATACTCAAAGGCGAGATTCTTCTTACACCATATGATAAGTTTCTCATTTCCTGTGAGGAACAAGTCATCAACATATAGTACCAAAATCAGTGGTTCATCATCTACAACCTTGTAGTAAAGGGTGGGGTCTGCATCACTCTTGGTAAATCCCAAGCTCACCAGGAATTCGTCTATCCGTCCATACCAAGCACGAGGTGCTTGCTTGAGTCCATATAGTGCCTTTTTCAATCTGCATACATGAGACTCCTTTCCGTGGACAATGAACCCATATGTCTGCTCGATGTAAACTTCTTCCTCAATAACACCATTGAGAAAGGCTGTCTTCACATCCATCTGATGCAACTTCCATCCCATAGCTGCAGCAATAGCAATGATCGATCTGATGGAAGTATATCAAGCCACGGGAGCAAATGTCTCGTCATAATTGACTCCCTCTTTTTGAGAGAATCCTCTGGCAACAAATCTGACCTTGTATTTTTCAACACTTCCATCTGCTCCATGCTTGATCTTGTATAACCATTTAGAAATCACTACTGACTTCTCCTCAGGTCTCGACACAACCTCCCACACATCATTCTTCAGGATGGATTGATATTCTTCCATCATGGCATCCTTGCAAACTTGATGTTCGGATGCTTCTTCGTAAGTGGTTGGTTCTGAATCAATAACGTTGCTCATCAGTGCCATATAACTAGAGAACCTCTGAGGTCTTTTGCTTTCTCTGGAAGCACCATGTGGAGCTTCATGCCCCTCTGCATCCTACAGTGTTTGTTGTGCCCATCTAGGTCTTTTCCAACCTGCAACATCTCTGGGGATATCAACTGGATCAATGGAGTCGATAGGTTCGTCCTTTTCAGCTAACTCCCTCTGAATTGGAGGGGGAGATGATTTCATCTTCTTTGGTTCTAACATTTCTTCATCATTGATCTCCATGTATGATCCTCTGCCTTTCCTGACAGCCATTTCTTCTTCAAAGGTCACATCCCTACTGACTTCAATCTGTCTAGATCCTGGAATGTAAATTCTATAAGCCTTTGAAGACTGACTGTATCCCACAAAGGTTCCCTTCTTGCCTGAAGGTTCTAACTTTGATCTTTTCTCCTTGGGTACATGTATATAGACTGGACAGCCAAATATTCAGAGGTGGCCCACTTTTGGTTTCACTCCTATGAAAGCTTCTTCCGGAGTCATATTCTTCAATATCTTATGTGGGCATCTATTTTGTACATATACAGTTGTTCTGGATGCTTCTGCCCACAAGAACATTTGAAGACTTTGGTGATGTATCATAGCTTTGGCTGCCTCCACAATTGTTCTATTCTTTCTTTCCGCAACCCAATTTTGTTGAGGGTTGTAAGGAACTGTGAGCTCCCTCTTAATTCTTGCTTCCTTGCAAAAATCATTAAATTCTGTAGAGGTGTATTCTCCACCATTATCGGATCTCAAAATCTTGATCCTCTTTCCTGACAGATTCTCGACTTGTGCTTTAAATTATTTGAACTTGTTGAGTACTTCCTCGGATTCCTTAGACTTGAGGAAGTATATCCAGTCTTTCGTGAGTAATCATCAATGAATGTTATATAGTAATGATATCCACCCAATGAAGCAACTGTCATGGGTCTGCACAAGTCAGAGTGTACTAGATCCAAAATCCCTTTGGATCTACTCTCACTATCTGGAAAAGATCTCTTGGCATTCTTTCCAAGTGCACATCCTCTACATGTTCCATCATGGTCTACCTGGAGCCCTGGTAAACCTATCATTATATTCTTCAGTGTTGGGAGAGCTTGATAGTTTAGATGAGCTAGTCTTCTGTGCCATAATTCGCCCATACTTGCAACATCATGTACTAGGGCTTGGACTGGTGGAGTGTTTAGTCGATACAAGCTCTCTTCTCTTATACCAATAACTTTGGCTGTGTTCATGCTTGAGTTCTTGTGCCAAGCAAGTAATTTCCCTTCGAAGAAATCTACTTTATATCCTTTGTCTTCCAAGGCTGAGATGGAGACAAGGTTTCTTTTCATACCAGGCACATAGAGCACATCATTGAAGCGCAATGTATCATTTGATTCTAGTTGAAGGGAGGTGGCTCCAGATCCCTTCATAGTGTAGTTAGCATCATCTCCAAGTACAACACGGAGATGTGAATCTTTCTCAACTAATTCTAAAAGATTTTCTCTATAACCTGTCATGTGTCTAGAAGCACCACTATCTATGAGCCAAGTGTCACTAGTGGTGGGAATAGTACCTGATAAAGCTGATATGAATAGAAATTATGTATGATCTTCATTCCTTTGTTTCTTGTGATGATGATCTTCTTCTACATCAGCGATGGATGCTTCATGATTCCTTTTACTTGAACTTCGACAACTACTAGCGTAGTGTCCATATTTTCTGCACCTGTAGCATTGAACTTGAGATATGTCCTTCTTCTTTTGATCTGGGTGAGGACTTGATCTCCTATCTTGGTGCTTGTGTTTATGGAACTTCCTTCCTTTTCCCTTACCTTTCTTGGCATGGGATACAAATGCTTGATTCTCCTTAGGTTGAGTACCATGGAGCCTTTGTCGTGTTGCAATCCTTGTCTCCTCCTGAGTGCAATCTGCCCATAGCTTATCAAACTTGGGTAGTTTAGATCTACCACTTATGCTTTGAATAAAGGATTCCCAAGATGGTGGAAGACCATTCAGAGTGGTGATAGCAAGCTCCTTATCATCAATGGGATCTCCACTGGTGCTAAGCTTATCCCTTAGTTCTATGATCCTCATGAAGTATATGGATTCTAATTTGGACATCTTCATATTTGAAAGCTAGTTCCTCAATGTAATGGATACATTGATGCTAGTGTGTACAAACAACTTTTGTATGGTCTTGAACATTTTCCTAGCGGCCTTCTTCCCTGAGATTTGTGGAACCAAATGATCTCTTACTGAGTCCACCAGAATCCTTCTTGCTCTGGCATCATTCTTCCTCCATCGGGATTTGTCTTCTTCAGCTTTTGGTTCAGGGACTTTCTCATTTACATATTGTAATAGGTCATTTTCTTCTAGAAGTAGAAGAACCCTAGACTTCCAAGAGATAAAATTGGAAGCTCCTTCCAGACGACCTTTAACCTTCATTCCAATCATCTTGACGGCAGATCTGGTATAGAAACCCTAGCAGGAGCTAGGTCAAAATGAAAGTTGGAAGTTTGGAAAACTGATTCCACAGGTAGATGCGCCCTAGCAAGGCGAGTTGAGATGAGGTAGGGCTGATCCAAATCTGTGGAGAAAAATAGGTAAAACCTGAAACCCTAATTTTTGTTGCAGCTGCAGATTGAAAATTCTCGGAATTGAGTTTTGTCTTCACCAAAAGATGCGCACTCCTTAGTGCAAAATTCCCAAGGCTCTTTTTCTTCCAAAAAGTTGAGTGAAGACTTCAAAAGCTGAAACTTTAGTTCAAGCAGGGTTCCAACAATGTTCCGGCAATGGATTCTTCTAGTACCGCTCTGATTCCATTTTAGTTTTTCATACATTCATAGAATAATAATTCAAATGCATAAACAAGATCACTAGAAGAAAGACAAAGCACAAAACAATAACAACAAAGTTTATCCTAGGAAACCCAAACGGGAGAAAACCCAACAACCTTCGTATAGAGATGATAATTCCGAGATCAGAGTACAATCATAAAAGAGAAAAGATGGAAATGCTTTCCAAAAGATAGAAACCCCAAAATAGTCTTCTCCTGTCGCAATGCGAACTTCTCTCTTTGGATAATGCGAAGTTGTCTTGAGTGGATGAGTGAATAATGAGGTGAACTCACCTCTTATTTATACAAGTGCAAAATTAGAAAATTCCCTAACTGATCTGACTTCTCTTGGGGAGCAATAAATAATTTTATTTTTAATTTTCTCTTGCTTGCTTTTCATCCCAAGGTTTACATTGATTCTTTCAAGGGTTTTACATAATTAAATACATCAAGTTCATCTCCCTTAGGAGGTACAATCAAGTACAATAAAATACAATAAATAATGTCTTCCGAAGTTGCACAAAATCCAACACTCCCTCTCAAAGAGGAAGGTATTCTTCAGTCTTCATCGGCATCACGGTCATCTGGGTTTCATCTGTACATCTATACTGTCTCCATCATCTTTATACATACTGAAGGTTGTCCACATAGTCTCAGTCCTTCGAGAAGTGTCATCATGCATCAACTTCACCAATCCTTTGGTGAGTCCAAGAGAATCACTCAATCCTGGATATCTGAGATATCAGCTATGCCATCTCTGTTATACCATTTGCTACATGTCTGTCTCATCTGTCGATGGGATTTCTCCCATACCTGGCTGAGATCCTAGACGAGCAAATGGGCACGACCATCTACTACCTGTTCGTCTCATCTGTCGATGGGGTCCTCCCATACCTGGCTGAGAACCTGAACGAGTAGAGTTACTTGTGCAATCACACGGCCATCTACTACCTGTCTGTCTCATCTGTCGATGGGATTTCTCCCATACCTGGCTGAGAACTTGGACGAGCAGAGGCACCTGTGTGAACCCGACCATCCACTACCTATCCGACTCATCTGCCGATGGGATTTCTCCCATACTTGGCTGAGCACCTGGACCAGTGAAGGTACCTGGGTGAACCCGACCATCCACTACCTGTTCGACTCATCTGGCGATGGGATTTTTCCCATACCTGGCTGAGCACCTACACGAGTGGAGGTACCTCGGTGAAAGCAGGGCAAGCATCTCGATGTCATCTTTCCATCTCAAGGAGGGACACCTTCTATTCTACTCCAAGTATTCAGCAAAAGTATTCGAACTTCACCCTGGGAAGAGCCTTGGTGAGAACATCTGCAGTCTGGTCATCTGTCGGCACATACTGTAACTCGACCGCACCTTTTTGCACCATATCATGTATGAAGTGATATTGAATCTCTACATGCTTCAACCTATCGTGAAATACATGATTCACTGACATTTGCACACAGCTCTGGTTTTCACAGTGAATCACGGTCGGCTCTAGAATCTGGCCAAACAATCCTGCTAGGAGTTTACGAAGCCAAACTGCTTCTCGAGCTGCTGTACTAGAAGCCATGTACTCGGCCTCTATTGTACTGAGCGCTATCGAGTTATGCTTCCTGCTGCACCAGGAAATAACTGCAGAACCCAAACTGAAGCAACATTCAAAAGTACACTTCCTATCTGCAACACATCCGGCCCAATTTGAGTCTGCAAACCCCTGCAATCTCAGTTCACAATCTGAAGCATACTTCAAACCATATCCCACAGTGCCACGCAAGTATCCGAGCAAATGTTTTGCAGCAATCCAGTGAATCTGCCTTGGTTCGCACATGAGCTGATTGAGAGCATTCGCAGCAAAACATATATCTGGTTTGGTGTTTGTCAAATACATTAATGACCCAATCAGCTGGCTATACATGGTGGGATCATTTAAATCTAAGTCTGAAGCATAATCTCTCAGCTTCTTCCAATTCACGTCCATCGGAGTGGCCATGGACTTGCAGTCCAACATTCTGAATCTCTTCAATATATCTATGGTGTACTTTCCTTGTCCTTGGAAAAAAAAATTCTGCCTTTGCCATACTTCTAATCCTAAGAAGTAGTGCATCAATCCAAGATCCTTCATTTCAAACTCAGAGGCGAGATTCTTCTTACACCATACGATATGTTTCTCATTTCCTGTGAGAAACAAGTCATCAACATATAGTACCAAAATCAGTGGCTCATCATCTACAACCTTATAGGAAAGGTTGGAGTCTGCATCACTCTTGGTAAATCCCAAGCTCACCGGAAATCCATCTATCCGTCCATACCAAGCACGAGGTGCTTGCTTGAGTCCATACAGTGCCTTTTTCAATCTGCATACATGAGACTCCTTTCTGTGGACAATGAACCCATCTGGCTGCTCGATGTAAACTTCTTCCTCAATAACACCATTGAGAAAGGCTGTCTTCACATCCATTTGATGCAACTTCCATCCCATAGCTGAAGTGATAGCAATGATTGATCTAATGGAAGTATAACGAGCCACAAGAGAAAATGTCCCATCATAATCGACTCTCTCTTTCTGAGAGAATCCTCTGGCAACAAATCTGGCCTTGTACTTTTCAACACTTCCATCTGCTCCATGCTTGATCTTGTATAACCATTTAGAAGTCAATACTGACTTCTCCTCAGGATTGATGTTCTTTCATCATGGCATCCTTCCAAACTTGATGTTTGGATGCTTCTTCATAAGTGGTTGGTTCTGAATCAATGATGTTACCCATCAGTGCCACATAACTGGAGAGCCTCTGAGGTCTTTTTCTTTTTCTGGCAGCGCCATGTGGAGCTTCATGTCCCTTTGCATCCTGCAGAGTCTGTTGTGCCCATCAATGATCAACATCCCCATCTTGAAAAGTCCTTTGACACGTGCAAGCTAGGGCATCACCTAGCAACCTCTAGGGTTCGGTAGGAGAGCCTAACTAGGGAAAATGAAGAAACCCAAGGAGCCAAATAGAAATAGAGAACTCGTATGGAAAATGTTCCCCTTCATACAAAAGTTGACAAAATGTTTACAAAAAGCCCTAACAAATCAACAAAATGCACCATAAAAGCACCATTCAACTAAGCTAGGAGCATAACTTACCAACGTTTAACAAGAATGAGCAAGGAAAAAGACCTTAGGTCACACTTGTGCATGAGTTCTTCCAACTAGTCTAACATCAGCCATTTGCATGTGTAAAAAGAAGCCCTAAAACATCATCCATCCAAGCCAAAGAATTCATCCGAAGAGAAGTGCACATCACATTAATGACACTCATAGAGTAGGAGAAAGAGAGTAAAAAACATATTTGAACCCTTCTCTTGTGATTTTACTATGATGTTAGGATGTCTATTTATACTTTTCATCTTCTACTTTTTAATTGTTGAGCCTACAAGTCTAAAATAAAGTTAAATTAAAAATATACTAATTTTTAGGGTAAATTCCCCACAAGTTGGGAAATAATTCCTAAAATGGACAAAATATAGCAAAATAGACTAAAATAAGGCTTCACTTAGTGGAATAGTGAGCCAAAGGGGGGGGGTGTCATGCCCCAAGTAACTTCATAATGATGAGTTAGTGCACATCACATTAATCCCAAGAGAAGTGCACATCACATTAATGACACTCATAGAGTAGGAGAAAGAGAGTAAAAAACATATTTGAACCCTTCTCTTGTGATTTTACAATGATGTTAGGATGTCTATTTATACTTTTCATCCTCTACTTTTTAATTGTTGAGCCTACAAGTCTAAAATAAAGTTAAATTAAAAATTTACTAATTTTTGGGGTAAATTCCCCACAAGTTGGGAAATAAGCCCTAAAATGGACAAAATATAGCAAAATAGAGTCATAGACTAAAATAAGGCTTCACTTAGTGGAATAGCGAGCCAAAGGGGGGTGTCATGCCCCAACTAACTCCATAATGATGATTATCCCTCAACACCCCCCTTTCCAAACTTGTAGGCTGAATGGTGGAAAGATGATGACATACGGAAAAACACTAGAGGAGGGGTTTATGAGTTCTAGAATTAGGTCCAAGTGGGTGAAGGAGGTGTGCTAGATAGGGGACAACGACCCTTTACAAGATGCAATCTCCTCTGCATAACAAAACCAAGGTGGTCATGTGCCCCAGTGGGTCACCATCAGAAACCTCGGACACCAACCCATGGGCTTAAAGCCCTGCATGGTGGCGACATCCACACACCAAAGGGGTAGTCAGATGTGCCACAAAGCCAAAGTGCTTCCGAGAGTGAAACCAAGGAGGTTTGGCCATGACCAATCCAAGGGGACAACAACCCCTAATCCGAATATCCAGACAATATAACCCAATTTGGCCTTTACAATAAAAATTTTAGTCCCCTTGCTCTAGGTTTGGCCCTGCTGGAACACTGTAGGAGCTCTGAGGGTGCTAGGTCAAACTTGCAGCTCTTTAGGGTGTGAACGTAACTGGAGTGTCTTTGAAAAGATACACTCCAAGAAGTGCAACAGGTTAGAAATGTTCAAGAATGAAAATTTAAATTTAAATTGTTTATAATTTTATTAATTTTGAATTGGTTTGTTTGTTTGGTGAGTAGTATCTATGGCAATTAAACAATTCTTGATTGATGCAGGTGTGGAGTTTATATGAAAAGAAAGAAAGAATGAATGTAGCCTAGTTTATGTGCAAAGAATTTTAAATGAAATGCTGTTAGAATTACCTTGATTTTGAAGTGCTCTTGGGGCTAGACCACTTTGCTTTCTTTTCCTCTTTAGCTAGTGTCAGAAGGTGACCACACAGGTCTCTGCTCTACTGGCAATTTCTTCACTTTGTAAAAGTTGAATTTAAGGTCTCCGCTCTATTGGCAATTTCTCTGCTCTGTAAAAGTGAATTTGATATCAACTAAAAAACATACACATGGTAAATCCAGTCATTTTTACTGATCACCCAGTCCATTGTTATAATTGAAAAAACAAAAAAAATTGTAAATATTTTAATTTTCAGTAAGTATTACCTTTAACTCTGTTTTCTTTGTCCTATTAACTCTGTTTTCCTTGTCCTGTTATGTTTGTTGAAGATGAATTTTGCATTGTTGTCATTCTTTTTCACATGCTTTCATTCTTCTTCGCGCATTCTTCTCAGCGTAGCAAGAGATTCATATAGTAGAACATACAAAATAACAGCAGTGCAAAACGTACAGAACACAGAACAACGATAAATTACGGAACAAAAAGATAAGAAAGAACCAAGCGATGAACTATACCCAAAGACGGATTGATGGAAATGATGGCAGAGATGGTCATGCTTGCTAGAGGTACCTGCATTGATGTGGAAAGCTCCACGATGAGATGAACATTGAATGCAAACTTGACTTGATAAGAACATTTTTTTTTAAAACAACTTGCTAACAACATTAATTTGAATCATGTGTTGTGTTATTAATGGTTGATCAATCTGCAGATGAGAGCATTAAAGATTTAATGTAGTGGCAAGATGTGTTGGTTTGTTGTACTCGATGTTTCCAGATTTGTCATTTTAGCACATTTATTAAAACACACGAGTGTTGGTTTGTTGTACTCGATGTTTCCAGACTTTATCATTTTAGCATTTTTATTAAAAAACCCATGATTTATCGTCTCATACCTAACTTGTGAAGCTAATCTGCGATCTCAATCAAGTTCTGGTTAGCGGCATTTATTAGACGAGTTAAACCTCATCATTCAGTTAATAAAGAAATCCTTTGGTTGTTAATTGTCTTAATACAACTGGTATCAGTACTAAAGTACAAATACATATGGCAAGATCATAGTTTTTATTATATTTTTTTTTTTTTAAATGTGTTTTGTTTCTGACAATTCTATTTATAATCAGATAAAATTAATCAAATCTATTTTGTTATTGGATGGTTACTCAGATTTTACTAATTTATCTTGTTATAAATAGAATTCTCAAAAATAAAAACATTTAAAATTATAAAAATATGATCTTGTCATGTGTATTTGTACTTTAGTTCTGATGCCAATTGTACTGGAACAATTAACAACCAAAGGATTTCTGGTTATAAATAGAATTGTCAGAAATAAAAACATTTAAAAAAAAAAAATATAATAAAAACTTTGATCTTGCCATATGTATTTGTACTTTAGTACTGATGCCAGCTGTATTAGAACAATTAACAACCAAATGATTTCTTGATTGTTGGATTTTGTGCAACTTCGGAAGTTATTCTTATTATATTCTATTGTAATTATTTGTACCTCCTACGGGAGTTGATCTTGATGTAATTAATCATGCAAGCCCTTGAAAGAATCAATGTAAACATTGGGGAGAAAATTAAGTAAAGAAAATAATTATTAAATGTATTTTTATATTCCCCCAAGACAAGTCGGCCCAATGGGTAAACTGCCCCAAAACAGTGGGCAGCCTGCCCGAAACAATGGCACTCAATCCCTATGGAGTTAGTTTACCAAGAATCCAACTTTCATTTTTGACCTGGCTCCTACTAGGGTTTCTGCTTCAGACCTACAGTCGGGATGATTGGAATGAAGGTTGAAGATCGTTTGGAAGGGGCTTCCAACTTAATCTGTTGGTTTCTTCTCTTACTATAAGAAAATGATCTCTTGCAGTTTGTCAATGAGAAGGTCCCATAACTAGAAGCCGAAGAAGACGAATCTCGCTGGAGAAAGAATGATGGCAGAGCAAGAAGGATTTTGGTGGACTCAGTTAGAGACCACTTGGTTCCTCAAATCTCAGGAAGAGACAAGAATAGCAGCAAGGCAGAGACTTCATGGCACTCAACTTGAGGAGAATCAAGCATTCTTGTCCCATGCCAAGAAAGGAAAGGAAAGGGGAAGAAAGTTTTGCAAACACAAGCACCAAGGGAGGAGATCAAGTCCTCCTCCAGATCAGAAGTAGAAGAAGAAGGATTTGTCTCAGATACAATGCTACAGGTGCAAGGCATATGGTCATTATGCCAGTAATTGTCGAAGCTCAATCAAAAGGAAGCACGAAGCCTCAACTACTGATGTTGATGAAGACACTCCTCACAAGAAGTCAAGGAACGATGATCGTTCGGAGTTCTTCTTTTAGTTCTCCAGATGTTGTGGAGATATGAAGATCCAGATTGCCAAAACAGAGGTCTCTCCATTGGGCAGTGGGAGCCCACACACAAAAACAATAAGAGATAAGTATTTGGTTTTCTTGCTTACATTGATCTGTTTTTGTCTTATATGTCTTCATAACCATTATATGCAGATCTATTAGGAAGTGTGTTGAATAGTTGATATAGTTTGCTTTTGATTTACCGTAGGCTATTGTTGTATTTGAGCTACAAAACATTCCATAAACACATGATAGAGCTAGTCTAGATGATATCTCCTTCATGCATGATTAGAGTAGTGCACACTCTAGATGGCATGTTCTAGTGGAGATAGCAGACATCTAGATAATTCCTAGATGTGTTTGGAAGACATGTTTATGATTGTTGTGCTAAAGTATTAACCAAGATGTCTTTGTAAACTATTATGATTGCATAGAAATAGAAATTGATTAAATTTGACTATGCAATGTCACTGAACATCACACGGGATTTGACTTGTAAGGAAAAGACCATGTGATATGGCCTACAAGAAAAGGATGATGAGACTTGTTCCGATGAACAAGTGGTGGACACATGAATCCCGTTGATGTTCAGCAAGAAGGTTTTAGGAGTATGACTCTCAGCCTAGAAGGATGACCTCGAAAGAAGCTTTCATAGGAGTGAAACCAGGAGTGGGCCACCATCGGATCTTTGGTTGTCCAGTCTACATACACATGCCCAAGGATAAGAGGACGAAGTTAGAACCTTCAGGCAAGAAGGGAACTTTCGTGGGATACAGTGAATCTTCAAAGGCATACAAAATTTACATCCCAAGATCTATACAGATCGAAGTCAGCAGGGATGTGTCCTTTGAAGAAGAAATGGCTGTCAAGAAAGGCAAAGGATCAGACATGGAGATTGATGATGAAGAAAGTGCTAGAACTAAAGGAGATGAGATCATCTCCCCCTCCAGCAGTTCAGAGGGAGTTAGCAGAAGAAGATAAACCCATCGATTCCATTGATCCAGTTGAGCCAGTTGATGTTCCCAAAAATATTACAGTAGGCCGGAAGAGGCCTAGATGGGCACAACAAACTTTGCAGGATGCAAAGGAGCATCAAGCTCCACATGGTACTTTCCAAGTGGTTATACAAAATTAAGGTACGCTAGGCTATTGGTGTCACCGGCCTTACTGCTGCCTTTTCTCCTTTCCCTCGGTGTTGGATATTTGGAGATAAACCTGTTAGAGGAATGAGTGAAATAGGAATATCAAGCAACCTTACCTGTATATTTCAAAATTACCTTCACCCGTACATCGAAGAGAAATGTCTCACCGAGAATAAAGGAATAGATATTCAACAGTTGTTTGGCACTTAACTACTCGTATATCTAACTAACTTCTCCCATCGAACAACACAAAAGGGGGTTGGATGCACTAGCCGGGTTTTGTTAAGGAATTGAGATTGTGAGACTAATCTAAGCTTCCCTTGTTGGTTCAAATGCCTACCTTTACATTCCTTTAGATAGGCAATACTATCATGTTATATTCCACCCAAACCTTTTGTTTCCTAGATTCCCTTCCACCCTTTAACCAAATGAACGAAACCTTCCGTATCATGCACCCCTTTTCTATATAATTTAGGGAATCGAGAGGGACTAATATTAATAATAGCAAGTTGACTATGATTACAAAGAATCTGATCAATATCTATTTAGAACAAACCCTTCTCAATTATAAGCTTATTTTCGAGGGGGGACTTGCTCACCTTAACAAAATGAGTAGGACAAATAACAAAAGTAGGGATATACCAAGAAGTTTCAGATATTCCCATAAGTCAAGGTTATTTATAAAAGGGAAGCATTATTGCCATATTTCTTCCACAATGAAATGGGAAACAATAAAATCACTCGATAGCATTCATGAGCAAGATGTGTCAAGGATATGGGTTGAAATCCTATGGGCTAATTTTAGGGTTTTTTTTCTAAATTGATTCGCCCAAATTCCATGGGATAAAATTATTTTACTCTAAATATTGTCAAAATCATCTAGGAACAATATAACATGCTTAGAAATTTGAATATTTTTACAAAAAAATTGCCAAATATTTTATGGTTGAAAATTTAAGAATTAGTAAGATTCTCCAAGGTTTCTATACTTTAAAACTATGGATCCTTAAAATTTTCCCTGCGGGTCTCTCCCTCCTTGAACTTAAGAAATTGATTGAGCTTGAGTGTTTGAGATATCCCTCCCTTTGAGGTGACATTTTATCGTGAGTGAGCAGCAAGCAAGCAAAGCTCTATTATCTAATGTAAGGGAAACCCTTTTATATAATAATTTGATCGATTCAAATCAACTACAAGTAATGCCCTTTCCCCTGATGTCTCCTCTATTGCTCCACTTGGATAAGGAATAAATTTTGTTTTCTATGTCCCCTCGCTCCTAGTTTCTGCCCCCGAAGCCTCCGTCGGCCTTCCCTCCGCTGGCTCTACTACTGGACTCGATTTGTAATGGAACCATTTTTCCTTATTGCTAGTTTTTAATTGTAGATAATACTTATTTTTCTCTCTTAGTTCCTACTTAATCCTTTCTCATGATACAATTTCTCTAATCTACAATTTCATCTCATCCATGTAACTTTGTGCAATTATACTAAAGTCGGCTTAAACACCACTTAGAATAGATTAAGCTTCATATTATCCTTTTAAACTTTCATTAGTCTAGGTTTAAAAACTAAAATATATTTTTCAATAAAAATCCCGCTTTCACTTCTTTATTACTGAGATTTAAGTATTTTTGAAACCTCAATGTGAATGAATAAGTTGTTTACCTATTACATCTCTCCTAATTATTGAGAGACACATTTACCTAGCATTGAATTATAGAATGTGCTTGTAAATGCAATTATTTTATTGTTTTAATGATTAAAAAATTTACAAAACTTACAATAATGTAAGATGAATATTTTATGACAAGCTTTTCCATCTAAATTTTAAACAAAATAAAAATATGAATTTAATTATGGCATGAACATACAACTCTTCCATTGCATTTTAGTGGTCTAAATACAACGTTAAAAGGTATGTGATAACTCTATCACTCTTATATAATCAATTACTCTTGATTTTTCACCTGCCATTTCACTTTTGTGCCAAATAGTAAATAACATTCCACTTTTGTGTCAGAGGGGTAACAAGCATAATAGTTCATGGAAGCGATTTCATTAAAGTTGAGGGATGAGTTGTCTTTTAATCAAGTGGGTATGATTCATGTTAGAATACACTCCCACGTCATGTAGCTTTGATATGGGCTTCTTACAACAAGGATTGGTGGAAATTGAGTGATTGTTCGCCCACCATTTCATTTCTGTGTCAGAGAGTAGTAAATAACATTCCACTTTTTTGCTAGTATAGTAGTTAGTCTAAGCCATTTCCTATTTTTCTCGTCCATGTATCGTTGTGGCAATTATACTGAAGTCGGCTTAAGCAACACTTAGATTAGATTGAGCTTCCTCTCCTTTTAAACCTTCATTTGTCTAGGTAAAAAAAAATATTTATATATATTTTTAAATTTTCATTCGTTTAAATAAAAAAATAAAATATACATTTTCAATAAAAACCTCCTCACTTTTTTATTAATGAGACTTTAGTAATTTTGAAACCTCAAGAATAAGTTGTTTACCTATTACATCTCTCCATTTTTTTATTACTGAGACTTTAGTAATTTTGAAACGTCAATATTAATGAATAAGTTGTTTACCTATTACATCTCTCCTAATTATTGAGAGACAAATTTACTTAGCATTGAATTATAGAATGTGCTTATAAATGCAATTTTTTTTTAAGTAATTTTGAAACTTCAATATAAATGAATAAGTTATTTACCTATTACATCTCTCCTAATTATTGAGAGACACATTTGCCTAGCATTGAATTATAGAATGTGTTATGTTAAATGTCAGAATTAGATACCCTTTTCATTTCACACATTAATCAAGTACTTCCTCTCCTCCAATATTTTATTTCTTTATGGGTTTCTTTAGATTACACCCACCTACACATGATGCAAGCAAATTTCAACAAAATAATAATTATACATGCAAGCAAATCACATGTCAACAACTTATGTCACTAATGTTTTGATATAAATAGTTACTTATCTTATATACTTGTCGAGATCATATATAACTTGTTTTATGTTGTTATCAAAAAATTTCTAGGAAAGCTAGAGGTAGAACGTACTATAACAAAAAGATGAATCATTAATTTTTTCATAATTCACAAAACAATTACTAAAAAAAAGATATACCTATATGAGAACATATCAAATTACCTCAATAAAGGTGTAACCAATCATGAGTTTTTACCCCTTCAAATTCACCTTTTTTCATTAAGATGTTTTTTTTAATGTTTGAAGAAAAACTAGGGGGGATTTAATTTTATGAATGACTTATTTTACAACATTGCTTTCCTACTCTGTAAATAACCATGAAAGATTGTTTGTTTGGTTGTATATCACTAGCGAAATGAATAAAAAAATTCACATTACATGATTGGCTTCTTGAATGTCACTACAAACTTTGGCGATTTTATCTTTGTTACTCCTTCCATCTAAGATTCTCTATAATGATTCTGTAGCATTCTATCTAATATGCATTGTATCAAACAAATGATTTGCTTGTAGGTGTTCATAGTAGGGAAACCTATTGAATTGAATGGAATATATTTGCATTCCTTATGGAATCCCATCAATGCATTGATGGCCTTTATGAAACATTAGTAATTGTTAGATACGGTAAAAATAATTGAATATAAATAAAAACCATATAAAGTTACATGTGTTGTGGAGACCAATTGGTTACCTTGATGATTCTTATTAGATTCTATTTTTCATAATCAAGGTGTTCTTCGTGGTTTTATTCTACTCTCTTTCTTCCTATTAAAAATAATTTTTTGGGTAGTTTGATACCTATGGTTCTTAAGGAGGAAATGCCTATACTCATCAAAGACCTATGTTCCCAAACTTCTTGAATGTTGAGATATCATTTTGGGAGCATCAACTAGATACACAAATTTTCCCTTTGTTTAAATACTTGCAAGATATGGAATAATGTATTTTAGTATACCAAGCAACTATTTATTCAAAGTTCTTCTTAAGAAGACTAACCATGTTTCCTTGATGTCCCCAAATGCAGTACCATCGATAGGCATTCACATTACATCATCTTCACTTCTCTTCCATGCATGGCAATCCATAAATTGTGTTATGTTTTTGTAACTAAACAATTATTGAAAATGAAAAATTATGGGAATAAAACCTTGCACTTTATTTGCTACTGGATCAGTTCAATATAAATTAATTCTATATTCATGGCATTCCAACTTCGTTTCATGTTTTCCATAATATATAATACAATCATTAGGAAATGCTTCTTGATACGTGCAAGCTCAAGTATTTGAAGGTGGTAGAATCACCTTACAATCTACAACAATAAAAAATTATTTATTGTAATGTTATTCAACAATAATACATCATTTAAACAATTTACACCAAGTGCATGAAATTATATTGCATACCCTAGGATCTAAGTAAAATAGGTGTTTGAGAATATTTGTATCTTTCACATAAGGGTTTTTATACGTTATCAATTAGAGGTACATCATGAATATCATTAAATATGCATCCATTGAAGCAAAGGTGCCATGGATCAATCTATTTATCTCATTATTCTCAATCATATTAATGTCACTTTATTCCATAGGATTAATTTCACGTCAATCTATTTCACCAATAATTTGTTAACCAATATTTCTACTATAATTTTATTTTGGAATGTTCTTAGGCAATTCAAGCATAGGAGACTATGTTTGCAATTATAAAAAAAAATTAACATATATATATCAAATATTATTGTGATAAAATGTTTTATGAAAATAATGAAAACATAGAATGAATAAGTTACCAACAGGAGATATTCATTTCCCCCTTCAAATTGCCCAAATTCCCAACAATATTTTTAGTTGATTCCCTTAGAATTTTTCTCCATTGTAATAACATTTACTATCACCATGTTGCTCTTTTAACTTGGCGATGGTACTCAAAGTTTCCTCGTTTGTTGACATTATATCTATTACAACAAAATCCTCTAAAGCAATATTAGTACAATATACAAATATATTCAAAGAATTCAAAACTTGTTTACAAATATTTATCATAAAAGGATTTTGATAACATAGAGAATCCAAAATTTGTAGAAAAAATGGATGTTAAAAATACATAGAAATAATTGTTGTAGTCGTTGAAATTATGACAAAATCTATTATGGATGTTGAAAGTGCCACATAATTGTCTCCCTATATCTTGGAGTAGAAGCAGATTTTATAATGATTTTGGAATTCCAATGTCCATTTAACAAAGTCAAATTTGTTGACTATGTCAACAACTTATTAAAGTTCTACTTTTGGTTTCATGTGGACATCATTATTGTTGGAATTTTGACAACCAAGCATTGAACTTTTGACAAGATGAATTATCATTCAAATGCTAAGATATTTCCAGGTGGGTTGAATGAAAACGATACTATTTTTCAATATTTTCACCAAAATTTATGTCACAAATCATTTTTGTTATCAATGTTGGAAAGCAATGTCATACTTTGCACCCAAATGTAGTAGTGTAGTGTCTCCATTTATTTAGGGCTTGTGCAGTAGCATATAACTCTTGCTCATAAACTAAGTATATCCTCTTTGCATCTTCAAATTGTCACTAAATAATGCAACCAATCTTCATTCTTGACTTAGTGCCATTTCTATGGTTGTCATACTTTATCAAATTCAACTTTAATTTTTTTATTGAAATTACGGTATGGCTAAAACATGTTTTTTCAAGACTTCAAAACTCATTTGTCTTGTTGTTGTTGTCCACTTAAAACATTGTTTCTTCATGCAGCCACTTGATGGTTCACATGTACAACTAAAATTTCTTATAAACTTCCAATATAAATTTTGAACCACATATACAACTAAAATTGATTATAAACTTCCAATATAAATTTTAAAATCAAGATGTCATCAAAGTAAAAGACAAATATTCCAAATAGGGCTTCAATGTTTCATTCATCAATCTCATGAATGTGTTAGGTGCATTATGATTTTAAATTGCATGACAAACCATTCATAGAATCCCACCTTGGTCTTCAAGGAAATTTTCCATTCATGCCTTTCTCTAATATTGATCGGATGATAACCACTATTAAAGGTATATCTTGGAAAAGCATATAGCAACACTCAAACAATCACCCCTTCTTGGCAAAGAAAACCTATATTTGATTTAATATTGTTTATAGCTCTAGAATTTGTGCACATTCTCCACTCACCTCCTTTAATGGGTGAAAATATAGTGGGTATTGCAAATGGGCTTAAGGTTTCACTGATTAAACCTCTATCCAACAATTCTTGAACTTGTTTGTCACTTCTTTATTTTTTGCGGAAGTTAGTCCATGAGATGCCTTGTTAGGTAGATTTGATTAAATCAATTTATTGAGAAAAGCTTATCTCTACCAGAATACCAAGTGGTATTTACCCTAAAATTGTATCCTTAAACTTCTCCAATAATTCGCTAACCTCTACTAGAATAAAGTTTTTTATTATTGAACTATCTTTTGGAAATATGGAAAAAGAAAACCTAGTCAACTTGACTTCTTTAAGGAACAATTTCAATGAAGATAACATTCCCTTTTGTATGTTACCTCAAGTCATCATTTTTTTACTTCATTGTCTACAACCAAAAAGCTTATTTCCTCCATTCTCAATTTGGCAAGTGTTTATCTTTCCATTGTGAGTGGCATTCTTATAAAATTTCCAACGTCTTCATAATGAAATATGGCAAGCTTCCATAGGCAACGCATCACAAATAAATTTATCACTATAATTCCCAGTATAAAAATAATTAGACATTTCTTTAAAAATTTTAGTTGATATCTTTTTTGCAACCATGAAACTTTACAAGCACTAAGATGCCATGTACATTTCAAATGTAGCTTCTTAGTCACTTTGATAGAAACCAAGTTTTATGTACTACCACTATCAATAATTGAAGAATGCATTTCACCTCCCTTGATCCAGATTTATGTGAGAACGAAATGAAAAAGCATATATATATTCTCATACACAGATATATGGCAAGAAACACAGTGATACAGTAAACACATATTATATTAAATAGCGGAAATAGAACAGACTGTAAAATAAAATAGCTAGAATGGTGGTAGCTATCTCTGAGAAGAGATGTGGTAGCTATATTATTAGTCTTTTCAACTCCCCTTTTGACCTTTAACTTCGTTAATATTTTAGCTTCCTCAGCATGTTATGTCAAACATGGTCGGATATGCTCAAAATTGAATGGTAGTATTTATGTACAAGGGCATTTTCACATTTGGACAACTCTACAACTGCCCGGATGATAATTTTTATCCTTGCTACTAGTTTTTATCCTCAAATCCATGTCAAATTTGATGATATAAAAAAAACTAGTTATACATATGCCGAAGAACATGTTGAAAATTTTCATTTGCATAACATACTTTAGGACTTGGATTTTGTGATATAAGCCCTCCATACAATCAGCCAGTGAAGAAAGCCTCTACAATAGGGAATAATACATCAACACAAATATTTTAACGATTTAGAACCTTTGGGATGTATACATACACAACCAAGTTGACAGTCCTTACTCCCCAACCTCAAATACTCCTCTCTACCACTGAACCCACCCTAGATCCGCTCCCCTACCTACATAATTATTGGAATATATATATATATATAGATATATATATATATAGATATATATATATATATATATTAGCTTATACATATAATAAATTATGTAACAAACAAGACAAATGAAACATTATTGTAAACAGATACATAGAGCAATAATTGACAACAATGTGTGCTCTCTCTTTATTGACATATAAAGAGGAAGGTTATTGTTTATAACAAAAATAATCCACTAAATAAATAAACATGAGCTCTCCAAATGGATTGGCACCAATGGATATTAATAAAATCCTAACGTTATAAGGTTCTTAAAAAACTTACCATGTTTCCTTGATGTCCCCAAATGGCATTCACATAACATCATCTTCACAATCTTCTCTTCCATTCATGGCAATCCATAAATTGTGTTATGTTTTTGCAACTAAACAATTATTGAAAATGTAAAATTATGGAAATCGAACCTTGCATGACACCTTATTTGTTACTTGTTCAATTCAATATCTATTAATTCTATATTCATGGCATTCCAACTTTGTTTCATGTTGTTCATAATATATAATACAATCATTAGGAAATGCTTCAATAGATTCATACTCTATTCGTATATTTTTCAAAACAAGAGACAATTCTTAATATGTGCAAGGTAAAGTATTTGAACATTAAAAAATTATTCATTATAATATATATTCAACAATAATACATCATTTATACAATTTACACCCTAAAAAAAGTTATGCGTGCATGAAATTATATTGCATATCTTAGGATCTATTCGAGATAAGTGTTTGATAAATTATTCAATACCTTGAAATTGACCAATAACAACATAGTAGAGTAGTAGAGAAGATTTTTATGTGAGCCTTCACATAAAGGTTTATATAACCTATTAATCAGAGGTACATCACGGATATCATTAAATTTGCATCCATTGAAGCAAACGTGCCATGGATCAATCTATTTATCCCATTATTCTCAATCAGATTAGTGTCATTTTCATCCATAGGATTAATTTCACCTCATTCTATTTCACCTCCAACAACTTGTTCACCAATTTTTCTACTATAATTTAATTTTGATATATTCTTTGGCAATTCAAGCACAGGACACTATCTTTGTAATGACAAAAACCAAAATATTTTAGTATATAAATCAAATATCATTGTTATAGAATGTTTTATGAAAATAATAAAAACATATAATGAATGTGGCTTATCAACGAGAGATATTCATTTCCCCCTTCAAAGTGCCCAAATGCCCAACAATGTTTCCCCCTTCAAAGTGCCCAAATGCCCAACAATGTATTTTAGTTGATTCCCTTAGAATTTTTTTCCATTGTAAGTTTTTTAGTTGATTCCCTTTGACTTTTTCTCCATTGTAATACATTTATTGTCACCATATTCCTCTTTTCACTTAGTGATGGTCCTCAAAGTTTCCTCTTTTGATGACATTGTTAACTATTACAAGAAATCCTGAAGTAATATTAGTACAACATACAAATATATTCAAAGAATTCAAAACTTGTTTACAAATTATTTATTA
The DNA here is from genome assembly GCA_027924585.1 of Larix kaempferi. Taxonomy (NCBI): domain Eukaryota; kingdom Viridiplantae; phylum Streptophyta; class Pinopsida; order Pinales; family Pinaceae; genus Larix; species Larix kaempferi. Next base: position 23,022,961 of record BSBM01000910.1, read on the forward strand.
GAAAATAACTTTGATAATGTAGAGAACCCAAAATTTGTAAAAAAAAAGGATGTTCAAAGTAGATAGAAATAATTGTTGTAGTCGTCAAAATTATGACAAAATTTGTTATGGCATTGAAAGTATCACATAATTATTGCCCTATATCTTGGAGTCTTAGCGAATTTTACAATGATTTTGGAATTCCAATGTCCATTTAGCAAAGTCAAATTATGTCCATTTAGCAAAGTCAAATTTGTTGACTTAGAGAATCCAAAATTTGTAAAAAAAATGGATGTTGAAAGTAGATAGAAATAATTGTTGTAGTCATCGAAATTATGACAAAATCTATTATGGACGTTGAAAGTATCTCATAATTGTCACCCTATATCTTGGAGTCTAAGCAGATTTTACAATGATTTTGGAGTTCCAATGTCCATTTAGTAAAGTTAACTTTGTTGACTTAGAGAATCCAAAATTTGTAAGAAAATGGATGTTGAAAGTAGATAGAAATAATTGTTGTAGTTGCTGAAATTATGACAAAATCTATTATGGACGTTGAAAGTATCACAATCTATTATGGACGTTGAAAGTATCACATAATTGTTACCCTATATCTTGGAGTCTGAGCAGATCTTACAATGATTTTGGAATTCCAAGTCCATTTAGTAAAGTTAAATTTGTTGACTATGTCAACACCTTATTAAAGTTATATTTTTGGCCTCGCGTGAACATCAATGTTGTTGGAATTTCGAAAACCAAGAATTGAACTTTTGACAAGATGAAATATCATTCAAATACTAATATATTCCGGGCAAAATGAAAAAAATAATGTTTTTTCAATATTTTCACCAAAATTTAAGTCACAAACCATTTTTGCTATCAACATTGGAAAAAATGTCATACTTTGCACCCAAATGTAGTAGTGTAGTGTCTCCATTTCGTTAGGGCTTATACAATAGCATATAACTCTTGCTTGTAAACTAAGTATATGCTCTTTGCATCTTCAAATTTTCACTAAATAATGCAACCAATCTTCAGTCTTGACTTAGTGTCATTTCTATGGTTCTCACTGGTATCACACTCAACTTTAAAATTTTTATTAACATGGCTAAAACATGTTTTCAACTACCTTTATCTTCAAGACTTTGAAACTCCTTTGTTTTGTTGTTGTTGTCCACTTAAAAGATTTTTTCTTCATGCCCCTAGTTGATAGTTCACATATATAACTAAAATTTCTTATAAACTTCCAATATAAATGTTCCAAACCATGAAAAATATTTACCTCATGAGAACCAACCAACCAACTGTTATCAAGTCACTTTTTCTAGATCCATCTTTAGCCCAATTTGTGTGATCACAAAACCCATGTAAACCAATTTCTCCTACATAAACAAACATTTGTTGAGATTAATTAATAATTATCCTTTTGTTACCATTGCAACACTTGCCTCAAATGATCAATGTCATCAAAGTAAACAACAACAAATATTCTCAAATATGGCTTCAATGTATTCATCAATCTCATGAATGTGTTAGGTGCATTATGAGTTTAAATTGCATGACAAACCATGTGTTGAATCCCACCTTGGTCTTCAAAGAAAGTTTCCACTCATGCCTTTCTCTAATCTCGATTGGATGATAACCACTATTGAAGAATATATTGGAAAAAACCTCTCAAAACCACTCAAACAATCATCCCTTCTTGGCAAAGGAAACCTATGCTTGATTTAATATTGTTTATAGCTTTAGAATCTGTGCACATTCTTCACTCACCTCTTTTATTGGGTGAAAACATAGTGGGTATTACATGTGGGCTTAAGGCTTCTCTAATTAAACCTCTATCCAACCATTTCTTGAACTTGTTTGTTCACTTCTTTACTTTTTGCAGAGAAAAGTCTATCGCTAGTAGAAAACCAAGTGGTGTATTCCCTCAAATTATATAGTTAAATTTTTTCAATAATTCACTAACCTCTACCAAAGTAAAACTTCTTACTATTGAACTATCTTTTGGAATTATGGAAAAAGAAAACCTAATCAACTTTGACTTCTTTAAGGAAGAGTTGCAATGAAGACAACAATCCCTTGTGTATGTTAGGTCAAGCCATCATTTTCTACCTTCGTTGTCTACAACCAGAAAGCTTATTTCCTCCCTTCTCAATTTGGCAAGTGTTTATCTTTCCATTGTGAGTGGCATTCTTATAAAATTTCCAAAATCTTCCTAATGAAATATGTCAACCTTCTTCGGCCACGCATCATAAAGAAATTATAAATTTATCACAATAATTCCTAATATGAAAAATAATTAGACATTTTTTTAGAAAATGTTGGTTGATATCTTTTTGCAACCACAAAACTTTACAAGCATTAGGATCCATGTACATCTCAAATGTACCTTCTTAGTCACTTTATAAATCAAGTTTTAAGTACAACCACTATCAATAATTGAAAAATGCATTTTACCTCCCTCCTTTTAAATGATTTTGAAGATGTTTGTTAATTGTCCAAGCTCCCAATCTTCCTTCAAATTCTCTAGTTTCAACATAACTCTTTGAAACATAAGATTCTCTCTTTACTCATGATGAAATTCAAAGACATTATCATCCACAACTATTTTTGTTGCTTCATTCACATTCTATGAGCATTCACTACACCACACTTGAAGCATGTGCCTATAAATTTTACTTTGCTTTTTAGAATTGGAAAACTGACTTTATAACTGGAACAGTTTGAAACTTTGTATCAACTTTATATCAACATTGTAACCTCATACAAAACTCTAATTTTTAGAACTTGCACCAACCTTGGGATCTTGGTTCTTCCTTTTATTACAATTTACCTACAACCCTAAAGCCAAGTGATAAACCCAAGCGATAATAAGCCTTCAACATTGACCAAACATCCATTAAACTTATTCCATCTATGTTAAATCTCAAGCATTAACATAAATCTACAAAATTTATATTTTTTCGTTAAATTCAATATAAAGTTTACATTACATTTTAGTTTGGACATCATCCATCGCCCTTAAAAGATATTTGGGTTTTCAAAAACCACTACCTTGTGCAGAATTATTTTAAAAGATTACAATTTAAAAATATCCCCTTTTTGACCTTTGAACTTATTTAATTACCGGAATGGAAATTACCTTCTATTCCTCCACTCCCTATCGCCTGCCCCTTACTCCGCAAACCGACACTATTTGCCCTGCCACCTTACCTCCCCCCCCGCCCTTCACCACCTCCCCCCCCCGCCCTTCACCACCTCCCCACTCCCCACCAGCACCTCGCCACTCCCCAACGGCACCACCTCTCTCCCCGCCCTTCGCCACCTCGCCACTCCCCGCCCTTCGCCACCTCGCCACTCCCCGCCCTTCGCCACCACCTCGCTCCCCGCCCTTCGCCACCTTCCCACTCCCCCACCGGCGCCACCTCCCTCCCCGCCCTTCGCCACCTCGCCACTCTCCAACGGGGCCACCTCGCTCCCCGCCCTTCGCCACCACCTCGCTCCCCACCGGCGCCACCTCCCTCCCCGCCCTTCGCCACCTCGCCACTCTCCAACGGGGCCACCTCGCTCCCCGCCCTTCGCCACCACCTCGCCACTCCCCGCCCAGCACCACCACCTCCCTACCCGCCGGCACTACCCCCACCAGCCCCACCTCCCTCATCAACCACCTACCACCTCCCTCCCCACCAGCACCACCTCACTCCCCAACCTTCACCACCCACCCTCCCTCCCTCCCTCCCCACCCGGCACCATCTCACTGCCCCACCCTTAAACCCCTCCCCTGCCACACCCTTCACCACCTCCACAAACCCCCCACTATGCCGTGCATCCCTGTTGGGAGATGCCAAGGAAACCCACTCCCCAATGCAATGGGAGGGACATCCTCGGGCAGTAGGGTTATTAAACACCCACATACCACGTCTAAGACATTTCCTCCCTATTCTCCTTATTTTATACTGCCGAGCTTCGCTGTCAAATCCATTTACTTTGCATGTGGGATAAACATTTAAACAGTGCAATTTGAGATATGCTTATAAACAGTTAAACTGGGGATGCGAATCAGTTTCTTGGACAGTGCAATTTATTTAGAGAGATTCGCATAGTTTCTTGGACATCTACCACGATGATGACGAAATACAGGATCATCAACAGCCACAGCAATAATCTTGTCATTATTTTCATCCTGCACTCAAAAATAAATTCTGTAAACTATAATCTAAAAAGTGAATTTAAGTAGACCAGCCCAAAAAGAAATAAAAGGAATAAAAACAGTACTGGCTTAATAAATAATTATAAAAATAAGTCCAATTTTACATTATGCACGTCTTGGACATCCTGTCTCTGCCCGCTGAATGTTTTCATGCCAATTGTGGAAAATGCATTAATTTTATGTTAATTGCTGGTTCTTGAAGGACACTTAATAACCTTTTTATTAATGAAACAATTTGGGGATAAACTGAAGGGTTGTGAAGCATAATCCATCCACCAGCAGGATGAGAAACAATTGCACAAAAGACACCAGCAATGTATCCTGCGGCAAAACTCACTCCCAGTTGTACAGGTTTGCTAAATTGGCCCTTTGGGATGGGGACTGCATGCTTGTAGATAAACTCTACTATGGTCTCAAAGGATGCAAACTCCATCATGGTGTCTGCAACAACACACGACTATTAGAGTCACGAAAATACAGTTGCTATATCTTAGAGACATAAAATGCAATTGCTAATGAAAATTAGAAAACATTAAAAAGAGCAAATCTCCGAATAAAACATTCAACGGAGCTACCATACCTGCAACAACTTCTCTTGTCGAACAAGTTGTATCGTGTTCCACAATCCCTTTCTTTGCATGTCTTTCTCTTCGGAAGAGGCTTTTAGCATTTTCTTTGGTGGCAAAAGAGAATATCTTCAGGTAACTGTTGCTGCCTGACAAAATTACGGTACTGGATCTATTTCTTTGATAAATTCACATGATGCAGAGGGTGAATATTTTTTTTGACTTGTGCTGATCAGTCCAATTGTTGTTCAATGCACAGAATTTTTCTGTCTCCCTTGGAGACAAAGAATCCTTGATTTCTACAGATGGATTATATAAACTAAATATGGATTATATAAACTAAATAGAAAACTTTTTCACCTTAAATTCAAGCATTATGCCCAACTTAGCCCAGCTTATTTTTAATTTCTTTAAGAATAAAATCAATCGAAACTGTTGTATAAATTGGAATATTATGTTGGAAGCTCACATAAATTCTCACATTATTTAAGCCACGCATACTTGCTGCCGGTAATTCAAATTATTATATTCACAGCCTTAAATTTTCTAGATATTTAAATGAAAAAGTAATGCTTGGATTATTATTTACTTGGGAGTTGGAGTTGAGAATCATTGTGCATGCAAAGAAGGCCATGTGGACTTCTCATCATTTCCAAACTTGGCCCACATACAATGCAATGAATAATAATACCTTGATGACAGATTACTTCACCTGATTTTGCTATGAAGCCACTCAGTTTCTCAAATTTTGAACACCTGCTATTTGGATAGAGTTGCATATTCTTTCCACTGGCAGCGTAGTGAATATATTGTATGGCCACTGGCAGCGTAGTGAATATATTGTATGGCCAGGCCTTTGAAGCAGGGATAGAGACACAATGGGAACATATTTGCAGAGGTCTTTCCTCAATTATTTACGTGCCTTAAATTTTTCAATGCATAAGTTCATTCAATTGAAGCGAAAGGTCATGGCCATGGTTGGCCTTGTTCATAAGCATTTTTTTTTATTTTGAAGTTCGGATGAGGTTTGTTGAGAAAAGTCATAATTCTCAACCTTTGATTGAGAACAATGGATGTGGCCATGGTTGGCCTTGTTCATAAGCTTTTTTTTTTTAAGTTGGGATGAGGTTTGTTGAGAAAAGCCATAATTCTCAACCTTTGATTGAGAACAATGGATGTGGGGCAATTTATAAGAACATAAACATGAAAATACCCAGTTGGATATTTAAAATAGTAATGCTACAGAAACATTAATAGGGAAATGAAGGAGCAACGAGATATAGACAGTAATACACAACAAGGTTTAACCGCATAATGCCTTTTCAAGGAGAACGAAATGTTGCATCAATTAGAAGTGTAGGAATATGGGGAAACTTTTAAGAAACCAGGCTAAACTATAACAACTTAATGAATGGGAGAGAGCACAAATTTCCTCCACAGAATTACAATCCACAGAAGGAGCATTGGCAACCATAAAGATATATCAGGAAAAGAAAAGATACTTGCGCACAATTAGAGAACCAATCGTTTACCAAACATCATCTCAAAGGAACCAAAAACGGAAATAAAGAGCTTTAACCCCTAAGGACCATAGAATATCATAATAAAGCTTCAATATATGCATCTATATATCATATGCCATTATGTATAATGAAGAGAGGAACTGCAAAGATTTGGTACCTACAAGGAATTTGGAGTCCCTAAAGTGGACCGATACCTTTGTACAGATTGCAATCATTGAGGGAACATAATAGAGTTTCATATGTTCTCCACGAGATTTTATTCATAGTTTATAAAAATAGGTAAGGGGACAAAACTCACCCAAGGACTCCTGATCTGACAAACTTTGGAAGCCCATCAGATAATTCTCTAGCAAAGACAGGTTGTGTTTGTACTCGAGTTTTACAGCATTAAAAGGACAAAGGGCAATACCAGCAATCTGCAGATGCAGATCCTGCCAAGTAAATCAATGTCTTGTATTTGGCAGCAAACCGGGGCCCTGCAATGTCTGAGCAGTACTTCTTGAAGAACTCATAAAAGCCAAACTTGAGAGTACCCTGAGCACTATATCCAAGAAGTGTTGGCACCCAGCGTCTGACTAAACCCTTTGCTCCTTGTTCTTTAAGCAAAACACCAAAGCCAGTTGAGATGATCTTGTACTTTACAAGGTCAATCTAAAAGTAACAACAAAACAACCAAAAGGGATGCAAAATTAAATTTTGCTGGAGAACATTAAAATTTATAATCAAGTTAAAGTCGGGGATGAAAATATGTTGAAAAATGGCTATCTTAGTTAGGAAAGAAAATACAAAAAAATGAAAACAAATCAATAGAAATCAACAGCCATGTTGATCCTGAAGACATAGAGAAATGAAAAACAAAGTACAAATATGAGCCATACGAATTACAGACATACATTTTCATTTCGCACTTTGTAATACAAGAAGCCAAAAGCTTTGCTTCATCACTTCATTTTCATGTATAGAATTAGAACGAGATGATCCTAGCAACTAACAAAGAATCATTTAGTTACTGATATATATCTTAACAAAATGTTACTACTCATCACTATCAAATAATGAAGGACGCTTCCCTGGAGTTTTAGGAGCAATGCAATCACTGGATAATCCAACTCATTATTTGAAATCCCCCGCCCCGCCGGAAGGAAAGACCATTAACTTTCACCACCACATCCGGTCAACAGTGTGTCTCATTTTGCAAATGGTCTTCCAGAGGCATTTAAGAAAATGCAATAAAAATGGTGTAACAGTTTCTCACTATAAAGGCAGATGAACTTCAAAAGAGCTCAAATGCATGAATATAAAGGTAGATGAACTTCAAAAGAGCTCAAATGCATGAAAGGAAACATGAATATATTCAACGAATTGATTTGAAGTTTTGAACATATATTCCGCTCAATGTAGCCATCAATACGATAGTAGCAAATAAAAGGCCAATAGTTATCAGTGCTATAGTACATACTGCACATATCAACACTGATGCAGAATTAGTACAATAGAATCGATCAGATTTTGGTAATATGCATGGACAACTCCCAGATAAGAACCAAGCATAACTTCGGTAGGAAATTCGAAAGATGGACAGTAAGAATGTGGAGGGCATGCAAACATTGGCTTGCTTGCGACTGTAATCGAAGACAGCTGTGAACTGAGTGTTAGACAAGTGTGAACCAATGTTCTAGGTTTGTAACTGTATTAGACAGGTGCGAATGATCCACAAGGCAGGTGTTTGTTTGTAATGAGAGTACTTTTATTTTTGCATTTAGTTATGCCAGGTGACATGTTGACTAAAAAAATTAAAATATTATTAAAGAAAAATACCAATAAAACTAAATGCAGTTGGTTCTTAAGCTGCCGGTGCTAATTAGTAAATTGCTTCGACATTATAAACCAAGAAATGAACTAATGCCTATAAGATTAGTTATGTAGCCCGGATGGTTTCCCGCTAAGCACAAGGAAAGTGCAAATAGACAGGAACTGAATGAATTGACATAGGGAAAATGCAAATAGACAGGAACTGTATGAATTGATATAACCGAGCTGGGGGACATGTGACAGGTTCTGATTCAACCCGGACTGTTTCTAGTTTGTGGAATCGGAGCGGTATCCCACTGCCAGTCTTTGGGTGGCCGCTCCCAGGCCTCTGCTTTTTTTCTGCTTGTACAAAGAAAGCAGAATTCTCAGTGAAGTTCTGAATTTCTTCCAAATGGGCAAGTCATTAGGGTTCTCAGCACACAGCTGTTTCTAACTTCACAATTGTTCACATCCTTGCAAATGCCAGAATGCTCGGTGAAGCACAGTCTTATGCAACACCTCACTGCAGGCAAGTTGTCAAATTCTCTCACTCAGTCCAGTTATTGACAATTTGGTAGATAACAACAAAAATTGCTAGTCCACCCAAGTGGTCTGTCACATAATTATTAATATCTATTCCCAAGCCAGAACGACCCGAGAGGCCCTTGTTGTTCTAGATAAGATGCAGAGCATGGTTTTGTTCCAACTGTAAACACTTGCAATAAGCTTCTCAACGCCTGGGTGAAATCTGACAAAATTGATGTGGCTTGGAGGATTTTTGAAGAAATTTTCATGTTATCATTGGGTCATTCGCTGGTACCACTTCCGGTACCACTTTTTTTATCCTTACTAGATCACTGGTGTATCTACGCTACCACCTTTTTTATCCAGTGAGTGTATCTACGCTACCACCTTTTTAATCCAGTGAGTGTATCTAGGCTACCATCCTTTTTATCCAGTGAGTGTATCTACGCAACCTGGTTGTCGATGGGTATGGCTGGTAGTCCTATCAATAGGCGGTAGTTTTTTATGGGATAGTAATAGAGTAGCTTGTTCTCTTTGGCGATATGTATGCCTTAGCACTTGTCAATCCCATTACTAAATCTATCTGCCCAATATAAGATGCACCCTTCGATTAATCTGGTTTTTTTGCCGAAGCTGAACTAGATTATAAAGGGTTAACGGAACAAAGACGGGTTAAGAGACGGGCTTCCTCTTCGGGTCACCAGGATGTGATAATGCCCTGTACCTAAACATTATCACGAGATCCAATCTAGCCATCCGAACCCCACCATGCTTCGCCCAGCCGTTTTCTTCATTCATCCATCATGTCAGAAGCACCATGCATAGAGACACCATTCAGTCTATGCCCGCGGTAACCCTTAAAACGCCTACCGGAAAATGAACAATTCAATTCTCAAAGCATTACATTCAATTCAAATTAAGATTTATGTAATATAGTGTTGCTTTGATTTGTTTGAAAAAATAATTGAAAAGCGATGCTAGGTTTGTAGAACGTTTATATCCCACATGCAAACGAAAAGGAAACAAGGAGAAGCGACGGAGTATAAAACGGGAAGAGGAGAGTTGGGAGGGTTCCATATATCATTGGGAAGGGAAGCGCACGAAGAAAATTATTCGCTCCACATATAGAGAGACAAAGGTAGTGGAGGACGAGCAAAGCGGAAAATCTCATAGAGGAGATTAATATTAGAACTGAATAGGCTGGCAGACAACTGAATTTCTTTTCTGTAACAACGAAACCATCTGCTCTTGCTGTATCAATTATGAATTCGATGAAAGAGCCACCTGGATCAAGGACAACGTTGAAAGAGCTACAGCTAGAGAAAACGTTGTTACTGTCAGTGTAACTTGAACACTTCGAAAATATTAACGAAAATGTTGTTACTGTCAATGTAACTTTAACACCTCGAAAATATTTACAGTTATTTGCCCAGGACACACCACAGCTGGTTTACATTTCATGGCAGAAGGTTAGTTTGGATAGATTTCGGGTTTCGAATGGAAAAACAAATGTAGATCGTTTAGATTGGATGGATTTCTTTATCTTTAAGGGTTCCTGGGATGGGATTTGGATAGATTTCGGGTTTCGAATGGAAAAACAAATGTAGATCGTTTAGATTGGATGGATTTCTTTATCTTTAAGGGTTCCTGGGATGGAAAACATTGTAATAGTTATTTGCATAGTGAAGAACAATGTAAGTGTTATTTGTAGTTGCATCGCATCGCAGATGGTTGGCTTGAATGGGTTTTTTTCATTTTCAGAGATCTCAAATGAAATAATGTTGTTGCTGCTGTTTATTACCGATGACACCGATGTGGTGCTCAAAAACAGAAGAGGATCGGGGTACTGAATACTAATGTACTGCCGAATTTTGTCGTAGTTCATTAATTATTTATTTTCAGGGTTTACAGTTTCATCCTATCCTTCACTATTTTTTTCGTGCTTATCCCGCTCTCTCATATTTCTTTGCCATCATACTAACGCTAATTTAATGGTATAATAGTCGGCTAATTCTCCAATAATGCTACTAATGCTCCAATAACCCTAGATATAAAGTTTATCCGGTCTAATAACCCTAGTTATTGAATTTTCATTGCTCTAGAATTATGTTAGACGATCATGAGGTTTCTTGTACATTTTATTTCAATTAACTGTCTCTCTTCCCTGTATGGATGTCCAACCTTTCTTTCAACATCATTCTTTGTCAAATTGATTAATTTTATTCCCATTTTCATTTCATTCTTTTCTCAGCAATCTAAATATTTTCCTTGGTTTATTTTTAGGAAAAAGGAAACCTCACGGAGAATCCATTATAGGTCTGACCAATTTCCACATTCTAAACCTATCTGTGCAAGGTATACTCTACAGCCCTGATGGAAGCCATGTTGTCACATCAGATGTTAATAAACTGAAATACAAAGACATCTAATATGAAAAAAAATACCAAGCAAAAATAATAAACTAATGTAAATCCAGCGTAACCCCTGCATCTTTTAAACAACGAAATATCACATGTTTTTTCCCTTGATCATTCTGAGCGTTTAATAGCTCTGGAAGATGAAATCTACCCGTCTTCTCCCTGTAAGTTACCCATATCTATAATCCCATGTTAGAGCAAATTACTATGATTTATTTTTTAATTGTATGATGAGTGGAACTGGGATAAGGTTTTAGGGCTAGTTCAGATGGACTTCTATTTGTATTTCATTGGACTGCCAATGGATTTTAATCACCATCTAATCACCGACAGCTGCAATAAACAGAGTTGCCTGCTTTCTAAACAATTCTAGGCATGGACGGACAATTTGGTGGAACAGTTTAATATTTCTTAATAGAATTAACTATATAGGAATGCTCGAAAAAGGTGTTCATCCACCACCTATCCCTTCAGTACAAGACACTTGATGTTAAAACAGGGAATTACTTTGATTCTTCTTCTTCTTCCACTTGCAACAAAGGAAGGAAAATGGTATTGTTTTTGCCCATTAATGAAACAAGGCAGTGATGGGATTAGAGCCATCGATTTAGTGTTCTTGCCCATTGTGTCAAACTTGGGCACCACATGCTCATACAATTTTAATAATCATGAAAAGGGTGAAGGTCGCTATGCTAAAGAGAGTGAAATGATTTAACTAATTTTCCTCTGCCATGAAAATTATATTTGACTTTGGCCAATGCTTCTGTTGTGCAGGATGTAACCTTCTCCAGTTTTATCCAATCTTCTACCTGATTTCGCTCTCTGTGTCGCTTCGCACAAAAATAACAGCAAAAGGTTTTCATCATTTGTGGAATATGCCGTCTCTATGGAGCATTTTCTTCTACAAAAAATTGAATTGTACTAATTAAAATTTTCGATGAAAAGTTTATATATAAAGTAACTAGTACCAACCACATTATTGTAAAAGAAACATGACAAATTTTATTGTAGGGAACAAATACAGACATGCTGCTGCCTAGATGGGAAAAAAGATAGAAATGGTGTTGCAGAGGTTATCGGGATCTTCATTCTTTCTTTGAAGTATTTCTGTAGTTGGTGTAGCTACCACACTGTTTGTTCCATTTTGGCAACTTTGACTTGTCACCTTGCTCTGTATCTATGTATTCTGTATGGTATAAGATGGTCCTTGGCATGTAGAAGTTGGAACTGCTTGGCATCAATATCAGCCTCTAAAGATTTTCTTACCTTTACTATACCTTTACCTTCACTGTTTGAACAGACCACCTCAAGGTCATTTGAGCAAGAGCCTTTTTCACAGTCCAAATGTAATAGACTATTCTCTTCCAATTTGGTGAATTTCTCTTCATACTTTCTATTCTTATCTTGCAATGTACCTGGTTTCCATACTTCGTGTGCAAACTCCTTGTTGTGGAATCTTTTGATCACTTCATCTCTCTCTTGGGTATCCTTTTTGAAGTGGGCAATTTCCAGTGAAACACTATATGACAGCGTCTGCTGCTTTCTTCTAATTGAGAGTAATATCACTCTCCTTTTACTGATTGAATCTCTCTAGGCCACTCATCTCAACTTTCATGTCTTAGATTGGTTACAATGTCTATAAAAGCAGCTTGGTGCCTTTGGAATTCAGCCTCACATTCCTCTGTTTCCTGGGAAAGTTTTTCTTTCGATTCCTCAATCATAGCATTTGCTCTACTAAGTATTGTTGGAGTTCAAGGAAAAAAAAATTGTTGTTTATTTCTCCTGTGACGCTCTACTTCAGCTTCTGCCACCCCAGCCATCCTCGAGAATTCTCTCACCAATTTTTACTTGAAATTAGATATCCTCTGCTCCTTATATTCTGAACACATCTTGTTCTAGTCACCAAGTGCAACCATTTGTGTGTGGGCTTGGAGAGCCTGAAGGTCTTTCAGAAGAGATTCCATTTTGGACATGCCATGCCCTTTGAGTAAATATGGCGGTTATATATTCTGTACTCTATCAAATTGTTCTCTCCAATCTTCAATGTTGTATTAAATTAAAGTTAACTTGAAATTCAAATTTATTAAATTACTAATGATCTCCTAAGATGGAATTAACCATCCTAAATATGTAGCTCATTTAATTGAGAAAATAGTTCGTAAAAATATGTTGTATTATCTTTTTACAAGTTTTGTGCCTATTCTCCAGCGATATGGTTGTGTGTGAAAGGGAAAATATCAATACCACATGCGTTGGTGGAAACAAAACTGGAGAACTTGAGTAGTATTAAAAGAGAGAAATTTGAATAGTATCAAAAGAGAGAAATGCGAAGGAAAGCCAAGATAAGTGTAGTATCTGTTCTCGGCCTTTCGGCTAAGATTAAGTGTAGTATCTTCTACTATCAGTTTAATATCAAGTTTAGTATCTGCTCCAGAACTTGCTACTGGGGCTCTGGAGCGTTGCTTGGCGCACCCCAACAACACAATTTACAACACAATTTACTGCCTTCTGATAGAAGATTAGGCTTAGAGCACAAAGGCAGACGGAAAGGTGAAGCAACAGAAAACGTGGGTACTGTTTATTCATTTAACCCTAGAACAGCAATGCTATTTAATGTGGGTAGATATATTGAAGAACAGCAGTGTTATTCGCATAACACACCTGGCTGGTTGGTTTCTTCTTTTCAGATGGGCCTCGGATTTTACTGACGATGTCGATTTTGGTACTTTACAAGAGAAGAGGATATGAGTTATTGAATAATACACTGTAAAATCCCATCCCATACTGAAAATGTAATGATGTAGTTTGTTAATTATTTATTCTCAGGCTTCATCCTCTTCTTCCCTTGCCATTCTTATACTTCCTTCCATCATGCTAATTTTTATTGTTTATCTTGCTCTGCTAATACTCTAATAACCATTGATATTAAATATATCTTGTTCTGCTGATGCTCTAATAACTCTAGATATTGAATTCCAATTGCTCGTTTCTCATACATTTCCTTTGAGTTCAACGACAACTCTCTCCACTCTCTCCCCTCTATGTATGCCCAACCCCTGTCTCTTTTCCATCTACCATCAACAGCACTTTTTTGTCAACTTGATTAATTCAATATTCCCATTTTTCATTCCATTTTCTTCTTTACCATCTCTGTTTTAAAAAATAAAAATTAAAATACTTTCCAAATACTTCATTGTGATCTATAAATAATAAATCAAGTAAACTGTATTATTCTGGTGCCTAACCTAAAGGAACTCGAGGTCACAGGTTTCTCACATGAGAGCCTAGTATTCTTTATGGTGCCTAACTCGAGGTCACAGGTTTCTCACATGAGAGCCTAGTATTCTTTATGGTGCCTAACCTGAAGGAACTCGAGGTCACAGGTTCCTCACATGAGAGCCTAGTATTCTAAAAAACTTCCAGAGTATAAACCTGTCTGTGCGAGCTGTACTCTACAGTCAAATAAGAATTGGAGAGGAGGAAGTGCAGAGCCCAAAGGCTTGCACACACACAGGAATGGTGTAAACCAATTCAATTAACTTATTGAAATAAGATTACAATATATAGGTGATTACCAAACCACAGATCCAAGAAGTGTGGATCTCAAACTTCTACATGCTAAATATATCAAAGACACATCAACCCAATCCCAAGCAATCTGCCTAGCATTTCTACATTATCTCTAACATCCTCCCTTAATGTAGAAATGGAACACAATACTAAATATGCCTATAGTTTCAAGCTTACAAATCAGCAAAGCAAATTAAGGATCTAAAGTTCCAAGCCTTGAACTCTACAGTCCTCCTTCTGCTTCATTTTGACCTTAGTTGCTGTAAGATAATATTTGTTTATGTTTTCCCGTTTCCTGCTCTTCCAGTTTGAGAGCTTGAAGTCTTCACACATTGATGTATAGTGCATTCTATTATTTGATTGGGCCTCTGTTGTCCTGGATCTCGCTTTAGCTTTTACGACTTCTGCACACTTAATAATTGTCATCCATGCTCGGTTACAATCAGCTATGTTATGTGCAGTGAAATTCTGCAACAATATCTCTTCAGTGTATGCAAACCTGGTACATTCTTCATCACAAACATATTCCACATTTTCACCATTCTTTGGCTTTTCAAGCCAGTCTGTAATAAACTTCAACTCTGCATCAAAATCGACTATTGTTTCTTTAGCTGCTCTAAATCCAACCAACAACTTATCAATTAAAACCATTTCCAGCTTAATTGAAATTTGTTCTTCTATTGTCAGATATTCTTCATCATATCTAGGCTCGGAATCAAGTTTTACTTCAGGCAGGCAGCTGGACAAGCCAACAGCGACAGCGGTCTTCATATTAATCCTGCCACAAGATCTTCTACGCGATTATTGGCAGTGTCTCCTTCCAGATGTCGTGAAAGGGAGTTCCTTGGTGGCAGCAGGATATACTTCTGCAATCAACAAGCTGACAACCCTCTTTCGTTGGGCGTCTCTTAGCAATCCTTCAAAAGTGCGATATCTCTAGCACTAGCAATAGTCTTTGACAACTTCTCAAAAGGAGTCAATGTTTGGCTCTCTCATTTGGACGTCACAACAATCCTGCAAGCAATATGATCTTGCAAGCAACTAACAATGGTAGTGGTAGCAACACCGACAGGTGTGCTCCTTCCTTCTACCCAGCGATCTCAGGGATACAACGATGGATGGCTTCTTAGATCGATGAGAGGCTCCAGAAATCAGACAGCTGCAGCGATGTCAATTGTGACAGCAGCGATCGCGAAACACCAGAGATGATCTTTTCAGCTCCTTCACGGGTTCAGTCTCCTTTCTCTCCTTCGAGACTGGCAATGCTCCAAATTGGGAGCGATCTTCTATTTGATCTCTGTTCTCTCCGCACCACGGGCGATCCTTCACCAGCAAGCAAGCAATCAATTAATGATTGGGTAGAGTTCAGTTTCACAAGGCTGCGTTCCTTCTTTACTCGACGGCTTCGGCTATGCGGCGACTTGACAGCCGCAGAATTCTTTGACCGTGGCAGTGGCTTTCTCCTTCACGTCCTCACAGTAGCATCAAATGCCGACCTGGTGAGTAGCCGACGGGCGATCTCCTCTACAGCCAACTGCGATCTTCTCACACGAACCGAGGTGCAGCGATCTTCTCCAGATTAGATGAGCAGCTTCCTCCACGAAATATGGGCCGCGATCTCTCCTTCACGTCCAGCCAACTCCTTTAGCAACAATCTTCACGGCAGATAGGCAGCGGTCAGGTATGGGGCAGCGTGCTTTCATTTCACACTCTCGCCCAGCACTATGGCGGCCTCCACTCTAGCGACTTCACACAATCAGCGTGCCTCAATGGGCTTTCACAGCAGGCCACGATGGGCACATCTCAACAGGCCACGAAGGGCTTCTTAACAACAGTAGGCCAATCAGGCACTCACACAGCCTCAATGGGCTTTCATAGCAGCAGGCCACGAAGGGCTTTCACACAGCAGGCCAATCAATCTCTCTCACACCAGCAGGCCACAGTGAGCTCTTCACAACAGGCCACAATGGGCTCCCACAACAGGCCACAATGGCTCTGATACCAAAATAAGAATTGGAGAGGAGGAAGTGCAGAGCCCAAAGGCTCGCACACACACAGGAATGGTGTAAACCAATTCAATTAACTTATTGAAATAAGATTACAAGATATAGGTGATTACCAACCCACAGATCCAAGAAGTGTGGATCTCAAACTTCTACATGCTAAATATATCAAAGATACATCAACCCAATCCCAAGCAATCTGCCTAGCATTTCTACATTATCTCTAACACAGTCTTTATCGAAGCCATGTTGTGAAATCCATTGCTAATAAACGAAAATGGAAAGATGTTTAATGTGGAAAAAATGGTTGGCAAAAAATAATAAACTAGCATATTTATCCATCATAACCCTGCATCTGCAAAAGGTCACATGTTTTTGTTTCTTTATCCTTCTGGGTGTTTAGCAAATCTTCCATTAAGAATGAATCTATCCCTTTCTTCCCTATAATTTACCGATATCTATAATCCCATGATAGAGCAAATTGCCTGATTTTGGCAGTGGCTTCTCATGCCTTCATTTTGTGAATGAAATCTGTTTGGTAGGGGGCTACTCATACATTCATTTTGTAAATGAAATCTGTTTACTATAATTCATTTTTAACATGTATGATGAGCGGAAGTGGAATGAGATTTTATACTTGTATTACAAGTTGAATTAGGATAATATTTTCAATTTGTAAATGAAATCTGTTTACTATAATTCATTTTTAACTTGTATGATGAGTGGAAGTGGAATAAGATTTTATACTTGTATTACAAGTTGAATTAGGATAATATTTTAGGGCTTGCTGGGATGGGCTTCTGGAATTCTGTTTGTATTTAATTGGTGAGCCAGCGGGCTTTAAATCACCCAACCAATGGCTAACAACTGCAGTGGGCTTTAATCACCCAACCAATCGCTAACAACTGCAATAAACAGAGTTGCTTTTGAACAATTCAAAGCATAGGCGGACAATTAGACGGAACAGTTTCATGTTTCATTATGAAATTACCAATATTTTAATGCGAAAAAGTTGTTGATCCACCACGTAGACCTTCAAAACAAGTCACTTCTGATGTTAAAACAGCCATTTGGTTTGATGCTCCTTTCACCTGCAACAAAAGTTGATGGGAAATGGTATAGACCTTCAAAACAAGTCACTTCTGATGTTAAAACAGCCATTTGGTTTGATGCTCCTTCCACCTGCAACAAAAGTTGATGGGAAATGGTATTTTTTTTGCCCATTTAAGGAAGCCAAAAAGTGATGGGATTAGAGCCATGGAGGTTAGTGTTCTTGCTCATCATCTAAAACACTTGAGCATCGCATGCCCACACGAATTCAATCATGATAGCGGTGAAGGTCGGTCTATCTAACGAAAGATTAAAAATCATTTGGCAGATAGGAGTCCTATTGCTTTGCTAAAGAAAATAGAATGCTAATAGATTTGGAATGCTTTAACTAACTTATATCTATCTTGAAAATGCATTTAAAACTTTGAATTAGGCTAATTAAATTAGAATGAATTAGACATTAAAGTAGAATGTTATTATGAAAAAATCTCTATATAAAGTAACTAGTAATCACAATATTGTCAAAGAAACATGATAGGTTTTATTATACATAACAATTACAGACATGCTGCCATAGATGGAAGAAAGATAGAGCTGATGTTGCAGGTTTACCGGTATCTTCATTCTTTGAATTTCTGTAGTTGGCTTAGCTACCACAGAGTTTGTTCCATTTTGGCAACTTCACTTGTCACCTTGCTCTTGCTCTCTATATGTGCTGGTATGTGCTGGAAGTTGGAAGCTTCAATATCAGTTTCTAGAGAATGGAAGTTGGAAGCTTCAATATCAGTTTCTAGAGAATCTCTGACTTATAGTAGATTTTTATCTTCACTGTTTGAACAACCAACCTCAAGGTCTTATGAAAAAGAGCTTCTTTCATTGTGGTCCAAATGCAATAGAATACTGTCTTCCAATTTCGTTAATTTATCTTTATACTTTCTCTAAGGATTGCACCTAGTTGCATACATCCTGTGAAAACTCTTTAGTGTGGCCAATCTTTTCATGACTTCATATTTCTCTTTGATATCCTCAGAGTGGGCAATTTGCGATGAAATATTTTCCTTGCTAATCATCTAATAAATAAATAAATTGTAATTTCAATTAATAATAAGCCTATAACCTTGTATTTTCTAATAGAACCTTGTGTGGGGGGGGGGGGGAGGCGGGGGTGTCATCTCTTATTTGGGTGTCCACAAAGATGCTAGAGTTTAACACTTGGAAATTTTTGAAGAAAATGATTTTGAGTCCACTCTTCAAAATCATTAAAGAGTAGACTCAAAATCAATTTCTTCCAAAATTTTGAAGAAAATTATTAAATAGTGGACTCAAAATCATTTATTTCAAAAACAATTTAGTGTTAAACATAAACATCTTTGTGGACACCAACATTTATAGATTGAATTGTAAAAAGTGGACTCGAAATCATTTTCTTCAAAAAAATCCAAGTGTTAAACTCAAACCTTTGTGGACACCAACATAAGAGATGATTTGTTTTGTTTATCCATATGATGTTTGAGGACTGCATATTGTAGCGATATCTTAAGCATATCACAATCATGTTTAACCATGAGAGTCAATGCCCTTTAAACTTCCAACCACTTTTGGTATGTTATTGTAAGTATAATTAGAAAATAAAACTTGTATAAACCTTGAAGCCTTTGTTGAAGTGTTATAATTTTATCAAAACACTATAAGAGCCTTGAAAAGAGCCTACTCAATTTATAGACCTTTAGGAGCATGCAAAACTAGCATGATTGCATCCACTGCTTAACAGTTAGGCTAAGAGTTCTATGATTTGGAGTTTTCCAAGATTAATACAAGCACAGGGCTAAGGACATTATTCACGAAGACCACCAATTATGTTGAGTATTATTCAAGTCGGAGTAGATGTTAGAGTATAATCCCTAGTGCTATGATGATAACAACAATTATGTTACATCCTCCATAATCTGCTTAAAATTTACCACCTAATAATATAAAAATTTGCTACAAGCATTGATTCTACAAACGATACATCTCATAAATGAATGAATATAATCACAATTATCATTGTTTTAATCGAAATTTTAGGTTTTGTGATGTTGACGAGGTTCATTTTGTGTAGGTTCATATCTAAACTTAATTAATAAGAGCCACTAGGAGGTAATGTCCTTAGACATTTGCTAACAACGTACTTTTTAATCAAGTAAGCAAAGAGTAAAAAAATCAAGTACCATGTGGTTGATCTTGATGAGATGAAACATATAAGATAAAATATAAAAATTGCATTTCATAACCATCAAAAGAATCATATTATTAAGTACTAAATCATTTCAGAATATTTCTTTTTCCAATTTATTCAAAGCCGGATTGACAAACCCGCTTAATATAGTACCAGACTTTTATGCCAATACTGAAAAATAAATTAGCACATTCATATAACATTTAATGCCTTTGGGACGATGTAGAATCACCTAAACATTTAAATTTTTAATGGTCATGGAACTTGAAACTAATCCCTATACCATTCTCAAATCTATACTAAACATGACAGAGATTTCAAATTCCATTGTAAGATGTATATTGGCTTTGGCATCTCAAACATTGGATTGAGTGATTGGAATCTATTTCAGAATAAGATGTAATCAAGTTCAATTTGCACTACAATTTGAGTTGCAAGGCATGAAGAACATTTCATACTAATGTTATATGTAAGACCATAAAAAGCTCACATGCATTGTGAGGGAATGTTATTCAATTGTTTAGAAGTTTTAATATTTGATAATTTTTTGAAATTGTGAAGATATAATGACTATGAGAGGAACCACATACATATGTGACCATTTCAATAAGGGAAACCTTGCAAACCAAGATAAATAAGATATAGATAGAGATCATCTACTTGTGGGGGGAAATAATATAATCAATGTTGGAAAGGAGGTAATGGATAGACAAAAGGGATATAATATTACTGTTATAACAAGAAATGAATGGTTGGCATACCAAGGTCCTCGCTTCGAAGTTTGTACTCAATCCTTAAAGAGTGGATATGACTAAAATTTCACAGAGCGGCCAAAAGTAAGCTATCTAGGCAAGGATAGAGGAGTTCTTGAGGATGACAAGGGAATTTGGACTCATCTATGCTTTAGGAATAGGTCAAGCTACTACACAGAATCTTAAACAATTGTACAGTGGAGCTATTTATCTAGATGGTTTGAATCATGGTAAATATTTTATGGATGGTGGGGGTTTCATATTTCTATTATGGACCAATTTGGGGATGGTAGTTTATGAAATCATAGTTTACGTGTTTCCCTAAAATTGCAGGTTTTTAGACCCACTATTCTAATAACTCGTTTTATAAAAAATAAAAATAAAAAATAAAAAACTTATTTTTAATTTTTTCTTAAAAGAATAGCATAGGTTCTAGAGAAGACATTAGCTCTGAATTTTTTTAATATGCAAGAATATTCAACACACTATAAAACCAACATAAAAAATTATTGCATACTGGAACAAACTTGGTTGCCCAACTACCAACTTCCAGGGACCAACCACTGTTTTTGCTACATTGCACTTGTGTTTATTGGGATACAACTTCTAAGGACCTTATTTATTGAATGTGGTAAAGTTTTGGGCAACGGTTGTAGACAAGGTCTGTTTCTTTTAACTCTTGTATCTCTTTCCTTTGAGAACGATAGATAACTGTCAATTTTTCATACTTGGATGTGATTTCTTCGTTGTTCCTTTTTTACCAATCAATCAAAAGCTTCCTTGTTCCTTTTTGACCTTCAAGGAGCAATTATATAAATTTTGTTTCTAGTTTTCTTAGAATAACATAAGCATGATTGCATATTTGTTGTAGATGTAGCAAAACGACTAAGTTTATACCATGTGCTACATTGATGTTAAAACAAGCTAATTTACAGAGCAATGTTTAGTTGTTAATGGAGCAAATTTTGTGGGAGTGATCTCCTCCAAAGGCGAAGCAAAACAAAGAACACAATGTCAAAGCCTTCTCTCGAACATGTCGGAATTGCTAGCATCCAACATATAGATACACTTTCCATTCAAAGAACTTTGGGAAGCCACTTATAAAATCCTGGGTCAGCAGAAAGTATTGGACTCCATTTTCAAACTCTTGCTCATATTGCCTTTCTAGTTTCCAATGCTTTTTCCCACAAAAATGGGGTGTTTTTGCGCAAAGGAGGATCTATTTGTACTAGGCTAGAAAGAACCCGGATGCAACTATGGATGTAAAAGGTTTTTAAGTTCCATTCATTCATTACAATTCTGAGAAAGAGAAAGTTCTCCTGGTTAATGCATCAACAACTTTATTTTCCTTGATTTACTCTTCAAAACAAATGCTTTTTAACTTAACAAAAATTTAACCCATCTCACATGTCTCTAGTTCAATTTTGCTTGGTTGTTTATGAACTTCAAGGATTCATGATCAATATATAAAAAAACATTTGGAAATAATACATCAAATACTTATTTCTCACATAATTCAACTTCTAAATGAAAATATCATTGACCTTTCTCCATAGCTCAAAACTTCTCTACTCCACTTGCATCACATTCAACTTATGAAACTTTATCAATATATACAAATATGTTTAAAGTCCACCTACTTTAGCTTTTATGGTAACATTTATGAACAAATGGATGGAGTCGCAACGGGATGTCTGCTTTTCTCGATCATAGTTAATATTCCCATGACATCTACGTACTCGAACAAAAAACTGAAAAAGTTTGTGGATAACACAAATGTAACTTAACATCACAACAAAGTTAAAGTAGCTTGACTTCTAAAAGAAAAAAAGAAAACTGATAGTTTTTATGAAGGCAAAAATTGAGAGTAAATTTATTTAACATCTTAATAACCAAATAAATTTATTTTATTTTAAAAGAATCACTATAAAGAAAATAAATCAACAAAAATGACAAGAAAATGGTGAATGAAAAAACATCTAAATGTAACACCCTAATTTAAATAAAAATAATTAGATTAAAATCAGCATAATTATTAATTAAATAAATAAATTGGATAAAAACAAAAAGGGAGAGAGATTGCATTAAGATTAATTATAGGAAATACATCTAAAAGGGATTAATTAACTTAAGTAAGATTAAGTGCATGGAGCCCCGGATCCAGGTGATGTGGAGACAAGCACATGTCGCCAACCCACTCGAACCAAGCACATGGATCCAAGCACACGTCGGCAAGGCGCCCCATACCAGCATATAGACCAAGGTGGCGGCGATATTTTAATGCAGGGAGGAAAGCTGGTGCATTTACTCCTCGCACTGCAGAAGTCGCGTCATTGATGGAGTTTGAGCCGAGAGGTACCTACCTCATTAACTCGTCATCACCACCAAGGTGACCGCCATGCACATTAACTCGTTATCACCACCAAGGTGACCGCCATGCACATTAACTCCAACAACTGGGATAAGACGGGAACGATGGCCTGAAACGACTTTTGCATTTGCACCGACAATCTACATGCTTCACGTCCAAGCATTGAATCTCCTGCTCTTGCTCTAGTTATCGTCACTCTCCGTTGGCATTTCTCCATGACAAGACCATGAGGAACTCCGAGAAGGGGTGGTAATAGACATGGTGCTGGAAGAAGCACCTAAAACGCCTCCAACTGGGTTGCCATGGATGGTTATGCTGAAAGCGTCTCTGCTTCAACCCACAGCCTAATTGATAGCTGGGAAGCGCGTAGAGTTTCGACCATTTTGGTCCCGGGGCGGCATGGAGGCAGAATTAACTATTACTAATTGATAAAGAACATGATTAGAACCCTCATGGAGGAAATGATGACCAACTAAAATTCCAACAAAGCCACGCTTAGGGACATCAAGATCAACCTTTCCAAAATAGGGGAGCGGCTCGAGGGTTTGGACTCCAGTTTTTCTTGGGAGAACTATTCCTTGGGTCGCAGTATTGAATTCGAGGGTCTGCAACAGGAAGCTGGTATTGGCGGTAACACTGAGCACGTTGGGGTTCGTCAGTTAGTGGTGCTCCTGTTGCCACTGATGGTGGCCTCCCTAGGACCGGAGTCTCCCTACAGCCTCCCCCCTTCTCGGTGTCGTCCACCGTGATCCCTTTGCAGCACAAAAGAACTAGGGAGCAGGAGGAAGGCAACACTTCCCCAGGGCGCAACGCTTTGCCACAGTCTCCAAAACTCCCCTCTCAGATCTTGGATGATGACTTTTATGGTGGATGCCCTATCGTGGAGGAAACGCCTGACCTTCCCTATGCTGAAGCAAGTTCCTAGGAGGATTGCGGTGGCTTCGGGTTACCTTTGTGACACTCAACTTATTTTTTTCAATTTACTTTATTATTCGTTTTTTACTCATATAATTACGAATGTTATGTATGAATTGAATCTAACCCATAACTACAGTCATGCAGGGCCGCCCCATAGGGTTTTTTTGTCATTTTAATAGTTTTTTCAACATTTTTGAGCACCTGGGATGGTGGCTTCACCACCTTAGTCCACCCCAGCATACTGATAGACATGTAATTTTTTATGTAATTTTTTATTCTCGGATTTAATATACTCATGCAGCTTTACAAACAAAAAAAAATATTAAGTGCATGGAGACCACTTGTCACCCATGCAAAACTCAACAAATTAGTTATAAAAAAATAATATTAATTGTATAAAAGCGAGTTCATATGGGGTTTTGGGGGCTTGTTGTTCATGTGTTTTGTTGGTTTATTTGTGGGGAGTGGTCTATTAGCTGGTGGAGTTGCTATTTTTTTTTTTGTATTGGTTGTTGGGAGTGTGAGTTATTATAGTTTTTATGAACAATCTAATTGTGTGTTGGGAGAGGAGTGGTATGGAGGCTTGGAGAGCTATGTGAGTTTGAGGAAGTCACAGTTTGGAATAGACTTATTTTTTGGGAGCTAGGGGGCCTCATCATTTTGTTGGGGGACTAGGTTGGGAGGAGAGTAGTCCCCCCAGAAACTATTGCAGTTTGTGTTGTTGGTGGTGTTGGTCAACCTACTAGCTTCTACAGTTCAATTGTAAGTCTAAACTCAGGGGTTCATGTATGTCTTTCTCTTTAATCTGTTTATAAATTTTTGCGAGTACTCTAATTGTGAAAATTAGTTATGTTGTGATTATTTCCCTATTTGTTATTGTTGTTGTAAATCATTCAATAGAGAAAATTATAGTGGGGCCTTACATTAAATATACAAAATCTTTAAACGAACAAACATTTAACTAGCAATTTCCCCCAAAGGTTAAAAATTACACCTGTAAAAACGATGAATAAAAATATATAAATATGAATAATTAATAAGCAAATATATGCGTAGAATTCACACAAACACAAATATGTAAAATTAATTCTCCTATATTTTTTTTTGAAAATTATATGTTGAGCAATGAATTATTTGACAAGAACAAAACTCACTTGTTAGCTTTTTCATAAATTTGCAAGGACAAAGATTTAATTAAATGAAAATTTGGAGTTGGATCTGCAAACCATAGGCAAAATCACTACACTGATTTTCCTTGTGCTCTTCCATGGCACCGTCGTCAGGAGGGGGCAGTGCTCCCTCCTTTCGAAGTGTCGTCCTCAATCCCTTAGCTTCTTCTAAGTAGTCGCCTTCCCAAGTTTCCTCTTCAAATTCAATGGATGAGGGATTCATTTCTCCTCGGGCGTAGCCGGAGAAAACCCGCACCCTTTCTGCAACCGTTGATGCGCCTAGTTCTTCGAAGAAAGCAGCCATGTTGATCTCCACAGGATGCCTTCTGAAAGATACTAACATATCTTGTTTGGAGGTCACATAAAGTAAACCGAGATCCTATAGACAACACAAGAAAGACCATGCTTTGATCTGCAAGTTCATGGGGTTTGACCTAATGAACGCACTATGGAGGGATGGATCGCCCACAAATGGAAACCACGAGGTGAGATAGAACTCAAGCTGGGATCAAAAGGGTTTTTCACTACCATTTTCTCAAACCTGGAGGATCAAGAGCAAGTGGTGGAGTAAGGCCCTTATTTATTCAACAATGTTGGTTTTTTCATGAGGTATTGGAAGGACAACTTCATCTCAGATCAAAAGGATTTCTCAGAAGTCCCCATGTGGGTTTGTCTCTATTTTGTTTCGTAGGAGTATTGGGAAGAAGAAATCCTAATGGGTATTGGTAATATGCTAGGAAATTTTATAAAATTCTCATAGGCCACTAAGAGAGGCATATATACTTCCTTTTCCAAAATATGTGTTAATATGAATGTCTCAAATCCTTTACCTTAAGCTATATGCCTAAGCTTTCAAAATTAGGAATGGATTCAGACCTTGGACTATGAGCATATACCATTCAAATGTAGGAAATTCCATGAATATGGACATATCTACAAAGACTGCCCTCTTGTTATGGCCTCCAAACTCTCAGCCCAACAACCCAGGAATTCTCAAAACGGCTTCATTGTTATCAACAGAATATCTCAAGGACCCTCAAAGCTAACCATGGAAATCCAGGCTAAGCCAACATGGGTCTCTAATAAATTTGTATCTTTGGAAGATATGGATATGGAGCAAAATGATAATAAAAATTCAAGTCAAGGAAATCTTGATTTGAACAAGATGACCTAGGATACAGATCAATCCAAACACAAGAAACTACATGCAACTGAAGACAGGATCATGGAGGATGGAGAAACCCCAAAGGTAGACGAGGAATAAGGAGAAATAAAAATTGATGACCAAGAGCTCCAAAATATTATAGAAGCCAGTAGAAAGGGTGATCTTAATGCCATTTCTTCTTCCCACATCACCATCATCAAAAAGGCCCTCCAAGAAGCAACATCTAGAACCTCCTGCTCAATGGAAGGCAAAGATCAAAAAATGAATCATCTATGAATTCAAACATCCCAACTGCCACCTAGCTCAGCAGGAAGCATAAAAGAAACAAAAAGAGGAAGGAATACCAATTAGCAGAAGCTTGTTGAGCTTGGAGAACTTCTGATAGATTTAGGTAATCATAGATCTCTTTCTGACTGGATTCAATCACTCCCCTTCCCTCAATAGTTACCCCATTAAAAATTTATCTTGGAATATTTGAGGTTTGTGTGGTAAGAGTAAAAGGCGTACTCTTCAATCTAAGATCCATCAAGAATCACCTTATATTGTCTTGTTGCAAGAAACCAATGTTCGGTTCACTCCCTCAGTTCTTTTGATAACTTTTGTTGGAAAGGTTGTAGGATGATGGCTAGAGATGCCAACGGCTCTTCCAGAGGGATTGACATCCTCTGGAACCCTGCTCTCATCCAAATCTCCAACTTCTTATCCACTCCTTGCGCTTTGTCTATTTCCTTCTTTCTTCCCGACCCTAAGTCCTCGGGAACCATTACGAATGTTTATGGCCATTCCTCCCTAGTCGCCAATACAAGCTTCTTAGCCTCACTTTCTCACATTCAAGAACTCACTCACAATGAGTCATGGACCCTTGGAAGTGACTTCAATGTGATCTCTTCCTCCCTAGAAAAACGCGGAGGAATCTCCAGTCTTGATGCGGAAAGCAAAGCTTTTGCCCCCCTTACAGCCTCCCTTGATCTAGTTGATATCAAACCCTTCAATAGACATCCTAAACAACATGTGTTCTTGTCATCAAGTGCAACCATTTCTATGTGGGATTGGAGACGTAGAAGCTCTTTTCGAAAAGCTTACATTTTGGGTTTGTCATGCTCTAAGAGAAAATATGGAGATTATATATTTTGTACCCTATCATTTCATTTTCTCCAATCTTCAATGTTGTCTCATGTTGGTATGTTTTTGGGAGCTCAGCAAGGCAATTCCTTATTATGTTTTTGACTTTGTTGTACATCAATATAATATTTGTGAATTCATGGTAGCTATTCCGAGAACCAATAATCAAGAAACCTAGATAGGCTTACATCACATAACACTAGCTATTTTTTCATACATCTTTACATATGGTTCTACTTGTGTCACCAACATCATTTCAACAAGCAATCAATTCTCATGTTGATCCAAGTCCTCCAATTTAACTGGTTGCATCTCCTCTTCTTTCTCCCCTACTACTCTTTCAATGGAATATGAAATAAAAAGAACATGATCTTCATTAAGATCAATGATTCCATTAAAATCTTCTAGATTAGAATCACATATATAATTTTAAGAATGAACCATATATTCCTTAGGATTGAGGTCCTTAACAACATTGTCAACTATATCTTTTGATTCCTCATTACATGTAATAAACAAAGGAGTGGCAAAAGGAATACTAGAAACATCATCACATCCCCTTGTAGACAAAATCACCAAGGGTAGTTTCTAATGATAACAATCCTCACGAAAGTTTCTAATAAGGATGTTAGTAGGGATAATTTTAAGAACCCCCCTCAAATTTATATGTATAATAAATGGGTGAATCTCCCTGATATATAGGCATAAGTCCCCAACTTTGATCACTCCAAGAGTCAAGATTCCAAATATGCCCGAATGTTAGAGTTGTATCAGCAAGTTAAGGGGTTAGTAGCCTTTGCAATTAAAAGAAAAGGAAATTCATTTTTTAAAATTCTACAAAGAATGGATGATCTTGACAAAAAATATGATGTAATTTAATATAGCTTAGTTGTTCTCTATATTCTAAGTTCTTGGAAAGATTCTTAGCAACATAGCTTCATCTGTTTAGGAAAATGCATTTAAAGCTAGCAAAATTCAATGGAAGACCTTGCCTCCATGAGTTCCTTGCCCTTATTCCCTCGAGCCTAAAAAATAACTAAAAAAAAAAAAAAAATTCTATTTGAGGAATGGCCACAACCAAATGAAAATTCAATTCAATTCAAAAAATGAAAACTGAGTATAGGATATCCAAATGCATATCAATCCTATCATTCATTTATCTACCGTGATGTCATGGAATTCATTTTCTACTTTCCATACCGACTTACAAGAGACCAACATCTATAGGTAGGAACTAGCAATTATCTATTGTAGCACTGAATAACTGAGGAGTTTATACATATTCTAAGATAAACCCTACGCTAGGGGTCATGAAGCATTTATATATCCATGGTAAAGAATGTCGTATGCAAGTGATATTTCCTATATGACCTTTCTCTCATTAACTTGTTTAGCAACTTGAAAAAAAATATTTATGTATGTATTTTCCTTTCTTTTTATTAAATATGATTGACCATATAATTTAAGTAGCATAAATTTTTTATCATATAATTTTTTACCATATATCATATATGATTGACCTAGTCACCCTGAGTTTATGACACTCGCTAACTGTTTCTCTCACTCGATGGAGTGTTATAAGACATACAACCAAACAGATACTTGTTAGATCTATCCTCATCGAGCGAGGGAAGTTTAGGTAGAATAGAGGAAAGTGGGACATCTAGTACGTCTAATGAGCGGAGATCAACTAGAGCTGAAAAGATCAGAAGAAAATTCAATAGACGATTCAGATTTTTTTCTTAATAAAGGGGGGTCATGTTCTTATGGTGATGAGAGCATAGGCAACATTGAGGTTCCCTTGAGGTACAAACATCTAGTTAAACGGGGTACAGAAGGATCTTCCCCAAATCAACACTGATTTTTGTGTCGATGGAAGGATATACCGCATTGCTCCATCGTCATTGCATGGTTTGGGGGTATTTTCCATGGTTGGAATAAAGGTCCATGACGGTGGATTAATTGAATTGATGGAGTATGTCAAACCCTGTTACAACTACATAGATTGGATACGCCTAGTCCAATATACAAAAAATATACGAAGATATAGCGTAGCTGCAAATTATTTACAACTAAAAGACAATGATCAAAACAGAGAATCAATGTATATTGACGAAAGGCCGAAAGCAACAAGGAATATTGCAGGGTTTATAAACAGTACACGACCCGCGACAACAAATAAGCAAACCAATTGCATATTTGAGGGGCGTGAAGGAAACCAGGTATTCGTATGTGTAATAAAATCAATAGTTGCAGGGAAAGAGTTGTTGATTGACTACAATTTGAATCGAATATATACGACAGTACATATACTATTTTACCCAACCTATAAGCAATGACTCTTGTATTTTATATTTAACATTTACTGTAAAATGTTGCCATGCGTTATGTTAGTGAACTCAACATCTAAATAATTAATGGTTCTTGAAAAACACTAGTTTTGTTATAGTTGAGTAATATTACTTCTATTTATTATAGATACAAAGTTGTTTGTATTTGGACTTAATATGAATAATTTGTTTTTGTTTGATTTTTTATACAAATATAAGGATAAAAAGTAATAATTGACAAAATGCATAGATTCTTGTTCATTTCAAATTGTCATAACCAATTTGTGTGAAATGGTGGATGCACTATGTGCATTATGATGTATGCTTCTGCGTTGATCAACATGGCAACGGGGGCAAGGCAGTAGCATCAGAGAAGTCCACAGATGCTACTGAGGAAGTGCCAAGTGAAGAAGAAATTTTTTTGTCAATTGACCTTGTGCTCATAGTAAAGAATCTTTTAATATAAAAAAACAGGGAATTCACTTCTTTATTATTGACTATGCCAAAGACACAAGAGATAAGAGATAGAATGGATACTTGATGCATGAGATTCGTGAGCTTGGGGTAGGAAACATCTTCAATTATCCCATTTATTTTCTTAATTATTCATGATTATAATTATACTATCACTTTATAACAAAACCCTTTGTTTTATAGGTGCTTTTGGAGGTGCATGGTTATCCTTATGGTGCGAGGACTAGTGGGGTCGGCATAGGTAGCAGCGTCATTGCTTTGCCTACGTCTGGAATGCCAGTCACTCCGACCGCTACACTCCCTAGCCTTGATGCCACTAGAAGTACACCCCGGCCTAAACAACTGTTTCTAGAGACTTTGTCTATGCAGACAAGGACAAAGCTCTCTAGTCTAAATGTGATAGATCTAGAACAAAACACCACAGAACATACAATATTTCCTAGATTAAAAAAATTACAAAGAGTGTAGATGGATTACTCACCTTGCAAACATAGTGATATCTCCTTGCTTGATGTAGCCCTCGATCTCCAGCTGCAAAACAAGAGACAACAAACAAGTGGAAACACACAAACGATAATACTATGCAATATTGATTAATCTAAACTAGTGGTCATGGAAACTAATTCTAAAGATCTATAATAAACAGTAAAACTTTATGGAAAGAGTATATATTACTGTATTAATGAAAATAAAAGAAGAGGATATTACAACCAAGCCTTGACATTGCAATTTCTTCCAAATGACCTTTGCCTCAAAGAACCAATCTTGCCTTCAGTGGATGAAAGGGTTCCCACTCTAGCAGAATTTCACCAGCATTTAGATGCTCTAATCCTTCCTCCCTTAACCATGAAGAGGAGGCTTGAATATATAGGCCAAATAGGATAGAAGGGGTTGAGTCTTTGATGGAGAAGGTTAAGGGATCATCCCAAGAAGTTAGGGGATCAAATGCCACCTTTGTTGATTTCTTGGGATAAGCCTCCATGAAGATATTTGTTCTAGAAGGCTCTCAAAGCTTCTCTTTTTCCTTTCTAGTTGACAGTGATGCACTTTGTCAACAGGAAACATGCGCCATTGAAGGGTGACACACTCTGTCCAAAGGCAGACAGCGTCAGTGACACGCTTTGTCAATATGCAAAGTGCATCACCGAGGCTCTAATGAAACTTGTCAACAAGCAAGGTGCATCAGTGTGACAACAAAGGAAAAAACCATGCTAACTCCCTTCCTTCAATCAATTTGGAATCAATGCTTTAGGAATTAGGACAATTCAAGGACACATAACTCATGATGACGATATTTTGGTGTAACACAATGCCCCCCAAAGCATGAAGATATAGAAATAGGATAGGTGAAGTGATTTGATGTATGGAAGTTTAAGGCAAAGACCATCGGTTGAAATGATGAACAAGGACTTCTGTAGTACAATAGACTCTGAGATACATGTCCCAAACGACTCAAAACATGGTTTCCGAGCAATACATTGCAGATCCATGTTAGTGTTGACTGACTAAACACAATCATGGCTACTAAAATATAAGCACATGTCCATGATGAGATAATTTCACAGCCACGACCAATACAAGAGTGGATCTGTGTGATATGACTCAAAAAATCTCCATTGCAGCCTGGGTACTATACATAAGTTGTCACAGGGTCTTCAACCCGAACCTGCAAAAGTACAATTCTAACCATGCGAATAGATGTCTTGACGTCGAACATGGTAGAAATCACTTGCGGTTATTGATGTATATCGCTAACAAGTGCGAGGTAAATCATCACTAATGCCAATGAATCCCAAGGTACTCTAGTACACCCCCATGAATATGAATCAATGAGCTGGAGTCGAACATTCGGTGGAATATCCTAGTTAGAGGTCAATGGTGTGAACCTATGGCTGAAACACTTCCCAATCCCTGTCTATTATTATGCCAAGTAGGTTTTAGGGAGCTTGGTTCCAGAACTACCAAATGTTGTAGAATTCAATTTGATAAAGAAAATTGTCCCCCATTCGATCCCTACAAGCATTGTTCCCCCATATTTCCTCTCTAATAACTGTGAATCTCAAATCTCCTCTGACAATAAGGAAGTTCTCGGACACCACCTGCAAAGAAAAAAACATGTTCCAAAACTAATGCCTATCATGATAAGGCCCATAGACATTCAATACAGAAAAAGAATGGACAAGCCAATTATTGTAAAGTTCAATGCAAAGACCTAAAGAGACAACAAAAGAGTTCAATCACAAAAACTGAGAACAACCAGTATTTAGCCCCCTCAAAATGCCAAATGAATCCACTAAAGAGAAATTCCAACTTGCAAAAAGTTTTTTGAGATTATTAATGGAAGAGTCCCTGACACCCATAGTTTTATGGAGCAAAATAATCACTAGATTTTTCTTTTCAACTATACTTTTAAGGGCTATCCTTTTGTTGATGCGACCCACCCCCTGATATAAGAAGACTTGATAATAATTTGGAAACTTCGGACATGGGGCCATGTGCTTTAAGAGACCAGGTAATCAACTTCTACTTACCCTTATATACCTCAAGGCGAGTCTTCTCTTGTGCTAATTATATATATCATAATTGCAGCTTACGTGACTAGGAACCCTTTCAGGAATATTATTTTGACCCAATCCCACCGATAGGATATTATGGTTGCTTCCAATATTTCTCAGGTCATGAAGATGATAATGACCTCCCCCTCTACTCAAGGTGATTTCAATGGGAGAGTCTCCCCCCTTCAGTGAGGGTGAAGGATTTTCTTAGGGAGTCCAGATCGGACCACTGTCAGATGAGCGGTTGCTGGAAAAAGAAATACCCTTGGGGTGAGGAAGAAAGATACCCTCTAACCGCATATTTGTTCCTTCCCTCAAGTCAAATTTGTCTTCATATGGAGAGGGTCAATCCTTAGGGGAAGTACTTGGAAGAAAGTTAGAGGGAGTAGAGTAGGAGGAACTCAACTTACCCGGAGAAGCTACCAATAGCTTAGAGCATGTAGACTTCTTGAGAGGGACCACTGTTGTAGAAGTGTGTGTCAGAACATCCAATGAGGTAATCTACATGAATCCATGTAGTAGCCTACATGAATTTTGGAACCAAAGAGCCATGGGGATACTGATCACAAACCTCCTGATCCTTTATGGCCCCGACAAAATTCATAATCTAATTTGAACGATCCTTTATTTGAGTAGCCTCCTTGTGGAAATTTTCTCCTTCCATGCGCTTATTGGAAGAAGGAATGATAGAGCCCGAAGACCTTTCCATGTTCGATTTATATCTTTTTCCATTAGATACAAAATCGGGCACCTATTTCTTCTTCCAAGCAGTGAGGATCAATGGAAAGGGACATTTCATAGAAACATGACCGAGAGCATGACCTCCGAAACATATAAATGGAACATTTTGGTAGTCCAATAATTGCGAATAGGAGAACCCTTGCATTACTATGTCAATTGAGTTGAGGAGTCCTCCTTGTAAGTCGATTTCCACTAAAACCCTAACGACAGTTCTTTGAGGAGAGGAGATACAAGAATCATCCACTTCAATGGAATTTCCAAGCTTGTTGCCTAGGTTCATTAGAAACTTTGTCATCCAAAATTCCAATGGGATCTAGATTAGGTACCTTGACCCAAATTTGAACGCAATGTGTTTGCTCAACTCAGGAGTGGAAAAGGGGCTTCCGGGATTTAAGAATAATATATGACTAGCCCGAGAACCAAACCCCCTACAAAATAGAGGCAACATCCCTTTCTAAGTGGAATTCTAAGTTGATCCATCTCTTTGAGAGGAAATTGAATTTTGTCCCATAGTCGATGACGAACTTTCAAAACTTCTGCAACCAAGAGTTGAGGTTCTCTTATGAAATCATGTTCCCATAGAATCTACCCACTAAGGTTTTATTGAGGACATCGAGGATTTGGGAGACCCGAATATCAACTCCTACCACCATTGAGTCTTCTTGAGATTTCCATCGAATAGATATCGATATTCTTCTTTGTTTCCCCACCTTGCTTAATCCCAACGGATTACCCTCGCCAAGTGCCAAGCCAAAAAAACACAGCAAGTCAAGTTTTTTACCCACAAAACTAGGGGTTTTTTCTTCTACAATGTGAGCTCTAGTAGGTGAAACAAGGAGGAACAAGAGTTGAGGTGATGATCACCAAATCGAGAGGAAGAATGAGTATTGGTTAGTGGTAGAGCCAGGGAAGGGCTCAAAGGACTACCAACTCAGCCATCACTAATAAGACTGGAGATACCTTCATTCACTATATTACTTATAGAAGCATTAAAAATGGGTACTGCACATAACTCTTGATGGTAGTTTGAAAATATTTGATTGTCAGATGATTGCAGATCGCTAGAAGGGAGTGATGACTTGTCATCCACAGAGCAAGCCACCTCATTGGAGTAGGGTCCTTCCAGATTAGGGTTTTTAGATCTAGGTGTGTCATCTTCTGCATAAGCTCTAGATGCTACGAATTCCACATTAAATATTTCATAACCCTCTAGTGGGTCTAGACTATAGTCTAGGAGTTGAACTTCGTCATCCACGTGCATGACTATTGGATGATTCGATCGATCCACCATACTACCTTCGGGATTCATCCCTCCATACTTCCTTTTACTTATAAAAGGATATCTCTATGTTTAGGGTTATCTCGTAAATCTATATTTTTGAAGTTAATTTGTTTCTTAGCTCAGTTACAATATATTTATACTTTAGTTTATATTTTTAATACTAAATTTAATATAGAACAATGAATATGTCGTACCGTAAGTTTAATTCTAGTCACACCCAAGTTACTTTAAGCATATGGTATGAATACAAAGAAAACAAGAAAACCAATTCAAATTAATATCATTACTTATATTGATTAATACAAAGCTTGTTAGAGGAAATAGGCAGAAATCATGACATGATTTTTTGAAATTATAATGGTTATGTTAGTACCACTTTATTAATGTTTAATTTATAATTTTTTTTAGCATGGAGGTTTTCACACTGAAATATCATTATGTTGGATTTTTTGGAATAACACTATGGAGGAGTTTGGAAACGCCCAATGTTTCAAGTGGGCACTCCACCCATCCTTAGGAGAACAAAGTTAAGGAATATTATAAAATATGAGTAGAGTAAATAGAGAAAATGAGAAAATTAGTTGTTAATAATTAGGTAAATTGAATGGTCAAAGAGAAGAGGAATAGGTCAAATAGGTAATTCAATTGCCTTTAACTCTAAGGGTTAATTAGTTAAAATTAAATTTAAAAAAAGAAGAAGAAAATTTCCCAAAGTTGGTAAAGGTAAATAGAAATGAATTAAAAATAAAATAAAATAAAAGTTAGGGTTGGATGTGTGGTGATAAAATAACAAAAAATTAAAAAGGAGGTGGAGGTGTTTGATGAGAGACATTGGATCAGGATAAAGGATAATAATAATAATAAGGCTTAGAAGAGTTAGTATATTATCTAAGATTACACAGGGATGGCATTGGTTGCAACACAAAGATAAGGGTTGGAAGGTGAAGAAAGAAGGATTGTGAGAATAAAAGGGGGAGGGGGAGGGGGTTGGGATTAGGAGAATAAAAGAAGAGGAGAGAAAGGGAATAAGTACCAAGCTAGAGATTAGTATGAGGAGGAGACAAAACAAGTAAAGAAAAACAATACGGGGATAAGAAATAAATGAAAAAAGGTTAAAAAGGAGGATAATGAATCAAATCAATGACCAAGATGGTGGATTAGAGGCTTCCACTACGTCTATAACTGTCTTCGTGGTTGAAATCGTTTGGGTGTTTTACAATTTTGAGAGCTTCCTTGATGAGGTGAGATGAGTAATGGGGGGAGATGCTAGAATTTTTGGTTGATCAAAATAATTGTGTTGTTTAGTGTCAAAGGAGTGCTTCGTAATAGCATAATTTTTAAGGTGGTTGTGATTTGTATCAATGATATGTTCTTTGATGTGAGCTTGAACGGAACATCCAGTTTGTTCGATGTAGGATTTCTCTTAGGAACAAGAAATCAAGTAGACACCTTGAGAGACAAATGGGTTGGACTTGTCTTTGACACTCTAAAATAAATTCTTGATGGTTTTATGAGGTTTAAATAAGGTTCTGATATTCTTTTTTAAAAGGACCTTGGAGATACGATTAGTGATCCCTTGAATATAAGGGAGGGATATTAAGGTCCAAGGACGAGAGATAGGAGAGGGTTGTACTGATTTAAGATGAAGGGCGACACATAAAGCTTTGTTTATGAGGGAACGAGGGTATCCATTGACCATAAGGGCTTTGGTGAGATGGGATCTTTCAGCATTTAAGTGATGGGGTCATAAATGCAAACAAATATGGTGATAATGGTATCTTTCAGCGTTTAAATATTGGGGGTCATAAATGTGGGAACTCTGGAGATAAGGGTTTTGAGTTCAATATATTTTTGAGCCTAATGGGTGATGGTGGGAATGGACATGAAGTTATCTATGAGTATGGGTATTTTTTTTTATAGGCTTGATGAGAAAGGGATCCATCGAGTTGACGAGTAACTAAAACATCGAGAAACGGAAGGGAGTTGTCTTGTTGTATTTCCATGGTGAATTGAATGTGAAGGAAGATGTTATTAAGGTGATTAAGAAATTTGGTCCGGGAGGAATGGTCATGCAGCCAAATGAGAAAGGTGTCATCAAAAACCTAGTACCAACATTCATATTTTAATGAGAAGTTGCACGGGGATATGGATTTAAAGTGCTCCATGAAGATGTTGGCAACCATAGAGGATAAAGATGATCCCATGGTTGTACCCTCAGTTTGTTTATAGAATGTTCCTTTGAATATTGAAGAAGGTAGAGATAAGGAAAATTCTAATAAGATTTAAGGTTTTAGGATCAACTAACTTCGAAATGATATATAATCTTCGAGAACTGGGATTTTGGTGAAAATTGATAGAACATTAAAGCTGACCATCAAGCCTTGTTCATACAATTGAATATTGTGGATTTTATGGATGAAACCAACTAAGTCTTTAATGAATGAGGGGGTTGTCTATTGAAAGGTTTAATTTTTTCAGCTAATTATCTATGTAAGGTATGGGTAGGGGCTCCAAACGCTTACTATTAGTTGAAGAGGGTTATATTTCTTGTAGATTTTAGGTTGCCCATAAATTTTTGGGGGTTGAGAATTGTGAGGGAGAATCCTTTTTTTAATTAAAGGGTCAAGAGAAGAGGAATTGATGATTAAATTAGTGATTTTGGCGATGGGATTCTTGGGAAGAAGTTTATAGGAAGACGAAGATAAGTGATCCACCATTTTGAGATCATATTCAGAGGTATTCATAATTACCTTATCACTTTGTTTCTTTCTTTATTTTTTCCCATAAGCCAGAAATATATTGGGATTATAAAGGATCAATGATTTCTTTCCTA
The DNA here is from genome assembly GCA_027924585.1 of Larix kaempferi. Lineage (NCBI taxonomy): Eukaryota > Viridiplantae > Streptophyta > Pinopsida > Pinales > Pinaceae > Larix > Larix kaempferi. Next base: position 23,060,528 of record BSBM01000910.1, read on the forward strand.
TGAGCCAAGAATATATATTGTTTTTAATGGCTCGTCTGTCTCTATGAGTTTTTGTTGTTTACCTCTTGATGTATCAAACGTTGGATTTCCTACAGCCGGAGTAACTACCAAATTCTTTTGGGTCTCAATAGTCTATCTTTACAATTTTGGGATCATGTGCCTTTTATCAACACTTTTTTCAACATCAATTCTAAGAGATTATTTGATTCCAAATTACTTTTGGAGAGCACATTTTATCCTAATTTACTATATGTTGCATGGAAAATTTTGCTTAGGACTTTCTCTATTTTTTTAATTTCAGATTTAGTGGATATGAGTACATGTTTCCTGGAAACTTTGCATAGGATTTCCTTGATTATTGAATTCTAGCTTCAACATATATGAACTATTGCAACTTATTGGATTTTTATTGCCAACATTCCTATGGATTACTGGAAGTACAAATTGTTTCCACGATATCGTTTACTAATATTTTAGCACTAGATCTATTGTTTTAAAATTACTTTAATCGATGCAATGATAACCTTTAGCTCAGCCTTCGAAGAAGTACTTGGTAGTTTCTGAGTGGGATATTTGTTGGGCTATGCGAACTGCACGATCCTTGGTTTACTCATATTTTAATTTAAAAAATATTATTTTTTTATATAAACCAAAAACCCTTTAACCTTTTACCTATAGACTCGACCATAAATCAATTTAAATTTTCTTTTCTTTTTACATTAATAACTGAAAACACCATGGTCAATAATAGATCTCAGTGTTTGTTTTCATTTCTACATGGTGGTATTAGTTCTCTTTTCAGTCCATAGTTAAAATATTTAGTTAAATTGCTATGAGATATAGGGTTTGTCTTTCTTGCTTTGCACATATGCTTTATGCCAACTTTGTGATTAAAATTTCTTTAGAAAGACAACAATGGGGTTTTGTTCTTCACTAACTTCTCCCTCCCACGGAAAGTCTTGAATGAATCAAATCCTTTAGTGGATAGATGGGAATTGGACCACGTTCATTCCTTATGATAGCCCATAGGTTTTTTTCTACACATCTAGTCGGGAGGGCCGATACTTATGGATAAACACACTTCCCATGTTCATCCTTTTCTCACCAGCCCCAATGATGCTTTAAATATCTTGGGACAATTTTTAATATGTATATAAGGCAAGTTGTTTCTATAATCCCACCCACCATTAGCTCAAGATTCTCGAAGGTCCGCCACTAGATACTTCTTGATCCCATTGCCTTCCAATCAAAGTCCACCCCTACCTAAGTCACTCCTATTTCTCCCCCACTCATCTCATTCCTTTCTCTGAATCACTTTTTCATGCATGTGAGGATTCTAACTATTCTGCTCTGTCGAGAGGGAATCATTCTATAGAGTCCAGTAGGTAATATTTAATTATATGGATATGCAAGTTGATATTCTATTTACTAAGAACTTGTGGAAACTTCTTTAATAGATGTATAATTATTTTGTCTTGGCTTATTCATAACATCTTGCCATTGAGAGATACTGCAAGGGTTCAAATCCATGCTCACAGATGGGTTACCAATTTTCTGAAATAAAGAATAGGTTATGTTTGGTCCACTTCTTAGAAATCATGATATAGAAAATAGGGACTAAATCTAACATCTCATTGGGAAGAGATTCCCACCTGCCTTCCTCGAGCGAGGTTTTGACCGTGACTAATGCTAGTCCGTAGCCATATAAACTAGACCGGTCTATTTACATGTGAAAGAAAGGGATGGATAGTTTTTCCCTTTTCAGTAAGCACGGAAATAAGGAGGGAGACATGTTCACTGTATCCAAATAAATATATACAGGGTGATATAATCCCATATAGCTCAAGTGGGAACTAGAGATATACATGTTTTCTGAAGTCAACCAATAAGTCCTCATCGCCTAAGGTATGCTAAGCTATTTGTTTCACCAACCTTACTGCTTACTTCCTTGACATTGGATATTTAGTAATAAACCAATTTGAGGAATGAGTGAAAGAGGAATCTCGAGCAACCTTACCTATATATTTCAAAATTATCTTCACCGGTCCATCAGAGAGAAATGTCTCACTAAGAATAAAAGAATATATTTTCAAGGTTGTTTGGCACTTAACTATTCGCATCTCTAACAAACTTGTCCCATCAAACAACATAGAAAAGGTTTGGATGCGTTAGGTGGTTTTAGTTAAGGAATTGCTAACTTGAGACTAAGATAAGCTTCCCTTGTTGGTCCAAATACCTACCTTTCCATTCCTTTATGTAGGCAATGCTATCCTATTATATCCACCCAAACCTTTTTTTTTATGGCTTCCCTTTCTCCCCTTAACCAGTTGAATGAAACCTTCCATATCCCACACCCCTTTTCTATATAATTTAGGGAATCAAGAGGGACTAATAGTAATATTAGCAAGTTGACTACTGTGAAATTGCCCACATAAGATCCAAAGAGATGATGTAAACCTCACTATGAAAGAATTTAGGAAGAAGAGAGAAGCAATAGAACATAGATCCAATAGAGGCAGAATAATTACACACATTACATTAATCAGAATAGTAACCGGGTAAATATACAATGCTGAGTATGAGGATTCGAATTCACTAGGTGTAATTCGAATTATCCTTCATGCACAGATCCATAATCAGTGGAGAGTCATCAGTGCCAAACTAGGAGTCTATCTCATCATCGGTGAAGTCATCAATGCACAAGTAGTGATCAACCGGGAGTCAAACTGAGTCTAACTGAGTGTGGTTGGTGTAACTGGCACATGGAAGCACTGATATAGTGAAGGAGACTTAGTGGGGGCCGCTCATGGAGCTAACTGGAGTCAAAACAGTCTATCTAGTCACACTGGAGGTCCAAAAGAGTGATAAGGTCAGTTAATCCTTAAATCAAGGAAGAACTGAAGATAACTGAACTAAACTGGACTGGTAGGTGAAGAAGGGCGCCCTTATCATGCAATAACTGAAAAGAGGGCGCACTAAGCTCTAGGAGAGCTAAGACTGATCCGAGAGAAGCTCCTGGGGCTAGTTTGGCAAGGGCTAGGTGCTGGTGCTGCAAACCCTAATTGCATGCAAAACCCTAATTGCATGCAAAACCCTAATTTTGCATGCAGGACTGAAAATGTCAGAAATGTTAGAAGGACTAGGATGGAGTATAGGAATATCCTAACACCCCCCCTTAATCCATCCTGGGCCCTGGTAACTAGGACCAAAGGTCACCCATACAATCAATGAAATGATAAAAAGAATACTGCCTCAATTTTTCTTTTTCTTTTTCTTTTTTTTTGTGTGTTTTTATATTTTTGAATAACTCAAGGAGCCATTACTCTAAGCAGAAAAGAAGCAAGCTTTCATCAGTGAAAACTTTGCAAAGAGACTTGGTAAGCTAATCCTCTGTAAAGTGCGAATGCAAGTGCTAGAGAATGTGTTGAATGTAGCAAGTCTTTCAGGAACCTTTTCTGTCACTGGAGCGAATGTATCATGATGAGTTTTCCCAAGGAATGGAAGAGTAAACCCCATCATCATGCTGAATCTCTCATGGAGAGGTGGATGGCATAATGCAAGGTTAGCATGCTGCTGAAGTCTAGTAGTTCTGTAAGCAAATACATCATCAACTGTGTTCTTAGTAGTAGCAAGGACTGTGTGAGAACATATTTCTCTTGAATCTGGACTAAGAATAGGTGTTGGTTCTGAATCTTCTTGAACTATGATCTCAACATCAAAATCTTGATCTTCTTCCTCACTAGAATAGGAGTCACTGGAAGAGAAGTCACTGTGATCCTCATCAGAATCTGAAGGGATAGTTGGAGAGAAGGGCATGAAGTGGGAGAACTCATATGCCTTTGAGGCATGATTAGCAATCCCATTCGCTATAACCTTTCCAGTGGAGATTTCTGTAATCTCTACTGTGTCTGGACCAAAAATCACTTGTTTTGGAGATCCTGTATGAGTCATTTGATATACTGATAACAAATTAGCTGTAAGAGAAGGAACAAATAAGACATTTTTGAACTTACCATGCTCCATATGAACTGTACCCAAACCTTTGGCAGAAATCTGAGAGTTGTCTCCCATGTGAATGGTAGGCCCATCTTGGAGATCCAAAGAGGAGAAGGATTCTTCTTGTGCCATCATGTGGTTGGAAGCTCCAGAATCTATGAGGAGAGCTTTTGTCTTTGAAAAACCAGCCATCAATGCATGACAATCATCAGATCCACTTCCAGAATCAGACATCTTTGCTTCTTTTGGAACAACAATTTGGTTTTGTTCAAGAAGCTTGGTTAGAAGATCAATCTTCTTATGCATGCAGGCATGCTCAGGATGGTTTCCTCTCTTGCAGTAGGTACAATTTGGTCTCTTTTGTTTGTCATTCTTGGATCTTGAAGGTTTCTTTCCTTTGCCTTTTTGTCCCCCTTTATCATTCGCTCCACTTGATTCACCAGCCAACAGAGCTAGATCTCTGGAGGTTTTGATGGCACCCATTTGAAACAGTTTGTTCTCTTCTTGAGTGAGAGCCTCAATGAAGTCACTTAAGGTGGGAAACTTCCATCCAGGGATGGACATTCGAACAGAATGAAAGGTAGATACAAAGACAGAAAATTGAGATCCAAGTTTGCTCAATATAGAGAGTATCAATTGCTCATCACTTTTAGTGATGCCACATTGCTTGCAATGCAAAACCAAATTCTGAAATTTGGAGAAGAAATCTTGAATGCTCTCGAAATTGCTAGGTTGAAGGGCAACCAATTCATTCTCAAGAATGTAGCCTCTCAGTTCGTCTTGTTTGCCAAAAAGACTCCTCAATTTTATCCATAAATCATATGGAGACTTCAATCCATCAGCATGAAACAATAGATCATCAGAAATATGAAGGCATATGAATCCAAAGGCTTCATCCATTTTGTTTAGGTGCTTGACTCTCTTTTCAGCTTGATGTGGTATGACATATTTTTCTTCAACTATTCTAGTAAACCCTCTTGATCGCAAGAGTATTATCATCTTCCTTTTCCATTCGAAATAATTGAAAGGAGTGAGAAGTATAGAAGAAGGATCATTCGAATTGCTCATCTTGATTGCTTGAACAAGTGCAAAATAGAAGCTACTGAATCTGCTGCTGCAATTGCTGGAACTTCAAAATACCTGCAAAAAACTCTCAAGAATGGAGGTAGAATATACTCTCAAGGCTCTGATACCATGTGAAATTGCCCACATAAGATCCAAAGAGATGATGTAAACCTCACTATGAAATAATTTAGGAAGAAGAGAGAAGCAATAGAACATAGATCCAATAGAGGCAGAATAATTACACACATTACATTAATCAGAATAGTAACCGGGTAAATATACAATGCTGAGTATGAGGATTCGAATTCACTAGGTGTAATTCGAATTATCCTTCATGCACAGATCCATAATCAGTGGAGAGTCATCAGTGCCAAACTAGGAGTCTATCTCATCATCGGTGAAGTCATCAATGCACAAGTAGTGATCAACCGGGAGTCAAACTGAGTCTAACTGAGTGTGGTTGGTGTAACTGGCACATGGAAGCACTGATATAGTGAAGGAGACTCAGTGGGGGGGCGCTCATGGAGCTACTGGAGTCAAAACAGTCTATCTAGTCACACTGGAGGTCCAAAAGAGTGATAAGGTCAGTTAATCCTTAAATCAAGGAAGAACTGAAGATAACTGAACTAAACTGGACTGGTAGGTGAAGAAGGGCGCCCTTATCATGCAATAACTGAAAAGAGGGCGCACTAAGCTCTAGGAGAGCTAAGACTGATCCGAGAGAAGCTCCTGGGGCTAGTTTGGCAAGGGCTAGGTGCTGGTGCTGCAAACCCTAATTGCATGCAAACCCTAATTGCATGCAAAACCCTAATTGCATGCAAAACCCTAATTTTGCATGCAGGACTGAAAATGTCAGAAATGTTAGAAGGACTAGGATGGAGTATAGGAATATCCTAACAACTACGAATACAAAGAATTTGATCAATATCTATTTAGAACAAACCCTTCTCAATATTGAGCTTATTTTCGAAGGGGAACTTACTCCCCTTAATAAAATGAGTAGGACAAATAATAATAGTAGGGGTATACCAAGAAGCTTTGGATATTCCCATAAGTCGAGGTTATTTGTAAAAGGGAGACATTATTGCATTATTTCTTCCACAATGAAATGGCAACAACAAAAGCACTCGATAACATTCATGAGCAAGATGTTTTAAGGATATTTCCCTTCTCAATTTTGAGCTTATTTTCGAAGGGGGACTTACTCACCTTAATAAAATGAGCAGGATAAATAATAATAGTAGGGACACACTAAGAAGTTTCCGATATTCCCATAAGTCGAGGTTATTTATAAAAGGGAAACATTATTGCCATATTTCTTCCACAATGAAATGGCAACAACAAAAGCACTTGATCGCATTCATAAGCAAGATGTTTTTAGGATATGGGTTGTAATAAGGATCTTTATTCTATTCTACCTACTTTGGATCCTTCCCTTAGGTTGGTGCATGCCTGTGATTCATAGATACATATGGGGTCTTAAGGTGCCTCATATATATATAAGGGAAACATTATTGTCATATTTCTTCCACAATGAAATGGCAACAACAAAAGCACTCGATAGCATTTATGAGCAAGATGTTTTAAGGATATGGGTTGAAATAAGGATCTTTATTCTTTTCTACCTACTTTGGATCCTTCCCTTAGGTTGGTGCATGCCCGTGATTCATAGATACATATGGGGAGGGTGCCTCATATATATATATGTGGGGGGGGGGGTGGGTTAGGCCACCTTAGATGATAAGGATTCCCTCTCCCTCCTCGACCTTAAGAAATTTGTCAAGAATGAGTGTTTGAAATAGCCCGCCCTTGAAGGTGTCATTTTATGGTGATTGAGCAGCAAGCGAGCAAAGCTATACTATCTATAGGAAGGGAAACCCTTCTATATAATAATTCATTGGTTTGAATCAATTACAGGTAATGACCTTTCCCTCAATGTATCCTTTATTGATCCTCCACTTGGCTAAGACATAAATTTTGTTTGTTGTCTACCCTCTCTTCTTGTTTCTTCCCCCGAAGCCTCTGTTGGCCTTCCCTCCACCAGATCTACTTCTGGAAGTCTCGATTTGCAATGGAACCATTTTTCCTTATCTCTAGTTTTTAATTATAGAAAATACTTATTTTTCTTTCTTATTTCCTACTTAATCTTTTCTCATGATACTATTCCTCTAATCTATGATTTCATCATGTCCACGTATCTTTGTGGCAATTATACTAAAATTGGATAAAATAACACTTAGATTAGATTGAGCTTGCTCCTCTCCTTTTAAACATTCATTAGTCTAGGTAAAAAACTAAAATATATTTTTCAATAAAAATCCTGCTCACTTCCTTATTACTGAAATTTCAGTCATTTTGAAACCTCAATATGAATGAATAATTTGTTTACCTATTACATCTCTCCTAATTATTGAGAGACACATTCAACTAGCATTGAATTATAGAATGTGCTTGTAAATGCCATTATTTTATTGTTTTATTAATTAAAAAAATATTACACAAGCTAAATAATGTAACATGAATATTTGATGATAAACTTTTCCATCTAAATTTTAAACAAAATAAAAATATGAATTTAATTATGACATGAGAATAAGCCTCTTCCCTTGCATTTTAGTGGTGGAAATACAACGTTAATAGGTATGTGATAGCTCTAGTACTCTTGGAAGAATTAATTACCATTTATTTTTTGCTCGACATTTCACTTATGTGTCAGAGAGTAGTAAATAACATTCCACTTATGTGTCAGAGGAGTAGTGAGCATAGTAGTTTGTGGAAGTGATTTCATTAAGGTTGAGGGAATGAGTTGTATTTTAATCAAGTGGACATGTTTCGTGTCAGACTACACCCCCACATCATGTAGCTTTGACATGGGCTTATTACAACATGGATAAGGGGGAAAATATGCTTAGGTGGAAAATTGATTGTTAATGAAAATAGGATTTTACATCACCCTTGATTGTTTTCCCACCATTTCACTTCTATGTCAGAGAGTAGTAAATAACATTCCACTTTTGTGCTAGAGGAGTAAAGAGTATGGTAGTTTGTGGAAACTATTTCCTACTTTTCTTGCTTTATCTCTTCTCATGATACAATTCCTTTAATCTATGATTTTATCCCATTGATGTATCTTTGTGGCAATTATACTAAAGCTCACTTAAGCAACACTTACATTAGATTTGAGCTTCCTCCTCTCCTTTTAAACTTTCATTCATCTAGGTAAAAATCTAAATAGAATTTTATTTAAACTTTTATTCATCTAGGTAAAAAACTAAAATATATTGTTCAATCAAAATCCCCCTCTCACTTCTTTATTATTGAGAATTAAGTAATTTTAAATCCTATATATGAATGAATATGTTGTCTACCTATTACATCTCTCCTAATTATTGAGAGACACGCTTATCTAGCATCGAATTATAGAATGTGCTTGTAAATTAAATTATTTTTTTGTTTTATTACCAAAAAAATATTGCACATGTTGCAGTAATTTAAAGTTTTATTATATTTTTGGTTTTATTAACTCTTATTCTTTACTTTTTATTAGAATATATTAATATTAACATACATACATACATACATACAGATATATATATATATATATATATATATATATATATATATATATATATATATATATATATATATATATTCCCAAGAAAAAAGTTGACAAATTATTCATAAAGAGAAAAATTACAACTAGTACAACCATTATAGCTAATCCTGATGTGCTTGAAAAGTATAGATCATAATATCTATAGTAATTGGGGAGATTCATTCTCAAACCAAACAATAAAAACAAAAACAAAATTACAATTGTTACATTGTAACTACACCTTAAAAGCTAGTTTCAATCCATTCAAGAAACTAGAGCAAATGGGAGTTGAGCTCAACCTTCGTGGATTTACCATTTTCCTGAATAAAGGAGTATAAGGGAGATTAATCTCAACCATTACCATATGCAAAAATAGTGCAGGGAGCAAGCTCGACCTTTATAGTTGCATCAGATTATTGCTTCATCCAAGCATACCAGAAATATATCTGATAATGATATCACCATGTGGACTTTTTACCTACAATCTCGTTGTTGTTAACTGTAGATGTAGTTCTTTTCTGAAAGTTGTCCTTTTGGATCTCTTTTTTCCACCTGTATTTGAACTTCACTAAGCTCACATGTTGTCTTGGCTAGGAGATCTACTTCTGTGTTGTTTTCTCTGTATGTGTGCTCAATAATACATGAAGAGAACAAGTGATTCAATGCTAATCCTATGTTGAGCATATGTTGAAGACATGTATTGATGCATCTAGTTGATCCATTCATCCACTTCACTACCAAGGAAAATTTTAAGGATCTATAATTTTCTCAAAGTGTAGAAACCTTTGCAAATCTTACTAGTTCTTAAATTAGCAACCATAGAAGGTTTAGCGAATTGTTTGTAAAAATATTCAAATTTCTAAGGACTTTATATAGTTTTTGGACAATTTTGGTGATTTTTAGAGTATTAAAAAATTATCCCATAGAATTTGGGCGAGTCACTTTTGAAGAAAAGGGAAATTGTCAAATATTTTTTTGGAAAAAAGGTCCAAAAATAGCTCATGGGCTAAATTTTGCCCCTAAAATTTTCCTTGTTCACTACTAATAAAGAGTCTAGAAATATGTGAATGGAAGTTACAACATTCTCTATTTCCAAGGGAGGATTGTGATCATACTTAAGATTTCACCATAGTTATTTGTATTGATGTCTATACCTTGCTTGTAAGATGGAGAAAACCCATTGAATCTTATCAAAGCTCCAGCTCTGGTCTTTCTCGGGTTCCCCTGGGAAGCACCTTTGTAGAAACGATATGGAAGAGATCGATCAAAATTGAGCTCCAATGGCCTCCAAGGAGATTTTTTTGTTGGTGATATATTTGTCTTCAATAGGGATAATTTGAACCTGTATATTGCAGATGATGTTTGTGGATATTCATATTTTAAATTGCATTATTTCTTGTGATCCAAATTTTCAAAAAAATGTGGAGTGGGAGCGTTGGGAAGTATTTTTTTTTATATTCCTTAATCCATTTATCCCAATCCTCTCATAGGTTTGATCCTTCCCATGTTTATACAGTTCCCAATGACCATGTTGTAGACCATACCTCTTGTGTGAATTGGCAATGTAAGAATAAATGATTTATTGTTTCGATTTGTTCCCTACAGAGAAAGCATAAACTTGGACCCATTCTTCCTCTTTTTTGAAGGTTTTCCTGGGTAAGAATTTTATTCTTCAAGGCTATCCAAAAGAAAAAAAATGATTTCGGGGGAACCTCAATTTTCTAGTAGTTGATCCACCACTTTATATTTTATGTATCTTGCGGCAGATCTAGAAGTGCCTTGTATCAAATTTTTACCTTATAGGTTCCATCCTCCTGATCTCGTGTCCATATTAGCATGTCTAGTTGATCATTGATATTGATGCATGCTCGAATTAACCTAAAATATATCTATTCCATATTGAGTGCAATTCTTGAGGCAATTACATTTTCTCTATTGTTCTCTAGCCAATATTCCATGCATCCATGATCTCTGACTGATATATATTTGATAAGATTCTGAATCCTGAAGCGTTTAAAGATGATACCATGTGCTGTGGTAGCAGGTCCTCCTATCTTATATTCAAAATTGGGTCAGTTCCCAACACAATTTGTGTACCATTGCATGGACTCCATGCAAGGTAATCAACAATTAAATGTGTGCATTTTTGCATATCCCTCCAAAATTACGAGGGGTTCACTCAGTGAAATTGTTACATAGCCATGATCGTTCACAGGATATTAAAGAATATCCATAATTTCACTCAATATTGGAAAATTCCTCCTAAAATTGTATTGTTGAACCCCCCTCCCAATATACCTTTTCAATTAAGAAAACCCTTATTTTCACCAAATATTGTAGGTATCATTTTTATCAACCCATTTTTAATACCCCCTTTATATCATATTATCAAGGTGTAACAAAGAGGAGCCCTAATGCATCTTAGTATAATCAAACATGATAAGAATATAATAGTGTAATGCTAATAATGATCCCACCAGGATTGCAGAGGCGACTAATCAATTTGTAGCGTTGGATAGTGGAATACCCAATGAAATAGTAATGGGGAAGGAAAAATGAGTAGAAGGAAACCTAGTCAAGAGATCAATGCAACAAAGAATGTAAAAGAATGATAGTCCAATAGTAAGTGCAATGCTTATAAAAGATGATAATTGCAGATGTTTCAAACCACATCCTACCAATCTACCAATTTTATATCATGTAAATACAATTATAGCTATAGAGAGCTCATGTTTTCTATAAGCTTAATAAATTAAACTCCATAAAATGCAAAATTGAAACCCTTTCGTGGACAGACTTCCCTACCTTCCTATCAAAACAAACATCATTGATGTTTGAACCCAAATGGACATAGAAAACTTCCTCTTACTTTCCAATAACACCATATGATCATGTGCATAGCTTGGATTTGAGTCATTCACAAGATTCAATGAATTGTCTCCACTTCCTCTACATTTATTCTTGCAATCAAGGGAATTAAGAACATTTAGTTACATTTTCTTGGGTTATATCTATTTTTTTTTATCTTTACGGGAGAGGGAAAAATATCCATTGTTCAGTTTTAAGCATGCAATAGATATAACGATACACAAATGGTGAAACTTATATGATATCATTTCGTGGTAATGATAACATATCGGGTATACAAACAAGGATTTAGATTTTCACCTATGTTCATGTCAGTTCCAATAAAATATTAAGACGGATGCCTTGTATATAAGAATTGAAATTTCAATTATGAATTTGCCAAATATAACTTAATCTAACAACTATTCCTAACTGGCAATGTGAAAATGTTAAAGAAGAATACAGAAAGTTGAAAGAAATAATTAGTCAAGAAAGATAGATCTAACTTTTCTTGGTTCTAGTGAGCCAAGAAAGATTGATCTAACTTTTCTTGCTTGTCCTCGAAGAAGGTTTGATTGAATCTCAATAACCACCTAAACCCCAACCTAAAAAATGAAGAGTTATATCTTTTACTAGAATGACTACAAAAAATACAATACAATTGTTCAACTCTAGAACTCCCGATTAGCTACATCTTTTAACTTTGGATTTGACAAGGAACCAAATTCTTATTCAAACATATTGAATAGTTCCATAGGCTACAATGTGACTTCTATATAGAAAATAAACACACTTTGGAAATTGGCCTCATATAGAACAGCAAAGGGTATAATGTTACAAGACTGCCTCACTTTTAACAAGAACAAACTCAACCTCCATTATGGAGAAAGTGTGAAATCTTGCATACATATTCATAACAAGTGGTAACACTAAGATTTTGAGCATCACATCAATAACATTCTACATAAAAGAGCAAAATACTCTCACCCTGGTTATCTCAATGCCACAAAATTTTATAAATCTAGGATTGCTTTACAAAGAATACTTTTGAATTCTCCCAAATGATTTCCTAGCCCAAAGCTTCCTCATTATTCTGTATAACCCTCAAAATATTTTTTTGTTTCTTGAAAACAACCTTGATTAATTACAAGTATATTATGAACATTATAAACATAGGTAGGGGAACCTAAAGACATAATTTGGAGGCCCTTAATTATGCTAATTTTCTTGGGTTTCCCTAATATCTTCCCAATATTACTATCATTATAATAATGAGGAAGGGAGATAGATGGACACCCTAAAGTTGGTTTCCTCTCAAGGATAAATAATTTACTAAGGCCTCCATGTTGGCTTATAAAAAAAAGCATAGATCAATCTTAAACATGGATCTATCAAGCAATTACACCTCAAGAAATTAGATCCGTCTAGGGGATCTATGTTGGTTTTAAAACAATGTCCCAAGAATCTTATCATTATAAAAACTTAAATTTGTATTCGACGTCTTATCATAGTTTTATGAATACAACAAATATTGAATTATTGTAACTTTTCAAGTTTCATTAATTGACCTGATAGGATAAATTCAATCACATACTTAATTTTGTATTTTTATATTATTATGATGATGGAAGATATTGTATTCCTCGTGTCCAAAACATGTTTTTCCATTTTTTTTCCAGAACAGTCCATAATAATAAAATATCTTTGTTTTTGGAATTCACGTCAAACTTTGCATGGATTTTCATTGCATATGTTTTTTTAAACTTATATTTATTTATACAAGGAAATGATAATTTTTGCAGAAGACAAAGAAGGCTTAAGACATGGTTGAGATCGATGGTATTTGAAGGATAAATGAATCATCTTATCGATTTAAAGGTGTTTGTATAAACTTTAGTAAAGAGTACCAACTCGCTAACAAAGAAGGCTTAAGACATGGTTGAGATCGATGGCAATTAAGGATAAATGAATTATCTTATCGATTAAAGGTGTTTGCATCAACTTTAATAAAGAGTACCAGCTCGCTACTTTATCATCAGACCTTGATAAATGAGAAAAAGAGTACCAGTTCGCTAATTTATCATCAGACCTTGATGAATTATCTAAATATTTACAGTACGTGGGCACAGCATCCCCACAAAATTTTGCAAGGCAGGTGAAAGTAAACTGAAACTAGAACATATATGGTTATGGGGGACTCTACTGTGCTTTTAGCAATCAAAAACAATGCAACGCTATTTCTATATGTAATTAATAGACGTTGCACTATTTTAGTATTCTATTATTCACGATTCCCTTTATAATCACTAGACATTGCACTATTTCTAACACCATTTCCATTATTCACGATTCCCTTTATAAATTGGAGGGTAACACTATTTCGGTAAATGGATATCATTAGCATCATTGGATGGGACTGGATCTTTATATGTGTCTAGACCAGTCATAGTCTCTGCATTTGCAGGCTCCAAATCTACAAATGAATATTTATCTCTAATGGGGTAACGAACTGCCTTGGCCTCTGCATTTTCATTTGGATATTGTTATGAATAATGGGCCTTAAGACTGGAGTACTAGGGACTAAATTTATTTTATACATGGACACACACACACACACACACATATATATGGATTCTCCGCAAACAAAACCAAAAAGTACAACATGAATATAGGACTGAAAGAGATGGTAGTGGATAACCCTAAACTTCAATGGGTGGGACCGCTGCTCAATCTTGGACTGTACTACCATGGCCACCCTTTTAAGCTCCTGTAGGATCATTTACTGGTTATGGCACTGTGTGTTTATGTGCACCTGGCGGTTATGAAACTACAATTGGGTAATAGCCAACTCGATTGGGTAATAGCCAACTCGAGCGGAACCATAGCCTTAGGGTTACATATTTAAGGATCCATATGCTTATTGAGTACCAACAACAAGGACTTACATAACAGAGGCTGAGTCATAGGTAGTTTACCTGGAAGCAGTATGGATGATGCTAGTGAGCTAGTTGATTTAAATTAAAAAGGGCAAAGCAGGCTAGAACAGAGGCACATGCATATTTAGGTCCAAGACAGTAAGGCGTAATACGGTAGAAATAAGGTGGTTTAAGCTTTGCCTTAACCCCTAAACAAGCAGAGCCATAGCCAATAGCAACAAAGCAAGCATAAAATACAGAGACATCGTTAAATAGTACATGCATTGGTTGGTTTCGTCACTCCACAGACAATGTTAAAGCAAGTGTTAAAGAGTGGTGGTTTTGATCGACTTAGGAAGCAATTTAAAAGTAAATATTTATTCAAACCATCCAGTTTAAATTGATGAGTTATGGTTTCCCTATCTCCTTTTTTTAACCCCGTCTTGATAGAGATTGACTACAGAAACAATTACAAACACTATATACAGACCTGCAAGAAACTAGGAACCATATTTTTTTTCAATATTATTATCTATTTAGCTAAGTGAAAAATTTGGCATCAATCATCCAAATAACTGGTATAAATGTCACTATCACTCTAATAACTAGAAGTATTATATTATATGAATGCCCTCACAGAGGAGACTCCTCTAGAACTCTAAAATATTTGAGCATATATAAATATTTAATACTGGTATCAAGGGGTTTTAGAAACAAAGAACCAAGTCGCCTACATCATACCTACTACTTGAAAGGGACAAGCCAAGAGGCCAAGCCAAGGGGAGGCTTTTCAGACAATAACAATCATAAGCATAACTAGTTCACAAAAAATAAATACCTTTTTAAGCAGAACACTGAGTTGATCCCAAACCTGCTTCAAAATCAAATTAGCTCTTGCTTCCCAGCTAAAGTCAACAACTAATAGAACTCTCTTGCTTCACATCAAAACTTGTAGAATTGATAATGAAACACTGGTATGAACTTCCGATACTGTTCACGTTAATTCACGTTCAAAAAATTTCCCATCCAGCTCTGCAACAAGCAATTACTGGTGTGAGTGATGGGTCATGGAATCACCTGGCCTCACATAATTACCTACCTAGCCTGAGCCACACTAGTGTAGCGTTATTGCCTAATTGGTCTAGCATAAAAGGTTCCTCCCTCTAGCAAGTCAGTCCTCGGTTCCTTCCCCAGAAAGCAGAGAAAGCAATAAAGAGTGTCCTTCTTGTCATAGGGAAACATCATAAAAGGGCATAGTTCATTAAGAATTCAATAAATGCACACCAAACTTCAGCCTTCGTTCACATGGTTCTTTGGGAATTGCACTCGTCATATTTAATAGCAGTACATTCACAAATGGATCTAAGTCATCGATTTGATGTTCCACATAATGTTTTTTCAATTGATAGGAATCAAATTAATCAAACCAACAATTTGACGTTTTAATGGATTAATAATCTGTCAAAACTATTAATATGTATTTACAGTAAGATAAATATTAGTAAAAAAACTGTAAACATTTATGCAAATTTTAAATTATAGTAGTTAAATAGTGAATAATAATAAAGTTTTTATTTACATAATAAAATATTAAAAACAATGTAATAAGTATTTTTATTAATCTGAATTGTATTTGTTATTTTAAATATATATATATATATATATTATTGATTTAATTGTTTAAGAGGATTTAAAAAATTAAACTTATCATTGATTTAATAATTTAAAAGTATCTTATAAAATTTCAATAGATTTGATAATTTTAGTAGTAAAAATAATATACACTTTGTAATCTTTAATTTCTTTGGTTTCAAATAATTTTCTAACATTTGAATTTCCAACTCTACATGGTATTTAAAATTCATTAGAAAGATAAACTAACTATAAAGCCTTTGGTTTCAAATATTTTTCTAACATTTCAATTTCCAATTCTACATGGTATTTAAAATTCATTATAAAGATAAACTAACTATAAAGTCGATGACGTGAAAATAATAATAAATATAAAAATATTTTTGAAATAATAAAAATTTAAATTTTTAATCATAATTTTTTTTTTAAATTTTAAATATAAATCTCCATATAATTTCAACCTGGCTTCTCTTTATCTAATTATTCTTCTCCTTGATTTAATTATTGGCTATATACATTTTTTATGTGCTAATTTCATGCTATATAAATTTTGAATTTTAACTATATATTTTGAAAAAATATTATATATATATTATACAAATTTTATATTTAAAATCAAATGGCCTAAATGGAAAAATAGCATTGTTTCATTTGTTAACACTAGTTTGCAGTCTTCATATAATGGATTTATTAAATACCCGTTAAGATTCTAGATTATCTTTTGTTACACATTTGGCGTCTAATTATAAATTTTTCAATTGCTTGTGGAAGTGTGCAATGAGATGTATGATTGTACAAAATTAGTATGTTTGAAGTCACGTATTAAAATTGAAAAAGGGTTTGATTAGATCATTCACTAGCCAAAGGTTCAAAATAAGGTGCTTGGACCGATCAAAATTATACATGTATATGTCCATCTACCCACTAGAGGCCTTGAAAGGTTGATGGTATGTTTAAAAAAACGGGTAGTCTAGACACCCTAATTGATATTTCCAAATAAATAATAGGGTTTTATAAATCATTCATGAACACAAGTTAAACTTTATAAACATCTAACAATTTTTTGGGAAATTGAAAAGTACATGATTTTTTTTTTTTTAGAAAAAAATATTTATTAATTTTCATAATAAGTTTTAACATTATTATTATTTTTTATTTTTTTAATATCATACATAGTAAAAAAATATTTTAAAATTATTATTCGTAATAAAATATACTCTCGTCCCCTCTATGCTTTTACATGAAATGTAATAAAATATACCTTAAATATTTGTATTGTTATATAACATATTTAAGCCCCTTTGGCCCCTTAATACAGGGCAATATATTTTCTCATTTCCATATCATAGTTTATTCCCCAATATGAATGGACGTGATATGATATTGCCTACCAACTGACCCCCCCGTGGCCAAAATAAGGAACTTCCTAAATTTTGTGTATCGTATCTCACCCAAATTATTAGGGATATTGGGTCTATATATTTTTGGTGTATAGTGTTTTTCCATAGACCTTGCTGAGTAATCATATGCCATAATCTTTATGCTGCTAGTGCTTTAGAGAAAATGTGCAAGCTTTGAGTCCCCAACCTCCATATGATTTTGGACTATAGATATATTCCTACTTACACCAAGGATACCTTCCGTAGTATTTTTATCATGCCCATAGGTAAGTTGTGCAAATTTTCGTTATAGAATTAATGATCGATTTCAGAATATAGGCTAAATCCATCCAGAAAACAAGGATTGCTTCCAATACACTCTTTATCAATGTCACGTGTCCTACCAAAGAGATCCACTTGTGGTAACATGAATTGATTCTTTTTAATTTTTCTAAGTAGCCAATACCAATATGAGCACTTGTAGTCACTAGCTTTCAGAAGAAATCCCAATTATCTTAAACAATCTAAGGTGGAGACTTCTGGGTGTGAAAGAAATTTTTGAACTAGATGCTTCTGAACTTCATTGACATTGTAAAATTGGATTGAATATTTTTTAAGATTGATTTGCATTCTAGTTGAAGAAGAGAAAATCTTTAATACTCTTTAAAGCCTCCTTGCTTCGCCAATGGTTTCATTCCCAAATATTAAAATATCATCCACAAACAGGATGTGAAATAGTGATAGAGAGGAGGAAATTGTTATCCCTAGAATATTCTTGATGGACCTTTCATGATTGATATGGAAGTTGAGGGTTTCAACAACTAAGATGAAAATAAGAGGGGAAAGCAGGCATCCCTGGAGGAGTCCTCTAGAAGGGTTAAATAAATGTGATGTAGACCCAATGACTATAACAACATAGGAAATACTAGAGTAACAGGCCTCGATCTAGGAAATAAAATGAGGGGGGAAACAAACCTGGGTTAGGATGAGGCATAGGAAAAGCAAGTTTGTCTTATCAAATGCTTTTGATAGGTCGAGTTTCAACATTAAATCGGATTGGGTTTTTATCTTAATTGAATGTAGGGATTTATGGGCTAGACCTATATCATCATGTATGTTTTGATTATCCAAGAAACCAAACTATTGCAGGGAGATGTGATCTAATAGGATGGGATTTAGGTGTCGATCAATGACCTTTGATATGAGTTTATATATACAATTATAGAGAGATATTGGTCAATAGTGTTCAAATCCTTGAGGGAATCTTCCTTAGGAATGTTAGCTATAAAAGTTGAGTTAAAAGGTAGATGAGATGAATTGTACTTGAAGTTCAAGATTCTTCAATTACTGCGGTCAAGTCATTTTCCAATAGATCCCATAACCCAACATAGAACTATGCATGCCATCCATTCTAGAGGGTAGGGTGAGTTCCAAAAGAATAGGCATATGGTCGGAATGTCCAACTTTTATAATATATGATCTATAAGAATTTAAGGCAAGTAGTAGATCCTCACTAAGGAGAAAGCGATTAAGATGCTTGGAAATCAAACCCCCACCAAAGCACTTATTTGACCGAGTGGGCCCTGAGAGATTGGGTTCTATATCCACCAAGTGAAGATTATCAAGGTGGTGGACAAAATAATAATCCAAAATGTCTTTTCTATAGCTTTGACCTCGAGGCTCGCCAGTTTATAGTGTGAAATGTATATCTCCACCAAGGAGAAGGTGAGGACGTGCCCAGATGTCAAGTCTAAAAACCCCATCCCAAAAGACTTTAGATTCATGAGAGGCGGCGTATATATTTAGCAGATCTAGTGCTATATTTAGAGCTTTGGAAAAAACAATTGCAAAGATATAATATGAAGTACATACTGAAGTTTGTAAGGTTAGGGTGTCTAGCCAACCAAAATCTAAGCCACCTGAATCGCCCATTACATCAACCATGATGAAAGTCCACGTTGGGAGCCATCTTTTTAAAATCTTGCTAATCGAATCCAAGGAGCACATAGTTTCTTGAATGTATAAAATTTAAGGACTATGTAGTTGAATCAACCATTTTAGGGATATTTTCTTGGAAGGTGTCCCTATCCCCCACATATTGTGAGATATCACATTCATTTTTAATACGCAAGAGGGCTTCTCTACTATGGGCCCTTTGAATTGTTGATTGTCTTCTGGTGCATATTAATTTTTTAGCTTCTGATTTTGCATGGTCAAGAAATGATTTCCTTCCACAAGATGTAGTAGCCACAATAAATTGTGACGATGTTAGAAATCCTGATTTACTTAACAGATTCCTATTGCATGGTTTCCTGGATATCATCTTCCTCCAATTGTTTTCTTCTTTTGATACACGTTGAGGATGAATATTGATAACCATGTGCGTTCCTCCTACTTCCTCAGAAGATCTTAATAGAGGGTAAGATATTTTTAAATGTCCATGGGAATGACAGTGCGTGCATCAGAAAAGCACATTCTTATAGTCTAGTGTCTTCATGTAGGAATGCTCCCCTGCTTTTATAAGAAAGACATCAAGAAGGCCTTGCCTAATGTTCATCTCCACATAGATCCTAGCAACTGATGTCTGCAATTTTAATTCAATACGATGTTAAAAGGTACGGATAACTCCATTATCTTGGAGAATTAATTATCCATATACTAATATTTTATATAACTTCACCATAAAAAAATGTTGAATGTCCTATCGCCTGTTTGAAATTCGTTTCATTCAAATAACATGCTAAGATTGTCTCAGTGAAAATCATTTTTTTGTAAATGTTAATTCAATATATAATCGAGTAATTAAATCCAATCTATATGTTGTGTGCAATTGTATAATTATTCCATTCCCTACTCACTAGCGGGCGTAAGGTTGTTAACATGCTGCATGTTTCTTTGGTCATACCACACATATTCAATCTCATTTGTCTTTGTCCCCAATGTAGCAGGTACACTGTAGAAGTATTCTACTCCAAAATATGTTAAAAATTATAATTAATAAGGCAATATTTCCTTAAAATAGAATAAACTCTCGTCTAATGTGGCTACTTGTCCTGCAAAGTGATCAGAATGTGGTAACTGCTAATAAGCTAAATTCAACATAAAACACTAAGAGTTTGTGGGTTTTGGTTCAACTAAATTAACATTTGCACTCATACCAAAGGTCATGCACTAAGAGGCATCAGTTGTTCACAACTAGGTTGCATGATGACTGGGAAGAATGTGTGTTGTCTTTACTTATACACATTTTGAAGGCAAGATTTGCACTACGAATTTCACTGTAGCTATGCACCTTGCAACTTTTTGGATTTACTTATTCAAATTGCCTCAACATTGTTATTTTTATGGGGGTGGCTCTTTCCATACAATTTTTTATGGGAGAAGGATATTTTGGCCTTTGTTGAGATTACGCTTGCTCAATTTGGGTTGGGATTGGTTCATTGACATTAGCTTCTTTCTAAACCTGACAGTTTCGACAGTTTTTTATTTTGTTGTTTGTTGATCACCTAGGAAATCCTTTAGCAATGAGTGACCACCTCCACATGGGGAGTCATTGATCAATTCCATTGGATATATATTACTTGCATCACACTTTTCACCATAGAATTCGAACTATGCCAATATTTCTAAATATGGATGCCCCCACAATCTAAACTATTGAATTTAAATTCATGAATAAATGTCATTCAATAATTCTCAGACACTGATTTCCAAGAAGACAATCGAACCAAGTAATGAGCTCATCCTCATAGAGGTAAATGTTTCCAGGTTTAATGTCGAGACAAAGATAGTTCAATCAATGTAATCTACATCTCTTTCCATACTATTTAATATCCGCAAAGCAATTTTTCTATGCTTATTTCACCAATTAATGCATATTTACATCTACATTAATATACTAGTATAACAAGTTTCTTTATAGACATCTTATTTTTCAAGGAGTTTCCCCCATTCACCATCGCCATGAATTAAAACGTATTCCAACATAATCATATCCTCCTTGGTGCTCCAGGCCCGTAGTTAAACTCTTCATTTGAGTAGCATGGAGATCTACCCATGTTATATCTTCTTCTTATGTAATCCATAAAGACTAACTCCACAACTAATGATCTTTTATGCTAGGAACAGATAGACACAGTGTTGATCTCCTCGAAGGGATGATAAGTATATATAGAAACAACAATTAGCTTGTTCCTGCTGAAAAAGCTTACTGCAGTAAATCATTAGCAACTGCATGAATTCTAATGTATGCCTTTGACTTGGACAACTCTAGCATAATCCAAAGAGCATTTCTTGCACATAGTTAGTTACTTTTTATCATAGTTTTCTATTCCTTTTTCATTGGTTTATGTTTTTAATTCATAAAAAACTAGATCATATAATCAAGTGTGAACGGCATGTATAAATTCCATCCTTATAAATCTATATTTGAAAATTTTAAAAATGTGTTGATTAATATGCATTGCATTGATATATGTTTTATTCTCTTAAAAAAGTAAAAAAACATCCAAATCCTAGAATTAAGATATATACACTAAAGAATCAAACCTCGATCCTAAATTAAAATGGTTCAATTGATAGTAACCTTATGAAGCTATATTCAATGTAGTTGTTCACATGTTCTTCTACATTATTTGTTATGTGTCTGGACATATAGGGACCCCGTGGATGCATTACTTTGACCATATAGAAAACAATTTCTCCTATGCCTGGAGTATGGGAGCAAGGGTTGGATTTATTTTTATTAAGAGAAATCATTTGTAATATTTTCCTGCTATGCGATTGAATGTTGGCCACTAAAGTTTTCCTTAGACTCTGGTCCAATGGGTTTGATGGCAAGCAAACGTCATCCTTCTACAAGTGCATTTAGTTTTACCATTTCATTTATAACATTCAAGGCATCTAGTATGCACGAGGATTTGTGCCATTTCATGTATACCTTGTTTCCCCTAGACTAAATGCACTAAATGATATAAATAGGTTGCTTATTGATAAATAGATTTCTTATCCAACAAATAAACTGGACTTAGTAAGATAGTTATATATGGCGTCCTACTTTAACACGTGATTTATTATAAAATCTTTGACTTCCTTAAATGCAATACAACCATTTTCTTGATAAATAGTGTGCTTATAATTATTATTTGAAACACTATTATTTGAAATCCAAGGTTTTATAAAACCATTTCTCAAAATGCATCTACCTTGTCTACACTTATATTTGCAATTATTGACTTTTCCAACTTTTAATATCTTCTTATCTAAAATAAATCTTAACTTTTCGTATCTACCAATTCCTCTTCACTAGTGCTTAACAACATCTAATCAAAAAATATTTAGTGAACAAATTTTGGCCGAATGGGGTCCAAACAGGGATAACTGAAATATGGGCTCTTACAGGTACTGGATTAGATTTGAGAGAACTAGCTTACAAAAAACTGAAGTACGGGATTTGAAACATAGTAAGTTAAATATAATCTTTGACAATGACTTGTTTTAATTTCAATCCCCCTATTGGTGAATGTCTCAAATTCTATAATTGGAACTTTGTTAAAGTATGATCATTGTAGATTTATGCACTAGCTTGAAAAAATTACCTTCGAATCAATAGCATTGTTTGTCAATATCTTGATCACTAGTTAGTGTCCAAATTCTATGATTAGGAGTTTGTTAGAGTAAAATCATCATAGATTTATGTATTGTTTTAAAAAAATTACCATAGAATTAGATATGAAACTCTTTCTTGTTTTTTGAAATTCAATTTAAGATAAATTTATTTATGTGGTTGAAAATCTTTCATGCCATTCCATGAAGACTTGTTTGCTTTATTTTTTATATTTTTCCAATTTAATGTTTTGAGTATAGCTTGGTAGTGTTATTTCTTAATATGTTGATTGTTAGTTAGCGTCTTGAATTTTATGATTGGAACTTTGTTAAAATGTGATCACCACAGATTTATTCACTATTTTAAAGAATTTAGCACTAAATTGATAGCCCTCTTTGTCAATATCTTGGTCATTAGTTAATGTCCAAATTATGTGATTGGGAGTCTATTAAAGTAAAATCATCATAGATTTATGTATAGTTTAAGAAATTTTAGAATAAAATTAGATGTGCAACTCTTTCTTGTTTTAGACATTGAATTTAAGGTGAATTTATTTATGTGGTTGAAAAACTATCAGGTTATACCACTAGGATATGGCAACTTACTTGAAGAGAGGATATAGTTATTAGTCATGGTGACTTGCATGAAGGTATATGAAACCTCAAATAAAAGGCATGAGGACAAGTTCCCATAGTACTTGGCACTCAATCTCTTAAGGAAAAGGATGTACATGCCACAATTTACTTGTAAATTTATGTGTTAAAGCTATGCTCACATTCCATCTAATAAAAGGATGCAATAAACATAGTTTACAATAACCTGAGAAAGGATATAAGGGGACAATCTTAGATCTCAAATTACTCAAGTGAAGACATAGGATGATAATCTAGGGTTGGAACCATATTTGAATGATGACAAGGCCCAATCATACGTTGTTCAACTAACATTGAACAATATAACAAGTCCTAGATAGATTTTTAAGTTGGAAGGAACAAAAGGACTTGGTCACAATCATTTGATTTAATATGTCAGTTACATAAGAAGAGTTGGTGTGGTACAATGGTTTCCTTTATTCAAGTGAAATATTTGATGGCACGTGGCATTATCTATGAGAGGAGAAACAAAGAAGAAACAAAAATCATATAATAGTAAATATTTCCAACCAACAATTGTAAATACTGAACAACAATGGACACTTCACATAAACAATGTTTGCATTAGTAGTTGATTATCATCTTCCCTACAAACACCAATGACAAACAATAATTTAGGTTGAGAATATAGATCCTCACCATATGTGTAACCTTCATAGGTTGTAGATTACCACTAGAACTATGGAAATGATGTCAACAAGATAATACTAGAAAATAACTTGTTGATTTGATGTTTATTAGAAGAATCAAGACAACTTTGCAAGTTAGAGTTGTTAATTTAATTTTATAGGGTCGATACACTGAATTTCGTCTAAGTTGATGTTGACTAATTAATTTAATTTTATAGATTTTAGAGACCAAACTAGCTTCACTTGATGGCCCTCGTCATCATCATTAATAAAATGATGATAAGTGTAGGCGTTGCATCTCAGAGTGCATCGCAGGCATAGTAGTCATTGGCTTTGTTATCACCAAACTTGTAGTTGCCCCTAGAGATGGATGGCAGAGGGGATGGGCAACCAAAGAGGTGTAACCAAGATAGCCTCGACTCCCAATGGATGGTGTCATGCCAATCGAGGGAATCTTCACTTTATGTTATCTAGCCCAAGACAACAAAGGGGGAGACCCAGATCTACTCCCAATAGGAGAGATCAAACCAAGACACCAGATCAAATCAAATATGGATGAAGTACGTAAGGTGTATGGTAAACCCTAGATCTATGGATGAAGTCACAAGATTAGTAATGGGTTGGATCAAGAGGTTTAAGTAATGTGAATTTGGTCCAACTTGGTTATGTGAGTGACTTATGAGATTTTAAACAAGATCTAGGATCAGGGTACTAGTCAAAGATGAGAAAATCCACCGCCTTGGGAACCGTGTCCAATGTAGGGTGGTTAAGGACCAAATTGGGGCTAACCAGTACCAAAGATAGGCTTGATAAGTGGATATGACAATGTCTGGGTGTTCAAGCAGTAAGACAAAGACCAAACCACAAGCTAACTCAACAAACTAGAAAATTCGTGAGGGCTTGGAGAAAGATCAGTGCCTTGGGAAATGGGCCAAATGGAGTTGGATGTCCACCAAACTATAGATCGGGGATGTTGAGGTGTAAAGCTAGGTGGGTCTTGAAGATTAGGATCATCAAATGGATAGATCTCAGTAGATTTGAGATTGAAATGCATCACCAAGTGACCCAAGTGGGGCTCAACCCTAAAAATGAGGAATGGGGCCCACAAGGCAGAAATCAACAAGGTGAAGCACTAGGGGTAGGTTATCAACTATGGAGGTTAAGGATCAAGTGGGATCTCACCTACCTAGGTGCTAGATCTAGCCAAACTCACCTGTCCAAGAAGTGCGACCTCACTTGGAGAGGCTAATTTGCCTTGGGAAATGGATCAGATGAAGGCCAATCCACACCAAACTATAGATCTGAATTGCTGTGGATGCTATAGAGGTGGGTTTTAAATATTTTACCCAAAAGCCAAGTAGATCTTAGTAGATCTGAGAAAATGTAAAATGAGGGTTTTCAGTTACTTAGACAAATGGATAGATCATGGAATGAGAAATTTACCTTGAGATCATACCTGAGTGATGGGTGAGGTTTCCTTGTTGTTGAGGAATATTCCCGCAGAGATCAAATGGAAGATCTTTGATTTTCCTTGCTTGAATTGATGCCCTAGCTCCACGCGTGCGCCCTCCTCTACATGTCAAACCAAGGAAAGTTGATTCAATCAGAATGATCAAGCATGGAGGAAATACAAGTATAAGCGAATGATAACATGAAATAGAAGGTCCTAGGACAATAATACTCCCTGTTACCTACGAAGAAACCCAAAGAAGAAGCAGGGAGAGTCTTCCCCTACCAATGCGTCCTCCTTGAACCAATTAGGCCTCCACCTGTAGATGAAAAAATCATGGAACAAAGTCGATAGCAAGAGAAGTCTCCAATAACCTAGTGCAAAAGAAGAATCAACGAACGAACTCCAAAAGCATTCACCACAACACAACAGATAGATGTAATAGTATTTTTCTATTCCAATAATCCAGAGCCAAAAGTCCCTTTTACAATGAGAAGCTCTCTCCTTTAAATAGGATGAAGAGAGGCCATAATCCTAACCACTTTTTGAATGGGTGGCTAAGATTAAAAGATCAAAAGATCTAATCAATGGTTGAGATGAACTCAACAATACAATACATGGATCACTAATAAAATAATACATCAAATGGACCAAATCACCCTAGGAGAGGGGGTCCCACCAAAAGTGAATGATAAAACATAAGATCTAGCTCATTGTGGTTCCAAGGGGTAATTATCAACACCCTTGGTCAATCCCCATGGCACAATATCCAAAAATAAATAATCTAGACACCAAATCGTGCCTCTCTGGGAAAGTCGTGAGCCTTTGGAGGCTCCAGAAAATCATATAAAATGTCAAGTGTGATGGGTGTGAGTCCCACTGAAATCTGAAAATGTTGGAGAAGGTGTGGAATACATCCCACTCATCATCACAAATCATCCCATGCCATAACCACCCCCTCCATGCACAACGCCCTAGGTGAACTCATCAAATCTCTGCTCTGCTCTAACAGGGCCTCTGATAGGCCAAAATTGCACTAGGATAGCCAACTGAGGCTGAACATCACTGTAACTGCCCGGAACTGAAAACAGATTGTCCCATTGGACTCAGAAGGTCCAAATCCATCTAAGATGTGTACTCATACATCATATAGACCTTTGAATGGTAAAAAATAAATACTCATCATATCCGGCAGACCAAATAATAATAATCTGTAAAGTGATGAAAAGCACAAATCATCATCATAAGCCTAAAACCACTGCATAGAACCATCATGGTGACCTGTACCAAGCCATATATAATATATTTGTATCATATGAGGTCTGCCACTGCATGTCCTATGGTTGACTTTTGGTCAAACTGGGTTTGACCAAGTCAACATGACCAAAATATAACTCAAACTGTCATCAAGCTGTTGCAAGGTGTCAAAGGTTAAAACATGCTTTACAATCCATTCAAACAGCAATTATAACAAAAAGTAATCATTACTGGCGATCTAAATCCAAATATATAAGGTCATTAATTATTATTTATAACTCAGACTAGACTTTCAAGACCATACTCACTTCATAGTTGTGATCAATTTGCTAGTGAAGGGTGAAGGCTAAAATAAGAATGGCTAGGCCAAGGGATGACTTATTGACTTAAAACTTTGACACTTTGGATATGTAAAAGGGAATACACACCATAGCATATACCGGACAAGTAATAACACAGGGAATGGCGGTGTCTCACAAATGGGTAAGTTGTTCAAAGAGTGTTTATTCACCTTGGCAGATGCTCACAATCCATAATACAAATGAGGCTAGCAATCCTTTTTGATATAGAGTTTAAGTTCCATAGCTTTTTGGGCCTTTAGTTTCCATAGCCTTTGATCTATTTGTGTTTACAAACACATTGCATAGATTTACATTTCATTAGGCTTCTTGTTGCACGTGTGTTTTTAAGGCACTTGTTTACCTGAGCACTTCCAGGTGTGTTTTTAGACATCTTGTTTACCTGGGTATTTACATTTCACAATATATATAGCATTTGATATTTCTTTGCCAGTTTCATTTGGATTTTCACAATAGATATAACATTTCCATTTTCATAATTTGTATTCATGGCAGTACTATCTGTTTCAGGTTTAGCCAACAACATCTTTAGTGACTAGGGGGACTAATCCAACTCACCAAAGGTAAGTTTTGTCACCAACTCAGAGCCGAGACACAATAAACAAGGAATCTCATCCAATACAGAGGCTACAGCGGGGAAAGGTTCTCCATGCCACTAGTCAAGTAGTAAGTCAAGGTAATGAACAAACTAGGTAGGTAATGGATGGACGAAGACAATGAATAATGAGACCAACACTAGCAAGCCAAAGTATGGTGGGAATGATCACCTCTAATCTCCCTAAGGAGGGTAAAACCGATGATTATAGGTCAAGAACTTCTAAGTCTTATTAGGGACAATATGATATATATATATAAGTACAACTAGGTCCACATATTTATATGATCGCCAGATCATGATACTAAATGCTAAGACATGCTACAAGAATGAATATAAAATCAATATAACCATAACACCAAAATATACCTGCTGAGTCATATACCTGAATGCTCATCATCTGAACCAACATCTGTCCTCTGAAACCGCTGTTGTGACTCTGGGAAATACTGACTGCTATGTATAAATGGCTAAATGACTACATCGGTCATCTCTCTGAGTGTCCTGAAACTCAGTCATGGCATGGGGAATAAAACTGTTGTCCATAATATGATAGTGATCCATATAGATGCTCATCTCAGCATCTCAATGCAAGGGAACTGGTTGAATAGTGTACTGGAATAAAAAATAATAATGTATGGTATCCCGGCTACTATATATGTGATAACAGGCTCATTAGAATTCATTACATCACTTTTCTTCGAACGTTAATCATGTGCTCCAATATTTTTCATGGATCTTGAAATTTAAACATGTTTTAAAGTTTCTTCTTAAACTTGATAATTACACTTTTTTTCGTCTTGGCTTATATAAATTTTGTATCTCTATATCAATTCTCAGCATCCACTTTTGTTGTTGCAGGTGCAACTATTTCTATCTGCATTTTCCATATACAGATCTACTTGAAATATCAAAGTCTTTTGAGATTTTTGTCAAAGTTTCCCCTTGGTTTATAAAATCTACTTTGTTGAATATTTGCCCAACTACAAAATGGTTTATGTAGATCAAGAAGAGGAAACTTTCAATCAATAAGTTTATTTCACTGAACCAAATGCTTTTGCAAGACATGAATCAAATGTCCATGAAATTGATTGGTTGTTAGCTAAGTTCCATTTGTTTAAATTGAAAATTTTCCATTATAATCAAGGCGATTGCTTATTTGATGCATCAATCATTTCGATACATTTTCGTTACACGTCTATTGAGATAAGTTAAGGAATAGTTAATCATTTAATATATAGCTTGGATAGTCAATACCACGAAGCTCTTATGTTAATGAGAACGGATTTTATTAGCGTTTTTTAGAAGAACCGCACAATGTATGGGATGTTGATACATATTTGCATAGAATTTCTGTATTTGCTTCTAGGCTGCACAAATAGTCTGAACGTGGCCTATGGGGTGATATTTTCTACATTAAATGGTTTTGCAAGTGGTTATGTCTCCTAGTATTTGTTTGGTCATTTGAAAAAGAAAACAATATCTTCGTTTCAATATCAACAAACTTGAATATGAATGTAACCTTTTTTCCATGATCAAGACCCATCTCGTGGTCACTTTGAGCCACTTTTATCATGCAGATAAATAAAGGAAGTTAAATCTCCATCCAAACTAGTTATTGCGTGTGCATTTGAGAGTCATCTTCCAACTATTCAAATGGACATTTTGTCTATTGACGAAGCACTTTTATAACAAGAACTCTACATAGTCAATACCATTGTCAACGATCGCCATGAGTCATTGTTTGAATCGGTTTGTAGATTAACATCATGCTTTGATGTGCCTTCTCTGAGAAATACAATGGCACAAACTTTTTACAATTTCTTTATTGCAAATGATATTAGGGCAATCAAGTGCTTGAATAAATATCTTGTTGATAATATTATTAGAAAAGAACAATCTATTGCTAATTGAGAAGGATATACTATCAATTTGTTAATGTTGTATAGATATGGAAATGTAGAAGGAGGCAAATTTGCAATCCAATAGTTATTTGAATTCCTCAATATTAACATATACATTTGGAGCATTGAATCACAAACAATTGCCCAAAGATTCCAACAAAGATACTATATATTATGTGTTGTCTTTTGAGTTCTTCACACACACATTTTCATCCATTGCTTCCAATTGAATCTAGATCAATTTCTTCGACTATAATTTTTGAAAGAGCAAATACTTCTATTCAAAATCATATAGATGTTTGTAGAGAAAACCATAAACTTAAGCTACAAGCCAATAACATCGCCTACTCGACGAAGCCATGCAACTAGAGATAAAAGAGTTTCCATAAAAAGAGATGTGTTCAAAGAATAAAGTCAATGAAAAAAGAACAAAACATGCAATTGCAACAGTTTCAACAAGTATCGAAGAAAGCACTGGAAACTAGTTCCTTCAAAATTCCCCAAAATACATTTACAATATTACATAATCTAAAACAAGATATACGAAAACAAGAACCCTTTGCATCTTAAAGAAAAAAGAATAATGCAAAAACAATCAAAGCAATTAAAGCATATTTGAATTCAATTAAAGACATGTCGACTCATGCATGTGTTGTTTGTGAGCATATTTGAATTCAATTAAAGACATGTCGACTCATGCATGTGTTGTTTGCGAACAATTGCAATTCAAAAAAGATATGCATGTCATTGACAGTAGCATGGTATTGACTTCACATATTTAACAATTGGAAATCAATCAAAATTCATCCACGTCAATGAGGAAATTTGCAAAAAATGCAAAAAAGTGCTTTGCAATAAAAAATTGCTTGCCTTTGTAGCACTTTCACAAATTCAACGTAATAAGAAACTAGAATATGTATCAACCTTGACACCTTCAGAAGAAAGGTTAGTGTCGCCAAGGATGGTGTTTTCACAAGTAGGGGAACTTGGATACAAAAAGTCACAAATTGCACTTATTGGTACAATCATAAATGCTTTTGCAAATTTGGATAAATTTCAAAAGGCATTGCCTAGAAACTTAGATGACTCAATTACAATTGCAGTAATGTTAAAACGAAAATTGGAATATAAGAATTCCTAATTATTTGGTAATGGTCAACTAATAAATGTCATGATTGCTCTCAATGGCTTATGCAACACTTAAATTTACAGAGCCAAAGATGTCGTCATTAATAATGAATGGGAAGAACTTTTCAACAGAATCATTGAAAAACACATTCATGATTTATTGAACACGGAACGGTTGGACACTATTGATGAAGATGAAGATCTAGGCCTTTTCTCTAAAACAATACTACATGGGTATGGACAAGCTCACTTAATAGATTACTTGGACAATTGAATCATACAAATTGCACCTTCTAAAGGATTCCAATCATTGGGCATTTTTCAAGACAAGTTTTTTGAAGAACTAATTTTTCCTACACTATTTTGTGGATCTTGTCGACCAGATGACATTACAAATTGATTTTCTTATCAACAAATAAGAAAATAGTTCAATGGGAACCTTTACATGTTGTTGAAGACTTCACAACACATATTGCAAATATTTTTTTCAATTCAATCTAAATTCTTATAAACCAAGTTTCAAGTTCAACTTGGATCTATATTCGCAAGGGAGAACTAAAAGGAAGAAACTTAGTTGCAAAAGATGTAAATTATAAAAACAACCTTGAAAAGGCATTGAAATCCCCAATTGCATATCACACTCTCAAAATAATACACACATCACTTGAATATTTTGAAAACATAAGAAAATATGCTTTTGCAATGATACGACAACTTGGGACCCCAACATCATTTGTGAATTTTACTAGTGTTGAGCATCTTTGGTAACCATTGTTCCATGCATTGCAATAAACTAGAAACAAGTCTTTAGAAAAACTTGGAAAATTTTCTTTTGAAGAAAATATTGAATCCTTTATCAGAAAGCATCTTGTCATTTGTAGCCTCTACTATAGACATAGAATAGCAGCATTGCGAAATTTAATTTCAAGCAAGAGTGAACTCTTGGAGAACTAGAAAACTACTTCATTATTGGATTCCAAAGTAGAGGCAATGAACATGAACACGGGCTACTTTGGATCTGAAATGCATCGGTTTATCGATAAGCTTCTAATCTTGACATTTTGGAATTTGTCAATAGCTATATATATTCTAATTCAACATTGCTTGGTGATGATCTGATTAAGATTCAAAATCATCATCACACACAAAGATGCAAGAAATATCAACTCTTCAACTGTAGATTTAATTTTGCACTTCCTCCAATGGAAAAAACTACTATTTTACTTCCTTTGTAGGATGATGACAACATAAATGCTAAAAAAGAAAAAGAATTACTTTTCCTTTTGGAGCACAAATCATATCCTAAAAACATGTCTTTTGATACATTCTTATATGACAACAAAGTGACTATATATGAGTACATTCTTCTCTTGCGCTCTTCTCTTGTATTCCCTACTTTGTTACTAAAGACAGCCCATCTGATTGTGTTAGAGAATTCTTCCTACGGATAGGTAGACTCTCTCATGGACATAACTAAGCCCCTAGATACTTAATCCATGACAGAAACAAAACAAATGGTGATCTATTATCCTATATCTAGCACAATACATAAGCCATTGAACATGGAAGAAGAAATGAAGAAGTAAAACTTACCTCCAACATGTAGGTTGTCCTAGTTCTAGCTCCAAGCTTGATCTTCAAGGCTTGAACATGTTAAACAAGACAAAGGACCAAAACTTCCAAGCAAGTATATGTATTAATCTATATCTAATCTACAACATATCATGCATCAATATAACAAGAGACAAGACATGGGAGAATAGGCCAAGTTATCATTAAGAAAGCTAAAGAAGCTGATTACATTGTTATACCTTGATTTCCAAGATGATGGCATCTCCTTCCAAGCTCTCCAACATCACCCTTGCAAGACTTATAGGATCATATTGAAATCCTTTTTTAGTGTTTCCCAATCATAGGATCATAGGTTTGGTGCTTCCAAAATCACCCCCCATAGCTCATGGATGGTCCTCCTTAAGTAGGATTTGGGAAGGCCAACCACTAGGAGAAAATGATGGATCTAAGTGAGTAAGATGTGGATCAAGGATATAAGCCATGCCAAGGAGGGAATGTGAGATGGGATTCGAAGGGGTACCTCATCCCAAGAAAATCTCCATGAGATCCAAGATACAAAATCAAAGGGATAAGCCTAAACCAAAATTTACGCTCCCCTATAATTGATCAAAGAGCGAAAATATTGAAATTTTCGCTCCCCCATAGGCATGCAGGGCGCGAAAAAGATGAAATTTTCGCTCCCCCATAGGCATGCAGGATGCGAAAATTCCAGTAAGTGGTAATTTTGGGAGGTGTTTAAGGTGGGTTTCGACCCCTTGCTTGTTGGATTTGCTTCCAAGTGTGACTAGGGAAGGGACCAACATTAGAATGAAGGGCCCAACGCCCTTAGGAGGCATAAACATCATGTTTTCCATGGTGGTGAAACATGTAGATCCTCACTTACACATGGTGTGGCAATTTGAGGTATAACACTGATGTATGGATTAATGTATTTTCCAAACAAGTTCCAAGCCCATGACATGCAAATACAGATGCAAGATTTATCTTGGATGATTATGTTGCAACTACATACTATAACTCTTACATTACAAAAATGGATTGTACATGATGACAACTGCTTTGAAGAAAATCAGAGATCAATGTCTATCTAACAATGATGGAAAAATTGAAACCATTTGCAAACTTGTAAATGCATTGCTTAATATGCAACAAATGTATAGCCAACAAGCTATGCACATTGTCCTCTTATTTCCATTATACTCAAGTTATATAAAAACAATATTCATTAACATTGCACCATTGGACAAAAGAACATTCGTCTTAACAAAACCAAACTCTTGCAACAAGAATCTGATCATTCTGAAGACATTATGTGTGCTTCAATTGTTGACAAGTATATTGCAAGACCTATTGAAATTGGACATATATGTTTAGCAGAATATGCCTCTTGATACTCATGTTCAAATTCAATCTCAAGAGAATAAAATATCCATGTGTCATATGATACATTCGCTACAATGAACAAAAATATTTGTAGAATTTTTTTAGAGAAAAAAATGATGTTATTTGTCCCGTGTAGAGAAATTGAAACGTTCTAAAAGGAAAATGTAAAACATGGTATGAAGCATACTTGTCCCAAAGACAACCATTAGACTAGTGCCATTCAATCCATTAGCCAACATATTTTTTAAGCACAAAATATTATTATGGAATTAGAAAAAAACTAAACAAAGAATAACAAAATAAATCATAATGAGGAAGAAAAACAACCCAACCACACCGATTCATTTGTTTTTAATTGGAGGAGCAAGAACATGAAATACATTTACAACAAAAGCGATTTACCATGGTTTGTTATGCTTCTACATCAAATATATCCACAATGGCCCTCTAAAAAAGGGAATAATAGTTGTATTTACTATAAAAGCTACAGACAATGCACGTGGCATTACTATACATTCAACTTTTCACCTCCCTTTGTGACTATCAAACATGCTTTTGTTGAGATCTAGTGGCATTGGATCTATTGACTAAAAAATATGAACAACATCTACTATTGCTCATAGATGAAGCATCGTTGATTGGTTCTAGAATGCTCTACAACATTGATAAAAGGATACAAGAAATTTTGCACACTCCAACAACACCTTTCAAAAATCATGATATCATATTTTGTGGTGACCTTTGTCAAGCACAACTGGTACAAGGTTCTTGGATTTTCGAAAACCGTGTTTCCACTTTAGCACACTTCCATATCGCTTTTGGATAGACAATGTCAAATTTTTTGAGCTCAAAGAAGTGATGAGACAAGAGGACAAATTTTTCATTTCCATTTTGAATAGAATTTGAACATGTTCCCAAACAGACTATTATATTGACCACCTGAACAAACATTGTTATAGATGCTCACCAAATGATCCAATATTTTCGTACTTTTTTCACAAAAACAAATATGTTGAAAAACACAATGAAAAAATGCTAGCTCTCATGCAATCAGAAACATATACATTAAAACCATTCAACAAAAAAACAGATGCAATGGAAGCAAGTACTTATGGAGACTAAAAAATGAATTTGAATTCTACAATTGCCCTCAAACGAAATATGCTTGTAGAATTAATTGGAGGCAATTATGCCATTGAAGATAGTCTTGTAAATGGCACAGAAGGCATTTTTAAACATTGCACAAAAGACAAAATTGACATAGTGTGGATCGAAATTTCATCACCTTTAATTGCCTCAATGCAATGAGTTGCGCTTCTCCACCTATTCACACTTGAAATTCCCCATAATTAGAAACCTATCACAAGAATCTATAGACAAATGACATCAACAAATAGGATCCATTTCACTCGAGACCAGTTCCCTATCAAATTGGCATGTGCACGGACAATACATAGATCACAAGGCCTTATAGTGGATAGGTCGACATTTGATCCAAAAGGGGTTAAACAACATGTACTTTTCTACACTGCTCTTTCTCACGTTAGAAGTATCCAATCGTTCTATCTCTTATGTAAATTGCAGCAATAGAACTTCTTTCTTTCACAAAATGTTGTGACTGAAATATAGAGACTTGAAAAATATGCCCACTTGCAACTTGAATAGGGCTACTTGCAATCAATGCTAGAAGAAGGTTACTGTCTCATATGTTCATTGAACACATGAAGCCTGGCATTGCATATTGAAAATATTGTCACTAACTATGCACTAATGAAAAGTGATATCTTATGTCTACAAGAAACACAAACAAACTTAATACCGAAAGAAAGTCTCCTTGCAAAAAACTACCATTGTTCATCCATGTTTCACATTCATGGAACTCTCACTTGTTACAAAAAGAACACAGTGAATCAATTATCACCCAATTTCAAATTTTTAAAATTATTCTCAAGCTAACAAATATTTATGTTGCACCACATACACTGCTTCAAGAGCTTGTTTGCTTTGTGCATAACATGCTAAAAGACATCCATCAAAATGAGCATATTGTAATTGATGATTTGAACTTTGACATGTTCCAACGTAATAATGGACACAAAAAATTCCTCTCATTTATGGAAAGTCATAGCTTCAAACTCCACACAACAAAAGAAACAAGCTACAGTGATAATTTATGGACAACTTTTCCATGTTATAACATCACCTTTAGTATATTTGAATCCTATTGGACAGATCATAACACCATTTGTCTTTGAATTCCTTTGAAAACATTTGCAAACATTTCTACCTAATGCCAATTCCATACTCGCATATAATTTTATAGCTGTAACCAATCAAATTGTTTTAGGCTAAATATACCATATTGAATTCATGCCTATCTATGTATATTTGCATGATGCAAATGTTGCACAATTGGCATCCATCCTTGTTTTCAAGAAAAAAGGAAAAAAAAAACACTCCTTTCCTTTTGAAAGAATATAATGCAAATTTTTTTGCCATTGATATTTGGATACATAAACATAGTTTCATTCAATATTGCAGTTTACATCGAGCCAATAACATATAGATTTACAACCACTATGTTCATTTAGAGTTGAAATAGTGGAAGCAGGGTTACAATGTAACTTGTAACTTGTCTATACCTTATTGCAAAGCAAATCATTACAAGCCAACTATATTTTCATATATTTTTCACCCATTTACAATAAGTAATGCATAATGTGACTATATTTTTAAAATATTTAAGCACTTTATCAGTGCTACCATTGATATACATCCTACAATCATTGCAATGGTTATCTCATATCTAGATTATTGCATATGCTCCAAATATCTTGATTACTTGTGGTTGCAAACAATTTCCTATGAGCTTGTGAACAATTTTCCAAGAAAAAAAATACAAATTCCTAGAAGAAAATTGTCGATTGCCAAAACTAAGAATTGCTTGCCATTTACTTCAACCATTTTAGTACATGCTCTATCTTTGTACATTGTCCATATTTTAAAGTTCTAAATGAAACTGATCAAAATAATTATAGATTCATGACTATGACCACTTCATTGTCATTCATCTAGTTCTACATATATGGATTAGTTCTTATGCTTCCTTTTGTTTCTATGTCTGCAAGAATTTAACTCATCTACACATAAAAGCTAAAATTTAAATTATTTTATGTTGTTATCGGTTTCTTCTGCACCAATGCCATTTCTGCAATTTCAGTCACATCATCAATATGGATTTGTGTAACAACACTGGCAACAAGTCCCAAACTCCAACATCCCAAACATCAGAGGAAGATAGAACAAAAAGGCAACAACATTTTCCTTCTTCCAAAATTTATTTACACAATTTTGCATTCCTTGTAGCATAAGTGGAAAAAAAACTAGGATTTCTAAAAGTTGTCCTTCAAGAAACTACTAGCTGGACCAATGGTTCATTATGTTAGTATTGTGTTTTATTGTTTATATCTTCTACCTATTATTTCTTGCAAGCTTAAACAAATGTCAATTCCTCCATATTTTATTGTCCAGCTTTGTTCCACAACACACAACAATGTATTTGAAGGAGATGACTTGTTGTTGTATGGACCTCCATAAAGTAAAAATCCAAATTCACTTATTAAAGCACAATTGGCCCATGCTGGCCTAGTGGAGAAAGACGACTAGATGACAAAAACAATGAAAATTAACAATAATATGATATTTCGCTTTATTGATTACTTTCCCTTGGTTCCAATGTCTGAATCTTAGATTTTGCAATGAAAAACAAGGGAGCATATGATAGAGGTGATGCAAAATACTGCATTCTACTACAACAGCAAACTTTAATTGGAAATATAACACAGATTTGCAAATGTTAAAGACTACCACTAGATACAACTATACACGAGCTACAACTCAAACCATCCCTACTATATTAGCTCCAGTGCAACAATTTTCATTGGATGCAACCAAAACAATAGGCAATATGAATTAAACATCAAGGACGGAGAAACAATAAATAATAATGCAATTGCACGTTCTTCTTTGTTTCAAAACAATTTCTTGATTTTTACACATGTATTTCCAAAGTATCTTTCATATATATGCATTCTTAGAGTAACAAATTTATATGAAATTTAAATATATTGTAGTTACAGTTGAACAAAAGTTACAAACAATTTTTTTTTGCAAATACAACAACAACTAGCATCCAAGGTTGCACCACTATACCTGCTAAAAAAATTGTAAGAAATGGCCCAAAAGGTTTCCAAATAATACGATTTTCTTCAGCAACATTTGTCGATGTCCTTAATAATGATTTTGCAAAATCACACATGCTCTCTTTCATTGAATCAAAGACCCACACAATTATTAATTTTCTACCTTCTTTACTTCAATTAAGTTTTTTCTTTCTTTCTTTCTTTAGCAATAGTTTTTCTAATTCTGTTTTTTCTTGCTTTATCAAATTAAAATTAACATACACACATCCCAATCATCCAAATACATGGTATCTTGAGAGAAAAGAACATCTTCTTTCCCCCATTCCAAATACTTTGCAGCAAATGCGAGCAGCTTATGCTGTAGAACTCATCCCATTGCACAACCTACAAACAAACCACAACATGCAAATATGAACATAGATTTTGGATACAAAAGACGGAACAATAGATTGCACATTGTGTAAGTCACAACTTCAAGAATGTTGCTCAATAGTTGCTGGAATCTCTTACGAAGACTATACACACAACATCTCCTCTACAATTTTTCCACTTGTGCAAAATCTATAAAAAATGCTTGTTTACATTGACAATAGACAATGTTGTCACATAAATCAAGAATATATAGTGACCAATCTTGTTTTTAGATTTTAGTTTCTTTTCAAGTAGTTGAATTTTTGTAATGGATTTTATTTTTGGCATAACAACTTATTAGAAAACTGCAAACACATTCAATTCAAATATGTATTGCAATTTATGTATTTTGCATTTCTGTCTAAGTTTTCATGGAACTTCAAATTATCATATATAAATATATACACACTATGTTCATGATGTTTGCATTCAAGTACCATGCTTCCATGCATATTTTCATGTTGCATCTCTTCTTAGCTTTGTAGAAATAATTAAAGTAACGAAGAATAAAAAACCGACCATTATCCTATCATATCATATTAAATAGTTTACAAGAAACATACGAAATTCGTTACAACTCATGGACATGATTAATAACATCAATGATCATTACTTAGGAAATGCAAAGCTACAAGGTTCTAAGACTAAAACATTGTTGGATACCAAAAATAGGAATCTCAATTGTGATTTTTGTTTCAAGCTATGGTTTTCTTTTATAGGTATTATAGCGAGATAACTTTCTATGGGCATCCTGCTTTGCGTACTAGCTTAGTTAAATATGTTTCATTGTTTCTATTTAGAACAACTCATTTATGTTTAATCTACCAAGAGGCGGATTTGTGAAAAAAAGAAGATATTTTCACTTCTTTGATTGATGAAAATAAGGGAAACAGTAGAAGAGATATTTCAACCAAACTAAAGCTAACAGAGACTCGACCAACATGTTGCTTATTAAATGTTTATATTTTCCCATCGCTTAATTTTATTTCCAAATGTATGCATAGTTTCGTATAAGGAATATCAATTATTTGGTCAACATTGTCTCTTGTCATGGATTGTTTGGATCATAAGCAACCAAAGTGCCAATGCAATTTCACTTCAAAGCTGATGTTGATTGTTACTCAGTAACAATGATTTATATGTGTGCTTTCTAAAAAATCTGATTTGAAAAATTCAATTTTCATTTAGGTATATCTTATAACATTTTCATATTTAATTGTCATGTGAAGCATTTTATTATTGATATTTTAATTTATAATCAATAAATAAATTTCAAAACATTTTATTCTTCTTTAAGGATTCTGTGTATGTGATATAATTTACTGTCATTTTAATATATTTAGAATTTATGGTATAAAATTCTCTATAGATGTATCTAGTATTGTTACATAGAATTTTACCAATAAATTTGTATTTTAGCATTATAAATTAATTTTATTTTGTTTTCTTGGGCTACAGTATGACCAATTATGATTAGTTCTTGCAATGCTCCTTCATTGGTTTAAGAAAGTGAATTCATTTCAATTTCTGAATTTTATGCTTTATTGGTGTCTTGTACCCTTTCATTGTCATGAGCTCCATCCTCCACAGTGATACAACTCCAACATACAACTCCATGGATTTAATTTCCCAATGACATGATACCTTGCCGAGGTGTGGCGTTTTGGTTAAGAACCCTGTAGGTCTCAAGTTATTGAGTTCTCGACCAAATGGTCTTTGAAATTATATATTGTACTGTACTTATAGAAACAATACTTTACATTCCATATGTTGATTTAGTTGTTGACTCAATGGCTACATTGGTGAAAAGGAAAGTGTTTCAGGGGCTAATTTTTTCCATTTGGAAAATAAAAAAATAAAAAAAAACATTAATACAATATGAATACTTGCCCAAATTTCTACAAGATCATTTTTTTCTTAGAATGCACCCCATTTTTTCATAATATGCATAAAATCCTTTAGAAATTTTAGAATCTTTAGAATTATATTGCCACATAGCTATAGTTGATATTTTGAGAACTATCAATACATGCCAACCGTTATACACATGCACTAAAACTATGGATCCTTACAATTTTCCCTGCATAGGACCTAGATTTTGAATAAGATGAGATGGAATGAGCCTAGAAATGATCATATATGTTAAATTGTTTCTTTTTATTTATACTGATTTTTTTCCTTGGAAAAAAACGCATAGTCTATTTATATTAATAAATAAACCATCTTGTACATAGATCTGAAGATCTTTTAGCCACCAATGTCCTTCAAATTTACAGACTTGACCATAAAAAATGATTACAAAAACAACAAAATAAATATTTTGATGATTTATTATCATGTTATAAAAACATGAAAAACATCTAATATGAGGCAGATCTCAGAAACAAAAACTCAAAAAAGTGTGTATCCTTCCCTATTTTTTTTCCCTATAAAGGGTCCAGGATAAAAAAAACAGTCTCGTGTTCATTTTCTATCTCCCATATGTTTCACATCCCTTCACCCACTTGAAGACCAAGCTTGGACAAAATATCAACTCGTTGATTCCTTTCTCTATATATATGTTCAAATTTTATATTCTGAAAGAGTCGTGACAGTGTGGAAATCTCTTCAAATAACTGCACAAGATGTATATTTCTAGGAGGTCTTCTCAGCTTCAACTAGTCAATGACAAGTTTGGAGTCGCCGAACACTTGTATATTCTGTACACTGTTCGAAAGT
Source organism: Larix kaempferi (assembly GCA_027924585.1). Classification (NCBI taxonomy): domain Eukaryota; kingdom Viridiplantae; phylum Streptophyta; class Pinopsida; order Pinales; family Pinaceae; genus Larix; species Larix kaempferi. The sequence continues at coordinate 23,101,823 of BSBM01000910.1, forward strand.
TCCAAAGATAGAGACATCATTAAAGTCATCAATTATACCCTATTATTTGTATAGTTCCTGTTATAATCCAAATCGACACTTCTTCATCCGTGACAACAGTTTAAAAGACAACACTTCAAAATGTCGACTCTCTATCACACAAAAGGAAACTTATGGATGGAAGAGCCTTGATTTGGATCTAGTTGATATGGCCTTAATCATTAGACTTGATCCTTAGCCATTTCCCATTTTTTTCTTGGAATTTGTTTAAGAGTAAAATCGTTCCTTAAGATCAAACACCCTGCAATTTAATCACTTGTTGCTCATATATTACTAGCGTTTTCAATACAAAAGTGAAATCGCTTGTTGCTACTTATTTTCCTGTGATTTAATTTCCTTGTGCTAACGACTTGAAAGCAATTTCCTCCTAAAAATATAAAAAACAAATAAAATTCGAAAACGAGGAGTTATGGTGGTTCTAGTAACTTCCCTCCTAGGTTATAACTTCCTCTTATCTGATGGCAACTGTCTTCACCAAGTATAAAAAGAAGAGAGTTATGCCTTTTGGGGGAGCTTTTTGATAGCAAGGTTATGCTGGAGGATTTGCACATCAGTCCATTCCCCTGCCTGCTGTTGATCATCATTTGATCATGTAATCTTATATGCTAAGATTATTTCCCTCAAGTAGTCTCAACCTTGTATACATGTGGAGATTTGGTAGGAGTTGTGGAGAACTTAAGCAAGAGAGACCTTGAGATTCGTTTTCGACAAGGTGCCGAGCATAATAAAGTATACATTGTACTATTTGTTGATTTTAATATAAATTGGGTATCTATTCCTCCCCAAGTTGTTGTTCATATTTGGTCTATTCATTGTTGTTCACTCAATTAATCAAGTTTTGATTATATATGTTTATGTTTGAATTTCAATGTTATTATGTAGCCAATCTGTTTGAGGAGGGTTGTATATTTGTTTTGCAGGTCATTGGGTTGAAGTTTTGAAGCAAGTTTCAAGAGCATAGAAATCTAAGACCGGCCTTCATTAACCAGGTGCACAAGCTTTCTTTCCCGATTAAATTTTAAGTAGATTTGCTTGAGCTTTAAATTGTACTTTGGAGTCAAGTTTGCCTACAACCAAGCCTTAGATGTCTAGTTTAGGTAACACAGTATGTTGGTGACTTAACCCTAGACATAGGATAAATTTTCGCTCAATAGTTCCCTGGCCCTACAACAACTTGATCCAATGATCACCAGAAATGTATAGGATACCTCCGGCCCCTCCCTGTGTATGGGTGCCATGTGAGGCACCATCAAAATATAACTAGGGATCATATTTATCTATGTATTGTTCCACTATACTCCTAATTTTCGTGTCTGATCAACTTGTGGAAAAAGAGACAGAATGGCCAAGCCCTTTGATGCATAGTGTATGGGAGGGATTTATGTGTCCTAAAAAATGGCTTTGTTCCTACTATTTCTACTATTTATATCATTATTTGCCTCAATAAGTTCATGGGGCTATATTGTAAGGGTAAATTGGAGGGCTTGTTGCACAAAACTCTAGGATTAATTAGCCTATGCACATGCTTCAATTTTCTGCATCGGGTGAAAGCCTTTACAACCTTGATAGCCCACACTTGCATATTTTTTGAAAAAAGTGAATCCTGAGTGATTTTGATGAAACAAATATCCCTTGGTCATGGCATCTAAAACCAAACACAAAATCCTTTTTTTTAAGAAAATATTTAAAAAAAAACTAACTTCAAACTTTTGATATTGTTAAATATGTTAAGCTTTTCTTAGTATTTAACTTCAAAATCCCATGAGATTTTGATCTTCATAAACTGCCTGAAAGCAATGTGACTTGTCCCGTGTGAAGTAATTTGAGATCATGTATTCATTTTTTTTACAATTTGTGATGTCATGTTCATTTGGAATTTACTTCCTTGGTTAAGCTTCTAATATGCATTCAGTCAATGCTTCTAAACTTTCAATTGACTTAATGTTATAGTTTATAATTTTATATACATTTATACTTTTCCAGAAATTGCATTTCAATAAGAAGGTTATAAGAGAAAAAGTTCCATAATTGATGGAAAATCATATTCCCATGTACTGCTAATAGCTATCTAGGGACATTGCGACCTTGTGGCTCTTGTTAACTATATGATCTTCATATAATAGCCATGAATTTTTCCCATTAATGCTCAAAGATTAAACGTTGAATGGAAGTGCACTGTGTTACCATTCATAAAGATTTAATGGTACATGGAATTGCAAGCAATTGTAGCACTTTAAGATTCATGCAAGCTCATGTTGCCCCTCCGCGGGTTTTATGCCTTGGTGCGCCGAGAAGGCGCATTTCTACAACCCGGGTGGAGGAAGTGTCCATCTGTCCCATAAAAACTAAAAGGAATGCATGCATCAATGTGTTGTAGCATACCTGGGTGGGGGGTAAGTGTCCGTCTATCCCATAAAAAAATAAAAAGAATGCATGCATAAATGTGTTGTAGCATAGTGGTGAGAGGGATGTGTGTTTGCAGATTTGATCCCTCTTAGTGCTTCGTAGAACCAAAGTTAGATGGGTCTATATTGGTTAACAATATTTACATGGATCAAATGTCGATGTTTGCAATAAGATGCATTCATAGATTTTATTATAAATGTTTATTTCCTTTTAAAACAATGATCAAATGAGTATTACATTGTAACTAGAACAAGTGCCACAACGTGGCTATGTCCTTGTTGATATGTATTGAGAATGTCGTAGAAAATATTTTATCAAGGTTTGGTTTAAGGATTGTTTATTGGATGGAATGAATAACATACTTCAATAACTTCGGGACCGCATAACTTATATATAAACATTTAATCTATGATGAAACTAGCCCAAGAGCTCGCCCAAGCTCATATCTTGGAAATTTCTGGGAAACTTCGAATCGAACCACTTTAAATTATGAAGTATATAATTCATTAGCTAAATTTTATATGTTGTAATGTAGTATGAATACAATTTGTAATAATCTATATTAATGCATTACAATATGGATACAAATTTTAAGAATTGAAACTTGATTAAGTATACGTGTAATTAAAATTTGAATAACTTTCAATCAAATTCACTTTTTTCAATAAGTTAAAAAAAATAGTAACCACACGTTAATTTATTCATCTTATACATTGATACAAAACAATACTCTCTAATTAATTTAATGAAGTTTTAGGAGTTGTCGAGTCTGGGCGAGGCGGTCTTGAGCGGTTAGGGTTTTGGTGATGGTGGTCGGCTAGGGACGCTAGGGTTTCGGCAAAGGAAATGGGCACCAGAATCAGCCGGAGACTGGTTTAACAGGTGGTTTTCAACCATCTAAGTTTTTTCCGGAGCCATTTCTTGTTGTGGTCTATGCTTCCACTCCAATTTTGAGGAACAGTGGGGTTTATTCAGTTTCTGCCACTTTCTGACACCTTCCTTTTTTACATAGTCAGTTTGTTGTCTGGGCATTTTGGACTATGGTGTGGTCATTGTCCCGGGGCTGTTGTTGCGTTTGGGATTTGAGGGTTTACTTTCTGGTTATTTGTGGTCGTTAGTTGGTGCATGGGCGGTGGCAATGGGGGACAATCCAGAGGCTCGGCATATTCCGGAATAGACATCCCCGACATCGACTGATTTCTGGATGGAAGAAGCCGGTATTTTGAAACCGGATGCCTATTACAAGGAGTTAATTAAGGGGAAGCGAGCCATGGTGTCAGACGCTAGCCAGGTGTCTCCTTGTGGCAAGCTTGCTTAAAAAAAGGGACATTTGTGCAAAAACGTGGAGTCGGTACTACCTGAGGGTTCCCTACCATCTGTGGATAGTGTGCAGGCTTTGTCGAAGGCCGTGAAGCCGGGCAAACCTCATAACACTTCTCGATGTGCTAGTCGGTCTTTGGAGTTGGAGTTGCAGGCCTGGTGAGGTTTGGCTTACTATGGGGCGTGATGTTGGGCTTGCAGAGTTGGTCGATTTTAATATGACTGTTCTTGTAGGCAAGATTTCCTACAACGCTATGAACCGAAAGGAGATTGTCCCCTGGGTGTCTCAAACCTGGGGTCCGATTCTGAAATATACTCCCTAAGTTTTTGTTATGGCCCGTGGCTAGTTTGGGTTTAAGTTTGAGAAGGAAGATCATGCTTCACTTATTCTTGGCAAGCTTTGGCTCATGGGGTCGGGTAGCTTGATGCTGCAACATTGGTATACTGATTTTGATCCGGAGAGGGCCTCGGTTCGCCTTCATCATTTGTGGGTCCTCTTACCTGGTTTTCCCCTGGCCATGTGGAACCGCGGTGCTTTTGAAGCGGTTGGTAATTCTTTGGGTCATTTCCTTCATGTTGAGGATGACCACCTGAATGGGATTGATTAGCGGATGGGCCATATTCTGGTTGAAGTCGACATCTCCCTTTGTCTCATTGATGTCCTGCATATTAATTTGCATGGTCGTAAACTTGCCCACGTGAGTGATTACTGGGGTATCCCCTTTCAGTGCTCCAACTGTAAGTTTGTTGGTCATTTATGGCGTCAGTGCAAAGGGCGGACTCCATCCTTGCGTTCATATGATGCGGCTCCACTTTGGTCCTCAGATGATGGCAGCGAGCAGGAACTTGACATGACTGGTGGTTTGGATGGCTTCTCCAACCGTCTTCCTCCTCCTGGGTCGAATGCGTTGGAAATTTTGGGTTAGTTGGAAGCAAACGACCCCTCTTTCTATCATTCTTTAAATGATTTGGAGATTTCCTTTATAAGAACTTTGGAGCTTAATAAGGAAAATGTTGGGATTGTTGGTTGCCACTCTATCTTGTATGTTCCCTCCTTGGATTCGGGTTCTGCTACTTCCATTCCTATCCTATCCGAGAACTCGTGTGATAATCTGGGGTCTCCTGCCCTTCCTCTCTCGGTGCCCTCTCAGGCATCAACTATCCTCATCTCCTTGGATAATGATGAGGTTGTTATTCCCTCTGTTGATAATGTGGTTGTTCCTGTCGAGGGTGGGGGTTCTCCTCCGTCAGCATCTGCTGGGATGTCCAAAGTACTTTTGATTCCCTCCTATTGTGAAATGGTAAAAAAAACTCCTATCCCTATCTATTACAAGAACTGAGTTTTGGAGGCTGGCTCGCACACATGTCCTGATAGTCTTCCCGACTCGGTGATGAGGTTTGACAACATGTTTTCGGTGGTTGATACCTCTGCCCCTCCCCTGGTCCCTAACCCCCTCTCTACGCTGGCCACTGTTAAAGTTGAGAAGGGGGCTCAGGCTGGTGGTCTAGCGCCAGATTTCTCTCCGTTGAAGACTTGTAGTGCTCAAAAGAGTAAAAATGTTTTACCTCCGGTGGTTGACTTGCAGAGTTCTGAGGAACCTATCCTATCTCCTAATTCTAGGGCGCTTAGAGGCATTAAAGCCCTTACCAGGGGTCGTGAATGATTTGATTCTCTTTGAATATCGGGGTGTGGGGGGCCTTCCTAAGCAATTGGCCCTTAAGCGGATCTTTCAAATTATTTGTCCAGATTTGGTTCTACTTCAGGAAACTATGGTGTGTGGGGAGAAGGCACGTTCCTTTTTTAATAAGATCAAACCGGGTTGGTTGATGTGTGCAGTCGATTCAGCTGGCCTTTTTGGTGGTTTGTTGATGGCTTGGAATCCACGGGTTCTGGATTTGAATCCCTCTCACATATCTTTGGGGGTTCTGTTGTCTGGAAAACTTAGGGGTTTTGACAAATTTATCAATATTGTGAACTGCTACGGGCCCTACTGTAATAGGGTGGCTTTTTGGGAACAGGTGTGTTCTGACTATTTATTGGATTTGGAAAATCTGATTCTTGTTGGTGACCTTAATTTTACTTGGGGTGTTGTAGAGACATGGGGATCTTCGGCCAAACTCGATCCTCTAGGGGTCTTCTTCAGGGATCTTTTCTCTTCAAAGGACTTGGTGGATCTGGAACCACGCCCACTCGGCCCAACTTGGTCAAATGGAAGGAAATATGGTGATTTGGTCTCGAAGCGGTTGGATCGTTTTCTCATTTCAGAGTCTCCTCTAGATTGTTTCCAGACTCATCGATCATGGATACACCAGACCCATATCAGTGATCACCTTCCTATTATACTTCAGTTTGATACAGAGGTTTCTCATCAGTCTTATCCTTTCAAATTCAATTTGGCTTGGCTTAAAGATCAGTCATTCTTGGCGGAGGTGGCAAAGCATTGGTTAAGTTTGGATGTTTCGATGGAATGCTCAGCGATGGACAAACTCGCAGAAAATTTGAAATCCTTTAATTTTTTTACGATTTCCTGGGAAAAGAAAAAGAAAGCCGAGATGTATGCTGAACTTGTGAGCATCGAAAGGCAGTCAAGTGACTTGTTAAAACTCTCCTTGCTGGGAGGTTTAGGTCCCATAGATCGATCTAAAATTTCTCTACTTGAGGAAAGGAAACTTAAAATTTTGCACTTTCAGGAGGATTCTTGGAAATTGAAGAGTCGGGCTATTTGGTTAAAAGATGGGGATCTGAATACCAAATTTTTTCATCGCTTTGCAGATTCTCGCAGAATTCAGAACACTATTTGGGATCTCAATGACAGTACTGGCCGTAGGAGTTTTGGGATGGCTGACTTACAGATGGAGGCTAATACTCATTTCCATGATATCTATCATGATCCTAAATTTATGACATTGAGTGACCAATTTAAGGTTATCAAGGAGTATCCATGAATGTTCACTGAGGCGCAGAGGGATTTCATATTTGAGGAGATTACTTTGCTAGAAGTTGAAAATACCCTGAAGCATTTTGCTAAGGACAAAAGTCCTATTCCTAATGGTTGGATAGTGGAATTTTTTTTTTTTTCTTTGATATCATGGGTGAGGAGATCAGAGCAGTTGTGGAGGATTCTAGGCGATTGGGTCTGGTATCTGGGGCCCTAAATTCTACTTACCTGGCCCTCATTCCTAAGTCTTCTCATCCTGAAAATTTCAATGTCTATCGACCTATTGCTCTTTGTAATTTGGCATATCAAATTATCTATAAGATAATTGCGAGGCGGATTAAACCTAGTCTTCCAAAATTCATCTCATCTGAACAATTTGGTTTTCTGGAGGATCATTAGATCCTGGATGCGGTGGGTGTAACTCAGGAGGTCTTCCACAGTATCAATCAAAAGCGTTTAGCTGCTCTTATTCTTAAATTGGACTTGGTCAATGATCCAGGTGGATATCGGTGGCCACCCACCTTTCCAACTGGCTCAAAACAATTTTCTGGCAATTTTGGTAATGTACTATTTTTAGCAGTTTTTCGGGTCTTGAACTTCTGGGGCCATTTTGAGGCCCTAAATGACCTTTTTTGGCGATTTGGGGGGCCAAATGGTTGCCTTATGCATCATTTGATCCCATTAGAAAGTTGTAAATCTCGGATAAACCTTTCCAATGGGCTACCGAGCGCCCCAAATGGAGATCGTATGCAAAAGTTACGACCTCGAGAAGTTGATGTACTAACTTACCCAAACGGGGCCCACATGACTTTTGGCGCTTCATGTCCTAGGGTTAGGTTTTTGGATGTCTAGGGTTTTTGACATTCCTGTTTATTGTAAAAGGCCTTGAGAGCCTCATTGTAACCATCTTCTTGCGAAATGAGCACAACCGTCACATCTCTTCTCAGAGATAAGCCGCCACCATTCCAGCAAGCTTGTTTTCCGCTGCATTTTACAGTTTTAGCTTATTTCCTTATTGAATAGAAAATCAGTTTTACTGTATCTCTGTTATTTTGTGTTAAGCATCTGATAATAATCTATATTCATTTCGTTTTGCTCATAAAATCTGGATTAGTGGTATCAGAGTGGTCTGCTCCTTGTGGTCTTAATGCATGTCCCCAACGAGGTCAGGGTACAAAGAATTGGGTCTCGAGCTTGTTTCTCTTGAGGACAAAAGCTCTCGCACGCCCAAGCGACCTCTCATGGCAGGAGAGAAGAAAGATGATGGGACAGGAGATCCTATCAAAATGCTGCTTAAGGAAGCCCTCATGCAACAGAGGAATGAGATGATGGATAGTTTCACACAAATCCTTCGGCGACTACCAACAAGCGACACATCTTCCTCGAGCGGTGGCGCCGCCCCCTTCAAGGTACAAATCAACTTCGATATTCCTATATTTGAAGGACAGATAGACGCAGATGCCGTAGATAAGTGGTTGAATCTACTAGAAGGGTATCTTTCTGTCCATAACTTTTCGAATAGAGAAAAGATTACTTTTGCGCTCCTCAAAGCCGTTCCCCATGTGAAATATTGGTGGGAAACTTTCTGCGAACAAAAGGACACAGAGGAAGCCTCATTATTTTCAGTCATGACCACCTGGGAATCCTTCAAGGTTGCTATTAAGGAACAATACTACCCTGTTGGAAGTTATGACGACTTGTATACCAAATGGACCACATTGCGACAAGAAAGAGACCAAGGAGTGCCAGAGTTCACAAATATCTTCCATACCTTGCGCACCAAGCTGGGTATCAAAGATTCAGAGCGACATCTGGTGCTTAAGTATCGCGGTGGTCTGCATAGATACATCCAGACCGAAATGGAATTTTTGGACATCTCTTCCTTGGGCGCGGCCTACCGATATGCCATCAAAATCGAGCAGAAGCTCAAACAAAAGACGCGGTAATTTGGGCCTGGGAACCCCTCATAGCAAAAGACAGGAAAGGGAAGCCCCAACACACAGAATAAAGGAGAGAGCAAATATGGACAGTATCAGGACAACTAGTCCAAGCCGCAAGCAAAGAAGGACACCGGAAAGACAAAGAAATATACCGGGAAGTGGTGCGACTTCCATAAGAGCCCTTGGCATAACACTGCTAACTGCCGCTCAAAGCAGTCGCTGGTAGCCGAAGTGAAAGAATCTGAATCAGATGCGGGTTCTGACTCTGATTCTGAACCAGAAAGGGGAAGACGGATCATTGACGTGGAACCCAGTGCCACCATTGCTACCACCAAGCTCTAGCCTGATGAACCAAATGATCCAGAAGAAGGAGAACGCCTCTTCCATTCATAGATGTGGGTAAAAGGCACCCCATTGCACTTCATCGTTGATAGCGGTATCCAGAAGAACCTCATCTCAACAGAGGTCGTCAAGCGCTTGGCCCTGCCGACAATGCCGCACCCACAACCCTACACCATTGGATGGCTCCGCAAAGGAAGCGATCTCCACATCAACCAATAGTGCGGACTGTCATACGGCATCAAGCCCTTCAAGGACGAGGTATTGTGTAATGTTGCTCCTCTCGAAGTTTCAGATGTTCTTTTGGGCCAACCTTATTTATGGAAATGTCATGATGTATATGAGTCTAGGCCTTGTAGTGTTATTATTTCTTTGAACAGGAAATTGTACAGGATACCCGAGGCAGTCCCTCCTAGTGCCATTTCCTTGATCTCTACCATGCAATGCAGGAACGTCATCTCTCAGACTGGGAAATTTGTCTTCTTCGTGATTCGCTCTCAGAGTGAGAGAAAGATCGCAGCCACATCCAGGGGCTCCGCGACCGATCTCCCCACACAACAGAAGCAAGTGGATAAGGTGGTGGAAGGATACTCAAATATCTTCTCCTCTCCTACCGGGGTACCTCTGCACTTCCAGGTCAAGCATCCCATCGATCTGACCCCAGGCGCACTTCTACCCAATGGGCCAGTCTATCGCCACTCTCTATTGGAAAACGAGGAGATCAAGAGGAAGATACAAGAATTGCTCCACAAGGGGCACATCCATCCTAGCTCATCACCTTGTGGTAGCCCAATCGTGTTGGTGCAGAAGAAAGATGGGACTTGGTGACTCTGCATTGATTACCGGGCCCTGAATAAAATCACAATCCGCAACCGGTACCCGATTCCCCAAATCGACGACCTCCTTGATCAGCTCACGGGGACCAAATACTTCAGTAAGATTGATCTGAAGTCTGGCTACCACCAGGTCCCAATAGAACAGATAGACGTATGGAAGACTGCCTTCAAGTCAAAAGAAGGTCTTTTTGAATGGCTGGTCATGCCTTTTGGTTTGACAAATGCTCCAGCAACGTTTATGAGGATGATGGACGATATCCTACGACCTTTCACCAATAATTTTGTAGTGGTGTATCTGGATGACATCCTCATCTACAGCAAGACTTAGGAGGAACACTTGCAGCATATTCAACAGGTTCTGCACACCTTGCGACAACACAAACTATATGCAAACTAGGAAAAATGCTCCTTCAGCATGGACAAGGTCCATTACTTAGGCTACATCGTTGATCGACATGGTTTGCATGTGGATCCAGCCAAGATCCAGGTCATCCGTGACTGGCCAGCCCCAATGCAGTGAACGTATCCGTTCACTAAGTTAATAGTCGAATCCGACTCTCATATTGAATAATAGATAAGAATAATATATTTGATGATAGGATAAAAGATGATATGTTACAATGATGGCCCTGCCTTAAATATGGCTCGGCATTTGATGTTGAGGAGATGCCTCATTTCATAACCTAACTTTAGCTAACCTAATTATTAATTATTTAATTATTATCTTATTTTATGTTCGTAGCATTGCCACTCTCTTAGAAAGGCTTTGTCCTGAAAGCCTTATAATTTTGGCGCATTGTTCTTTGTAATGTCATGGCTGACGATACATGTCGATATGAACTGCTAAGTGTAGAGCATAACTTTCGATATGTGGATGGGTCAATCCATCCCAAATTGATTTGTTGCTGACTGTTGGGATTCCCCACTGATCTGTCGTTAAGAGCTTTGATCACATTAGTACCATCGTCTTTCGACATTTCCCACTTTTCAGAATATCGGTTTTTATGGTTGGGGTGTCGATAGGGAATTTTCACAATGTCATTTTCTTTTACGAGTGTCATCTTTTGAGCATTGATCTGAGCTGGGAGTTTTATTTTCGTTTCTTCAGGTTTTAAGGTTTCATTCTGTATCTTTTCCAACTTGTTTTCTAACTGCCTGTTATCATTTTGAAACTTCTTGATCAATTCGACTTGCGATTTTCTGTCATCTTCAGATGTCTTAAGTTGTTCCTTAAGATCTTCATTATGACTTCTGATACAACTATTTTCTTCTTGCTTGTCTAGAAGTTTCCCTTCAATGTCGTCCATAGATTGTTCTATCTTTCGGCTATTTTTCAACTTCTTAATTTTTGTGACTAGTATCTTGTTATGATTTCTTAGTCTAAAAATTTCTTCAACATTGTTAGATAATGCTTTATTACTCTTAGCGATCTCTGACTTATGTGTCTTTTTAGAGTCGTCATTTTGTTGTTGAAGAACTTTTATCTGTTGTCGACACTGGCCAACCTCTGATTCTTGACTTTCTAATTTATGTCGTAACTGCATTAGTTCTTCATCTTTGTCGCTAACGATTTTGTTCAAGCGTATTATTTCTGCTTCGTAATGATTTATTTCCTTCTTTATATCTTGATTTCCTAACCTCTGATTGAATTTATTTTCGGCTTTTAATTCATCAATTTGCGCATACAATTTTTCTATACGCCTTTCCTGGTCATAGATTTTTATTTCATTGTACCTTTCTTGTAATTCAATTCTTATATCTAAACTGTTATTTATGTTGCGCAATTCTTCATTGTCTTTTCGATAACGTTTTAACGTGGCTTCTAATTTTTCTCGCAAATCGGCTTCCATGGTTTCTGATTTCTTCGACGGTGGGATGATCTTCTTTGATTTCTTTGGTGATAACCGATCTTCAAATTTTATTTTATTTTTTTAACAATAATTGCTTTTCCCTTATAATAATTATTATTATTTAAATGTAATAATAATATTATTTTAATATTATATATTTCCCAAACAATTGTAATATTTTACAATTATGGACTAATATTAATTAATCTCCACGTTGGTTAACCTTTTGCTTTAGATTAATTTCTTTGTGGATTGTGTGTAGATTAGGTGGTTGAGAAGATTGATTGTTACCTTCCCCGCCCAAGTTCAAATCTCACTTTTGGTTTGTTCTTAGGGAATAAAACCAAATCCACTTCTCACAAAACCACGTGCACCTTAAAACCATGTGCGATTTCACTTCTTACTTTTACTTTTTACTTCTACTCACTTCTAAACTTTACTTTTACTTCTTCTTCTTTTTTCCTTTTCACTTATTCTCACTTCTTTTTTATTTATTTCTATATTCTATTTTCTTCTTTTTTACTTGTCTTTTTTTTCTTCTTTTTATTTTCTTTTACTTTTTCCTTTTTCTTTCTTTATCTTTTTTTCTTTTTTACTTCTTTGGGCCATGGGCCTGGTTTTGGACAAGGTCCTAGATTGGTGGCTACAAGTGTGGCTCTGATACCAAATGCAGTGAACGTATCCGTTCACTAAGTTAATAGTCGAATCCGACTCTCATATTGAATAATAGATGAGAATAATATATTTGATGATAGGATAAAAGATGATATGTTACAATGATGGCCCTGCCTTAAATATGGCTCGACATTTGATGTTGAGGAGACGCCTCATTTCATAACCTAACTTTAGCTAACCTAATTATTAATTATTTAATTATTATCCTATTTTATATTCGTAGCACCCAACCACACTCATTGAACTTCGGAGCTTCTTGGGCCTCGCTAATTTCTATCACCGGTTCGTGCTGGGATTCTCTCATATCGCATGGCCCCTCAGCCAAGTGACCAGGGGTGGTGGTAAGGCAAAATTTGTGTGGGGCCTGTCCCAACAACAAGCCTTTGATGACTTGAAGAATCGTTTGTGCTCATCGTCGGTACTCTCATTACCGGACCTGCAACATCCCTTTGAGATCGAGATAGATGCTTCAGATTATGCTGTGGGCACCGTTCTCACTCAACATGGCCACCCCGTGGCATATCATAGTGAGACACTATCAGATGTTGTCCGTAAGTACCCTACCTACGACAAAGAAATGTACTCCATTGTACAAGCCTACCGCCAGTGGAGACATTACATTCTTGGGAAGGAGACAGTCATCCACACTGATCACAAGCCACTACAGTTCATGCAAACCCAAGGAAAGTTGCAAAATGACCGCCATCAAAAGTGGTCAACATATTTACAGTAGTTCCACCTCAACATCAAATATAAAACAGGGAGTACCACCCGAGTTGTTGACTGCCTCAGTTGACCTCCAGTCGCGGCACTCACCACGGTGCTAGACGCTTGCGGCCATGAGACCTCCGGATGGCCCCACCTCTACGAGATAGACCCTGACTTCTCCACCATCTATCAAATGTTGGGCACCAACTCAGTGGTTGATAATTTCCATCTTTAGGACGGGTTGTTGTGTCGTCTAGGCCATCTCTACGTTCCATCAAGCGAGTGCGCGAAGCTGATTTGGGAAGCTCACTACAGTCGGGTGGCAGGACATTTTGGCATCGAAAAGACAGTGGCAGTGCTGTAGAAACATTTCTACTGGCCGAAACTTCGACAGGATGTCGGCAAGTATATCAGGTCTTGCACCGCTTGCGTTATTGCCAAACCGACCACTAAGAAACCAGGCCTATACACCCCTCTGCCTACTCCTGACAGGCCATGGGAATCCATCTCAATGGACTACATGTCGGCCCTCCCATCCACCAAGAGGGGAAACGACTGTGTTTTTGTGGTTGTTGATCGCTTTTCCAAAATGGCGATTCTAGCTGCCTGCAAGAAGAACATCACAGCAGAAGCCACTGCCAAGCTCTTCTTTGAACGAGTATGGGTACATTTTGGGATCCCACAGACCATTATCTCAGACCGTGACAGTTGGTTCCTCAGCTCATTCTGGTCGAGCCTCTGGTCACTGCTGGATACCAAGCTCACCAAATCCACTGCCTTCCACCCCCAGACCGACGACCAAACCGAGGTTGTCAACTGGATGGTCATACATATCCTGCACATGTACAATTCAACACACCACCGCACATGGGACGAGAGTCTTCCCTATGTCCAACATAGCTACAACCGAGCCCTGCATATCTCAACTGGCCACATCCCCTTTCAGGTGGGGTTGGGATTCCAACCATTGGGCCCCATGGATGTTTCACTTCCCCTTGCGACCACTTCGGCCGACTCATCCCCAAAAGCTGACAAAGCCGCCCGGTTCATTGAACGGATCCAGCATATCCGCCAACAAGTTCAAGATATTCTACAGAATTCTAATGCCAAGTACAAGCAGCGCCATGATCAACATCGGGTGCCACATAAGTTTCAAGTGGGCGACAAAGTTTGGTTGCATTTGCAGAAAGAACGCCTTACAGGGCCCCATCGAAAGCTTCACCCACTCCGTTATGGGCCATACACCATCACCAAGGCGGTGGGTGACAATGCTTTTGAGCTCAACATTCCCCCCTTCCTTGGTCTGCATCCAGTCTTCAACGTGGCTCTCCTTCGACCATATTTCCCACCATTATTAGACACCTCAGAGATAGCAAAGAAGTTGACACCAACAGAGCTCAACCCTGACTGCCTACAACAAGCATCCAGTGATCATATTGTAGATACACAGATCAAGGGCACTCGACATCAAAGGATCCAGCTTTATCGAGTTGTCAAAGCAGGGCAGCTCCTGCACCAAGGCAAGTGGCTCACCTGGGGCCAAATTCAGCAGAAATTTCCTCATCTGATGGGGGAACTCAACGCAATGGAGACCATTGCTTCCTAAGGAGGGAGGATTGATCCAGGTGGATATCGGTGGCCACCCACCTTTCCAACTGGCTCAAAACAGTTTTCTAGCAATTTTGGTAATGTATTATTTTTAGCAGTTTTTCGGGTCCTGAACTTCCGGGGCCATTTTGAGGCCCTAAATGACCTTTTTTGGCGATTTGGGGGGCCATATGCTTGGTTCCAGCACGCATTTGTCCCTAGTCAAAAGTTGTAAATCTCTGATAAACCTTTCCAATGGGCTATCGAGCGCCCCAAATGTAGATCGTATGCAAAAGTTACAACCCCGGGGAGTTGATGTACTAACTTACCCAAACGGGTCCCACATGACTTTTGGCGCTTCATCTCCTAGGGTTAGGTTTTTGGATGTCTAGAGTTTTTGACATTCCTGTTTATTGTAAAAGGCCTTGAGAGCCTCATTGTAACCATCTTCTTGCGAAATGAGTGCAGCCGTCACATCTCTTCTCAGAGATAAGCCGCCACCATTCCAGCAAACTTGTTTTCCGCTGCATTTTAGAGTTTTAGCTTATTTCCTTATTGAATAGAAAACCAATTTTACTGTATCTCTGTTATTTTGTGTTAAGCATCTGATAATAATCACTATTCATTTCGTTTTTCTCATAAAATCCGGATCAGTCAAGGCCTATGACAGGGTGGTTTGGACCTTCCTTCGGCTAATTCTCATTCAAATTGGTATACCCTGGGGGGTGATGAAATGGATTATGGCTTATGTTACTTCTGTAAATTATGTTGTTCTCATTAATGGTATGCCTTCTGACTTTTTTAAGGCTACTCGTGGTCTAAGACAAGGATGTCCTCTCTCGCCATTATTATTTCTTTTGGTTATTGAAGGTTTGAGTCGTTTGATCCTCAAAGCTAAGGTGGAGGGCTCCATTATTGGTATCAAGGCAACTGCGGGCATTGCGGTGCTACACACCCTTTTTGTTGATGATGCAATATTGTTCAGGCTGGGTATTTTATCTGAGTGGATACAGTACAAAAACATTTTGGATCTTTTTTGTAAAGTTTCTGGTATGTTGGTTAGTTATGTTAAATCATGCTTTTTGGAACACTCTTTGGATAGCAATGTTAAGCTCTCGATTTCTTTTCACCTTCCCTTTTGTTTATGTATATGTAACTTCGGAATGTATTTCACCCATGTATTTCATCTATGTATATTGTACTCTTATAGAGATGTTATTATTCCTCTATACGGAAGTGTCGTCATTTGTATTGACAAGTGTCGCAAGTGTCGTAACTTGCCGATGGGTTATTAGACCACCATGTGTGGCGTCAGCCCTGATTAAGTTAACATTGGGTTATTGTACTAAGCTAGACAAGTTGGTCCCATAAGTTTATTGGGCAGTCAGGATAAGTATAAATAGAGATCTCCCGATCTCTATTTGGATCACTTCACAACTCACTCTTCCATCACTCGGAAATTGGCGCACATGTGAGGAGGAGGATCAGTTGCTAAGAGGAGTCTATCTATGTGTACTTTGGTTGTACTATTGCTCTATCTATCTTTGAGGAAGTTGTGGGGTTTTTCACCTTAGGGTTTTCCTCATTGAAACTCTGTGTGTCTATTGTCTCTTATGTTTGCATCTTATGATGATTGATATGCTTGCTATGATTAATATGCATTGATATACTATACATTTTATTCTCTCAGTAAAGATCCTAGAGTATATTGAATTAATGCTCGAAAATTAACATGGTATCAGAGCTAACCTGAGAAGAAGACATTGTGCAGTGGTGGAAATCAGGGTTTCTTGTTTATTGGGTTTCTATCCACAGATTTTGGAAAAGAAATATGATAGATTGACTCTCCTCAGCAAGGTGAATCTTTTTGTCCAATCAGAATTCAGTTCTGAGCACTTTCAGTTTTGGCCCTAAAAATTAGGGTTTCCACAAAAATAGGAATTTCTGAAATCTGAAGACATAGTTGAAAGATCCTTGGAAAAATCGAAGTTTAGAGCTTTGGATCGAGATTTTTGGCTAGGTAATTCTCCGGGAAACTCAAACCCTAATTCAGGGTCCTCCCCAGTGAATCCGGGAAGACTAAAAGACATTTCTAAAGTGTGAAACTTTGCATATCTCAAATTCTGAATACACCAGGTTGATCATCTCATCAAGGCACATCTTTCTATCCTTTCAGAAAGTTGAAATTCACATTTTAAATTTTTAGGGTTTCTCTAACAAACCCTAATCCGGGACAAGATCCAGTTTTTAGCAAATCAAGTGGTAAGACCTAAAACTTTTATATTTCCATTTGAAGTACTCTTTAAAGATGTCTCTCCGCACCAAGCTTAAGGATAAGCTTGAAGGGGCTGATAAATTCCGAGCATGGAAGTATAGGATTGGGTTAATCCTGGAAGAAAATGAATTGGATACTTACATAAGGGAAGAGGTCCCTGTCCCAGAGGGAGAAGAGGCTAAAGCCCTCCACAAGAAGAACTTGGTCAAGGCAAAGAGAATCATTGTTAATTCTATCAAGAACCATCTCATCCCCCATGTGTCATCTCTGAAGACACCCAAAGAGATGTTTGATTCCCTATCCAAGCTATTTGAAGGGAAGAACATAAATCGGAAGATGACTTTGCGGAACCAATTGAAAGGGGTAAAGTTTCAGAATGGAGAAACCATTCAATCTTATTTTTCTAAGGTCTCTCAGATCAAGGAACAACTAGAAGCGGTGGATGAAATGGTGGAGAATGGTGAAGTTGTCATGACCACTCTGAATGGCCACCCAGGTCATGGGATTCCTTTATTCAAGGAATTTGTGCAAGAAGGAAGTTGATCTCCTTCAGCAGACTGCGGGAGGAATGCTCTCAAGAAGAAGCTAGGCTTGTGGTCCGAGAAGAAAAGATGGGAAATGAAGATCAAGCACTCACAGCACATGTCAGGAAAGGCAAGTCCAAGAAGGAATCATCTCATAACAGGAAATATTCACACCACCATTACCATAAAGATAAGAAAGATCTCAGGTGTTTCACATGCAATGAGAAGGGACACTTTGCTGCAGATTGTCCCAAGAAGAAGAAAGACAACAAATTCAACAAGAAGAAGAAGAATAACAAAAGAAGATATCATGCTCATGCTGTTGAGGATGATGAACCTCCCAGGAAGAAAGCTAGAGCAGAAAGTGATGATGATGACTCATCAAGCGAAGAAGAGTATGTTCTAATCTCTGCTCTCACAGGTACTATTTCTCATGGTTGTAATGATTGGCTAATTGACAATGAGACTTCTAAACAGATGACTGGGTTTATAGAATCTTTTGTAAATTTGTATGAACATGAATCACCCCATAAAGTGAAACTTGGGGATGATTATCAATACCCTATCAAAGGAAGTGGGGAAGCCTCCTGCAACCTAGAATCTGGAAAGTCCTTGAAGATGAAAGATGTGTTATTTGTACCTGGGATCAAGAAGAACCTACTCTCCATCTCTGCATTGGATGCAAAAGGCATGAGGGTTGCATTTGTAGATGGCCAAGTCCTAATGTGGCCAAAGGGTAAAACTATTGATGATGCAATAGTGATTGGAGAGCAAGAGGGAGGATTGTACAAATTGAAGGGACAACTTGAACACGCTATGGTACATGAATCCATGTAGCCAAATGAACTTTGGCATCGAAGGCTTGCACATGTGCACTATAGAGCACTACCAATTGCAAGCAAAGCTATAGAAGGTCTTCCTGAAATCAAGACCAAGCATGAAGGTGTTTGCAAGGGTTGTGAAAAAGGAAAGAACATAAAGAAGGCATTTCCAATCAGTGAAAGCAAATCAAAAGGAATCTTGGAAATTATCCACTCTGATGTATGCGGTCCGATGTCATCCAGTTCTCTGAGTGGGTATGTTTACTATGTCTCTTTCATTGATGACTTCTCCAGGAAGACTTGAGTTTATTTCTTGAAGAACAAAGATGAAGTGCTTGACAAATTCAAGGAATTCAAAGTTTTGATGGAAAACCAAACTGATAAGAAAATAAAGACATTCAGATCAGACAATGGGGGAGAATTCACTTCACGTGACTTCAAGAATCTATGTAGTGATTCAGGGATTAAGAGGGAGTTGACTGCTCCCTACAATCCACAACAGAATGGAGTTGCAGAAAGGAAGAATAGAACAATCATGGAAGTAGCACGAGCAATGCTGCATGACCAGGATCTACCTATGCATCTATGGGCAGAAGCAGCTAGGACAGTTGTATATGTGCAGAACAGAACTCCCCACAAGATATTGGACAACAAGACACTAGAAGAGGTCTTCTCTGGTAAGAAACCTGAAGTCAGCCATCTCAGAATATTTGGTTGTCCAGTATACACTCATGTCCCAAAGGAAAAGAGGACTAAGTTAGATCCTTCAGGAAAGAAGGGTATCTTTGTGGGTTACAGTGAAAGCTCAAAGGCTTACAGAATATACTTTCCAGGGTTCAAGAAGATTGATGTCAGCAGGGATGTAACATTTGATGAAAACTCAACATTCATCAAATCAAGGAAGACACCTGTTGAAGATCATGAAGAACCCAAGGAAACCAAATTTCAAGACACTACTATGACTGAAGCAATTCCAGATGTTGATCGTGAAATTGAAGATCTGCAGAACCTGTAGATCCACCTCGTGAGAAGGACTCTCACAAGAGGAAACCTGCATGGGCTAGAGAGCTCATTCAAGATGCAGAAAGATATGGCATTCCAGAATAAGCACACAGAGCAAAGAAGAGAACTAGATCACATACCAGCTGTGTTGCTTTACTTTGTGATATCATGAACAAAGAACCTTCCAATTATGAAGAGGCAGTGGAAAAGAAAGAATGGAAGGATGCCATGGTCGAGGAATACCAATCAATAATGAAAAATGATGTTTGGGATGTAGTCCCAAGACCTGAAGGGAAGTCTGTGGTGACTTCCAAATGGATCTACAAGATCAAGCATGTTGCAGATGGCAACATAGAAAAATACAAGGCAAGGTTTGTAGCTCGTGGCTTCTCTCAGAAAGAGGGAATAGATTATGAAGAAAATTTGCTTAGATTATGAAGAAAATTTGCTCCTGTAGCCAGATTCACTTCCATCATAACAGTACTTGCTCTGGCTACGGTGATGAAATGGAAGATACACCAGATGGATGTCAAGACAACCTTCTTGAATGGTGTAGTCGAGGAGGAAGTGTATGTGGAGCAGCCACTTGGTTTTGAGACACATGACAGGAAGTCATATGTGTGTAGGTTGAAGAAAGCCTTGTATGGCTTAAAGCAAGCTCCTAGGACTTGGTATGGTAGGATGGACAGTTTTCTATCCAGTTTGGGCTTTACCAAGAGTAAAGCGGATTCCAACCTTTACTAAAAGGTTGAGGAAGGCAATCCTCTGATACTACTGGTGATACTACTGTTGTATGTAGATGATCTGTTTGTAATAGGTAATGATAGTTTGATTGCCGATACCAAGAGGAAGCTTGCAGCCGAGTTCGAGATGAAGGACTTGGGGATGATGCACTATTTTCTAGGCATGGAGGTGTGGCAGAGTGCAGAGGGAATCTTCCTTGGACAAGGAAAGTATGCAGTAGAGATCTTGAAGAGGTTCGGGATGATGGACTGCAAGGCCATGGCCACACCTATGGCCTTGAACTTGAAGCTTCTGTGTGATGCTTCATCTGATCCGATTGATGTCACTATGTATCGTCAGATGATTGGTTCCTTGATGTACTTGACAAACACGAGGCCAGATATTTGCTTTGTGGTGAACACATTGAGCCAGTTCCTGACGGATCCTAAAGGTGTTCACCTGATTACTGTAAAGCATATTCTGAGGTACCTGAAGGGTACGGTTGACTATGGGCTCAAGTATGATGCGAATCAAAAGTTTAACCTACAGGGTTATGTTGATTCAGACTGGGCAGGCAATGCTACAGATAGGAAGAGCACTTCTGGGTGTTGCTTAAGTATGGGATCAGGTGTGATATCTTGGTTTAGCAGGAAGCAGTCCTGCGTAGCACTAAGTACAGCTGAAGCAGAGTATGTTGCTGCTCGTTCAACTAGTTGTGAGGTAGTATGGCTTCGGAAGCTACTGTCTGAGTTATTTGATCTCCCACTGGAGGCTACTAGTATCTTTTGTGACAACCAGAGTTATGTGAAGCTGTCTGAGAATCTGGTGTTCCACGACAGGTCGAAACACATTGAGATCAAATATCACTATATCATGGATATGGTGCAGAGAGGAGCAGTGAAGCTCCTGTATGTTGCGACGGATGAGCAGGTTGCAGATGTGCTGACAAAGCCACTAGCTAGAGTGAAGTTCGAGTACTTCAGAGAGAGGCTTGGTGTTCTTCAGATTGATGACACTTCGAAGAAGAAGTGATGGAGACATTTGCTGGAGCCATTCCAAGCATGATGAGAGGAGGATCCTTCCCATGGATGTGGATGTAAGCGCTGGATGATGATTATCAGGACGATGCTCCAGTTACTGCTCTATGTATGTATGCATCATGTTGGATGCTAGATATGATCAGTGGATCATTTATATGTATGTATGCATCATGTTGGATGCTGGATATGATCAGTGGATCATTTATATGTATGTATGCATAATGTTGGATGCTGGATATGATCAGTTGGATCATTTATATGTATATGTATGTATGCATCATGTTGGATGTTGGATATGATCAGTTGGATCATTTATATGTATATGTATGTACGCATCATGTTGGATGTTGGATATGATCAGTTGGATCATGTGTATGTATCTGTAGATGTATCAAGTGGATACATGGTATGATCAGGTAGATCATGTATGTTGATATGTATCAGGTATGATCTGGTGGATCATGTATTTGTATGTGTATCAGGTGGATACATTGTATGATCAGGTAGAACATGTATGATGATATGTATCAGGCAGATACTGTGTATGCATCAGGTGGATGCATTGTATGATCAGGATGATCATGGATGACGAGCTTTAAGATGTTGCTCCAGATGACATGCATCAGGACGATGCAGTGTTGATGATCGGGATGATCATGTGTACATCAAGATGATGTATGGTGAGTATCAGGTTGATACTCTATGGCCGTGGAACAGGTTGTGCAGATAAGCATATAATTTGTGCCCTCGAAGATTTGCAAATACTCTTTCGAGGTTTTGCCTATGGCATGTAATTTGTGCCCTGGGATATCTGGCAAATGCTCTTTCGAGGTTTTTCTTAGGAGGACATATAATTTGTGCCCTGGGAGATTTGTAGATACTCTTTCGAGGTTTTTCCTATGGCATGTAATTTGTGCCCTGGGATATCTGGAAATTGCTCTTTCGAGGTTTTTCCTATGGCATGTAATTTGTGCCCTGGGATATCTGGAAATTGCTCTTTCGAGGTTTTGTCCTATGGCATGTAATTTGTGCCCTGGGAGATCCGATAGGTTGAGTTGTGTGCTCGTAATCAGTCCTGGGATGCTCTTTCGAGGTTTTGCCATGACCACATGTGATTTGTGCCCTGGGATATCCGATAGGTTGAGCCGTGTGCTCGTAATCAATCCTGGGATGCTCTTTCGAGGTTTTGTGGTGACCACATGTAATTTGTGCCCTGGGAGATCTGATAGGTTGAGCCATGTGCTCGTAATCAGTCCTGGGATTCTCTTTCAAGGTTTTGTGGTGGGGTCACATATAATAGCGCCCTGGGAGATCCGACAGGTAGAGTCGTGCGCTCGTAACAGCCTGGATGCTCTTGCGAGGTTTTGTGACGCACGTAATAAGTCCTGAGAATTCCACAATATGGCCAATGATGATGAAGACCTGCAGGTGGTGGGCCTACATCCATTATGAAAAAGGACTGGCTCTGTAGAACTTCCTATGACAAGTAGATTCAGAGATTGATTGAGATAGCAGCAGTAGTGATGATAACGATGATTCGCTGATGATGATCCAGAGAAGAAGACTTGTGTTAGCAGATCTGTGTCGAGAAATACCTTCCTAGTTAAGAGGAAGTGTTGATGTATATGTAACTTCGGAATGTATTTCACCCATGTATTTCATTTATGTATATTGTACTCCTATAGAGATGTTATTATTCCTCTATACAGAAGTATCATCATTTGTATTGACAAGTGTCGCAAGTGTCGTAACTTGTCGATGGGTTATTAGACCACCATGTGTGGGGTCGGCCCTGATTAAGTTAACATTGGGTTATTGTACTAAGCTAGACAAGTCGGCCCCATAAGTTTATTGGGCAGTTAGGACAAGTATAAATAGAGATTTCCTGATCTCTATTTGGATCACTTCACAACTCACTCTTCCATCACTCGGAAAGTGGCGCACATGTGAGGAGGAGGATCAGCTGCTAGGAGGAGTCTATCTCTGTGTACTTTGGTTGTACTATTGCTCTATCTATCTCATAGGAAGTTGTGGGATTTTTCACCTCAGGGTTTTCCCCACGGAAACTCTGTGTGTCTATTGTCTCTTATGTTTGCATCTTATGATGATTGATATGCTTGTTATGATTGATATGCATTGATATATTGTACATGTTATTCTCTCAGTAAAGATCCTAGAGTATATTGAATTAATGCTCAAAAATTAACACCTTTGATTTCAAGGCATGGTTGGAGGGACCAAGTACCTTGGTTTTTTTATTAAACCATCTAATTATCTTGTCTCTGACTGGTTATGGCTTTTAAAGAGATTTGATAACAGGATCGGTCACTTGAGTTTGCGGTGCTTGTCTCTAGAGGGGCGGCTTACTTTAGATAAATCGGTTCTGCAAAACTTGGGAGTCTATTGGCTTTCATTATGTAAAATTCCGAAGGCTATCCTAAAAAGTATACGTAGGAAGATTTTTTAATTCATTTGGTCCGGGGGTTCGGACACTGTGAAGTTTCATCTGAGCAATTGGCGTTCTCTGGTTCGCCCCAAGGGTTTGGGGGGATGGGACTTAAAAAATTTGGAGTACTTTGCCTCAACTCTTCAGGCTAAAAGTTTATGGCGGGCACTCTTTTCCAATTCTATTTGGATTCTGATTGTTCGGGGGAAGTATATAAAAAAATCATGGGTGGTTGATTGGTTCCAGAAGGGTCTGCCTAACTATAAGGGGGTTTCGAATTATTGGAATGGTCTCCTTGGATATTTTCGGATTGTTTCTTCCTAGCTCACTCGGTTACCTGTGTTGATGTATATGTAACTTCGGAATGTATTTCACATATATGTATATTGTATTCCTATAGAGATGTTATTATTCCTCTATACGGAAGTGTCGTCATTTATATTGTAAGTGTTGTAACTTATACTTGATGGGTTATTAGACCACCTTGTTGGGGTCGGCCCTGTATAAGTCATGTGGGTCAAAGGGTTATTAGACCACCCTATTGGGGGTCGGCCATGTGGGTCAAAGGGTTATTAGACCACCCTAGTGGGGGTCGGCTCAGTCAGCATTATGTTAAATGGTTAAGTTGAGGCCGACCTAGTTGAGTAAAGGTCAAGTCAAGTTAGTGTATAAATAGAGAGTGTGTCTCTCTCATTTTACACATTCTATTCTCTCACTCACACTTGGGAGAGTGGCGCACTTGTGGAGGAGGAGGCTCTGCTGCTAGGAGAAGACTATCTCTTGTATTCTGGTTGTATCATTGCTCTATCTATCTCTGAGGAAGTTATTGGGGTTTTTCACCTTTATGGTTTTCCCCAAGTAAACTTTGTGTCTCTTGTGTGCTTGCATTATTGTGTCCATGGTTGATATGCTGTAGATTTGCTGTACATGTTGTTCTCTTAGTTAAGATCCTAGATCAGATTGAAGTAAATTCTGAAAATTTAACATGGTATCAGATCTAGCCTGAAAGAAGGCATGATATGGCATGTATGACACTTGTTGCACTTACGATGCTAGGGCTTGATATAGCAAAAACCATTCATTGTAGAACTTTCGCTATAAATCCGTTTTGGCGAAGTTTTCAGATCTGAAACTTTTACAGGTCGAAGATCCGATCCCCATGTACCTTGTGTCCAAAGGAAAACCTCTAATTCATCGTACTTTGTGATTTATGATCTGTACAATATAGGGTTTCTGCCTCTTCCAGATCTGAGTCAAAATAAGGTGACCTTGGGAAAAAGGTCATAACTTGGGCTAGGAAGCTCCAAATGACATTTCGTAAGAAGTAAAAGGTATTACACAGACTGTACTATCTCAAGAAAAAATTTTAGAGGCCGAAGTTGAACCAGTGACACGTGGCACGCCGTACAAGTTCTTTCTCTTGTATTATCCCATAAACAGGTCATGTTGCGACACTTGGCATAACTCTCTCTCAGAGAATCCAATTGAGGTCACAC
Source organism: Larix kaempferi (assembly GCA_027924585.1). Taxonomy (NCBI): domain Eukaryota; kingdom Viridiplantae; phylum Streptophyta; class Pinopsida; order Pinales; family Pinaceae; genus Larix; species Larix kaempferi. The sequence goes on from BSBM01000910.1 coordinate 23,126,789, forward strand.
CTGTCGGGATGGAAAGATAACAGGTCGGGATATCTCAAAAAAAAATTTCAGACCCCGTGAATCGAAAAGTTCGGAGTTACACCAGAAACAATTAGGTACATATTTCTATCAAAACAAAATTATTTTTTAGTACCTTCATTCATGGCTTCCGGAATTTAGGGCTTCGGAGAAAGTTGGAATTTTTGTAATCGGAGACCACGGCTGGATGCTACTCATCAAAATCAAAATTTAGAGACCAAGATCATATTTTTTGGTTGGGAAGAAGGCCGGGCTTGATCAAACCCCAGTTCGGGACTTTGATCGGAAAGATGGAAAATTAGGGCTTCTGCAAAAATTGGAATTTTGGAAATCTGTGACCACGGCTGGAAGCTCCTCAGAAAAATCGACACTCAGAGTTTTGAATCAAATATTTTGGTTGGGTGAAGCTTCGGGAAACTCAAACCCTAATTCAGGGTCCTCCCTAGTGAATCCGGAAATCTAAAAGGCAATTTCGAGGGGTGAAACTTTGCAGTTTTCAAATTCTGAATATACCAACTTGATCAGCTCATCAAGGCGCATATTTCTATCCTTTCAGAAATCAAGTGGATTGGGCTAATCCTAGAAGAAGATGGATTGGTCACTTGCATAAGTGAAGAAGTTCTTGTCTCAGAGGGAGATGAGGCTAAGGCCTTCCATAAGAAGATTACAAGCAATCTTGATAGGTATGGCTTACAGGTATGTTTCGAATTCTATTCATGGTTAAGTTTATGATATGTTTGTCTTCGTATCATTACAGTACAATCTTGATTAATTACTAGACTTGTCGTATTACCTTAATAGAAGATATTCATTGATTAAGGTTTTGACACTTATGATTGTACTAATGCATTGTGATGTTGTATGAGGTTTATGCTGTTCGCTAACATAAAAGGTACACCAAGAAAGACAAATCATGTTCTACTTCAAGAACATATGATCATGGTGACATGAAGACAAAGATTCATCCATTGTCATGGACCACATAGAAGATCTACTTACGAGGTATGTATAACTTGGTTCTACAATGGTTAACTTATGAGACATGCAGGTTACCAGCACAAGTCATTGAAGAAGAACAAGAAGACATCATGTGAGTATGTTAGACATAACTAGCTAGCATGCTAATCCAGGTATGTTTTTCCTATATCAAGATAGAATCCTACCTTGTGTTAGGATCTTATACTGTTGTGTTGTTGATAATGATTATTCATGAAGTCATAGGTTTGAATAATCATGGTTGTATGCATATTATGTTTCTTACCATAATTGATGATATGACTAACCAGAAGAATCATGAAGGTATAGGTTTGAATAATCACGGGTTTTATGCATATTATATCTCTTATCTTGATTGATGATTCAACTAACCAGAAGAGTCCTATGATCAAATAAGAATATGTATGAGTAAAAGAAGACTTCCCTGAAACCTTGAATACTAATGTTTATTATCTGTGTTTAAAATGATCCTAATTATACATGCTTGAGATTATTGTGTTTTGATAGTATTAAGATTATACTAATAAATGTGTGGTTATGTATGAGACCTCAAGGATAACACAATGATGATACTAATAAGCATGCATAGTGATTAAGGATGGATGTAAGTTCAAGGACAGGTAATCCAGGAAGCAAAGTTCAAGAGGGAGCACACTCCAGTTGTTCCTGAAAGAAAGCAAAGGAGCACACTTCAGTAGTTTCTGCAAGGATGCAGATATTCAGAGGGAGTTGACCACTTCTCACAATCCACATCAGAATGGATTCCACCCAGCAACCAAACAAAGATAAGTATTTGAATTGTCATTTCTTACATAATGTTATTCAATGATGTATATGCTTATGTTCCTAGAATTAGGTTGTGTATTATGCATATTAGAATAGTTGCATTGATGAACAATATACTACTAATATACATGGGTAAGTGGCATATGGCACTGTACAACATTCCATTGCTACTTATCTAGAATGAAACCTCTTTGCTGACATGTTAGGAGTTGTGCACACTCTTAACAATGTTCTGGTAGAGATTGGAAGGCATCTAGAAAGTTACAGAATATGGATAAATGTTGTATTGAAGCATTGGCTAAGATAATTGCATGACTGTATGACATATTTCTTTATGTGTAAGAATTTGTTTTGAAAACTATGAGATATTTTTCAATCATGCAATTTAACTTGTTGTGTAGGAAAGATCGTATACCATCACCTACAAAAGAAGGACTACAACATTTGTTCAAGCAACAAAATTATCTATTGAAGATATTGAAGTTCCCAGAATACACGAAGAATGCCATGATCCGTCGATCATGAAGAACGATGTTTGGGATGTGGTCCCAAGAGCTGAAGGGAAGTCTGTTGTGACTTCCAAATGGAACTATCAGATCAAGCATGCTGCAGATGGCAGCATATAAAAGTGATGAAATAGAAGATACACCATATGGATTTCAAGACAGCCTTCTTGAATGGTGTAGTTGAAGAAGAAGTGTATGTGGAGAAGCCACTTGGTTCAGAGACACATGACAGGTATTCATATATGTGCAGAACTTGGTATGGTAGATAGCTTTCTATCCAGTTTGGTCTTTACCAAGAGTAAAGCGGATTCCAACCTTTACTACAAGGTTGAGGAAGGCAATCCAGTGATACTACTTTTGTATGACCTGTTTGTTACAGGTGAGGATAGATTGATTGCCGACACGTAGCGGAAGCTTGCTGCTGAGTTAGAGATGAAGAACTTAGGGATGATGCACTATTTGTTTTTGGCATGGAGGTGTGGCAGAGTGCAGATGGAATCTTCCTTGGACAAGGGAAGTATGCAGTAGAGATCCTGAAGAGGTTCGGGATGATGGACTACAAGGCTATGGCCACACCTATGGCATCGAACCTGATGCTTATGTGTGATGCTTCATCTAAACTGGTTGATGTCACTATGTATCGTCAGATGATTGGGTCCTTGATGTACCTGACGAACACGAGACCAGATATTTGCTTTGTGGTGAACACATTGAGCTAGTTCCTGACAGATCCGAGGAGTGTTCACCTGGTTGCTGTAAATCATATTCTGAGGTACCTGAAGGGTATGGTTGACTATGGGCTCAAGTATGATGCGAATCAAAAGTTTAACCCGCAGAGTTATGTTGATTCAGATTGGGCATGCAGTGCTACAGATAAGAAGAGCACTCCTGGGTACTGCTTCAGTATAGGATCAAGAGTGATCTCCTGGTTTAGCAGGAAGTAGTCCTACGTAGCATTGAGTACAGCCGAAGCAGAGTATGTTGCGACGGATGAGCAGGTTGCAGATGTATTGACCAAGCTGTTGGCCAGAGTGCAGTTTGAGTACTTCAAAGATAGGCTTGGTGCACTTCAGATTGAGGTTCATTCCAAAGGGAAGTGATGAGTCTGGAAGATGCAGATGCACATGAGCTTTTCTGACATGGTTGATGTGTTCTCCCATGGTCGTGATGTAATTGCTGAGCCATTCTCACATGGTGGTAGATGTGTTCTCCTATGGTGTAGATGTAAGGGCTGAAGCCATTTTTCACATGGTGGTAGATGTGTTCTCCCATGGTGAAAAATTAAGGGCTGGAGCCTTCCCCGAATGGTGGTAGATGTGTTCTCCCATGTCGGTGGTGTAAGTGTTGGACAATGTGCATCTGGGCTGTGCTTTGTGGACGATGAGATGATCTGAAGAAGACGATGCTATGATGATCAGGAGGATCATGGATGATGAGCATGAGGACGATGATCCAGTTACTGCTCTGTGTATGCATTATGTTGATGCTGGATATGATCAGTTGGATCATTTGTATTTGTGTGTATGTACGTATCGTGTTGATGTTGGATATGATCAGTTGGATCATTTATATGTATGTATGCATCATGTTGGATGTTGGATATGATCGGTTGGATCATTTGTATGTATTTGTATATGCATCATGTTGGATGCTTGGACCATGTATCTATATATGTATCAGGTGGATACATTGTATGATCAGGTAGATCATGTATGTTGATATGTATCATGTATTTGTATTTGTATCAGGTGGATACACTGTATGATCAAGTGGATCATGTATGATGATATGTATCAGGTAGATACTTGGTATGCATCAGGTGGATGCATTGTAATGTATCAGGATGGTACAGTGATGATGATCGGTATGATCATGGGCATCAGGATGATGCCTCGTGCAATGATGATCCGTTGGATCATGAGTATCAGGCTGATACTTGGAGGTCAGAGATGATATGTGGCAGGTTGTACAAATAGCATGTAATCAGTCCTGGGAGATCTTGTCGGTCGTGCTGCAACACATAAATGTTCCTGGGGTACTCTTTCTGGTATTGCTATGTAGTATGTAATCAGTCCTCAGATATCCAATAGGTTGAGCTGTGTGCTCGTAATCAGTCCTAGGATGAGGTATTACTACGGAGACATGTAATCAGTCCTGGAGATCCGAGAGGTTGAGCTGTGTGCTCGTAATTAGTCCTGGGATGCTCTTTAGAGATCTTGTCGGTCATGCTGTGGCACATAAATGTTCTTGGGATGCTCTTTAAAGGTTTTGTCTATCCACATGTAATCAGTCCTGGAGATCCGAGAGGTTGAGCTGTGTGCTCGTAATAAGTCCTGGGATGCTCTTTAAAGATCTTGTCGGTCGTGCTGCGGCACATAAATGTTCCTGGGATGCTCTTTAAAGGTATTGTGGAGGAGATGCATGTAATCAGTCCTGGGAGATCTTGCCGGTCGTGCTTAGGCACATAAATGTTCCTGGGATACTCTTTCCGGTATTGCATCCGCACATAAAATTAGTCCTGAGAGGCCACCTCTATCAGACCGTTCGCACAGATGATGAAGACTTGCAGGTGGTGGGCCTACATCCAGTATGAAAAAGGACTGGCTCTGTAAAACTTCCTATGACGAGTAGATTCAGAGATTGATTGAGATAGCAGCAGCAGTGACGATGATGATGACTCGATGACGATTATCCAGTGACGATGATCCAGAGAAGATGACTTGTGCTAGAAGACCTGTGTCGAGAAATACCTTCCTAGTTAAGAGGGAGTGTTGATGTATATGTAACTTCGAAATGTATTTCACATATATGTATATTGTATTCCTATATAGATGTTATTATTCCTCTATACGGAAGTGTTGTCATTTATATTGTAAGTGTCGTAACTTATACTTGATGGGTTATTAGACCACCTTGTTGGGGTCGGCCCTGTATAAGTCATGTGGGTCAAAGGGTTATTAGACCACCCTATTGGGGGTCGGCCATGTGGGTCAAAGGGTTATTAGACCACCCTATTGGGGGTCGGCCATGTGGGTCAAAGGGTTATTAGACCACCCTATTGGGGATCGGGCATGTGGGTCAAAGGGTTATTAGACCACCCTAGTGGGGGTCGGCCCAGTCAGCATTATGTTAAGTGGTTAAGTTGAGGCCGACCTAGTTGAGTAAAGGTCAAGTCAAGTTAGTGTATAAATAGAGAGTGTGTCTCTCTCATTTTACACATTCTATTCTCTCACTCACACTTGGGAGAGTGGCGCACTTGTGGAGGAGGAGGCTCTGCTGCTAGGAGAATACTATCTCTTGTATTCTGGTTGTATCATTGCTCTATCTATCTCTGAGGAAGTTATTGGGGTTTTTCACCTTTATGGTTTTCCCCAAGTAAACTCTATGTCTCTTGTGTGCTTGCATTATTGTGTCCATGGTTGATATGCTGTAGATTTGCTGTACATGTTGTTCTCTCAGTTAAGATCCTAGATCAGATTGAAGTAAATTCTGAAAATTTAACAACCTGGTAATGGTTGACTGATTCGTTTAGGGGAAGATCCCATTGTGGGGGGTCCTCACACTTTCAGATTATCTATGGCACTTGTCACATCCCCATTTTGACCCTTGTAATATTTTGGGCTATAATGTAAATATTGTATGCATATTATGTATGATTCCTAGCGTGGAGCTCAAGGCCAAGGCCCCGCTAGTGAACGCTTGACCTCGAATAGGTAAGTATTGGATATTATGTTTCCCATGTGCTAGAGAACCATGGGAATTGTAAATATGCATTTTAATATAAAAATGCCCACAACTAGCTATGCAATGCAACAAGAGATGGGGGCATGGTGTTACAAGGAATTGGGAGGGAAATATTCAAACCCTTGAGCCAATGAAGTCAAGCCAAGTGTCAATGAGAAAACCCATCAACCATCAACTACCCATGTTAACTTTGGTGCCCAATCATTCATTTCTCCCAAGAGTTGGGTGAAGTAGTTAATGCCTTGGGGATTGGGGAGGTATGGTTGTCCAAATTCGAGTATGGGAAAGCCACCCTCATGGAAAATCATGTTTTTTCTTCTTGGGCAAGAAAACAGCCATGATTTGCTCCCTAAGCCATTACCCATGAAGGAGTTCTGCCCCTCTCACGTTTTTGGAACTGCCTGGGCATTTTCCAGCCACGTTTTTTTGGTTTCTCGGGGTCTTCTAGCTAGGAAGAGGGCGTTTTTGTGTTGGAGACCTGTTGGGAGCTACCTGGGCGTTTTTCTCCACTGATTTCCAGTGTTTTCCTCCCTTTTGGCATTGCTGGGAACTCGTTTTTGTATTACATACCTGTTGGGAAGGAGAGAGCATGATTTGGGGGTTTATAGAGACCATTGTGGCTCTTTGAATGTCCATGGATGTTTTCTAAAAATGAAATTTCCTTCCCAGGGTTGTTTTCCCCATTTCTCACTTCGTTTTTGGTTGCCCACGTCTTCCATTCATACCCAACACTTGGGATTTTGTTGTTATGTGTATCCATGCCCAGTTTGTGAGTTTTCTGTGTGTAGGAGATTGTTGGGGTTGAAATGGGTTTCCATTGTTTTGGCTTGAGCTTGAGTGGAAGCATCCACAAATGAAGAGGGTTCAGATTTAGCCTGATAAACCCAGTTGTGGACTGGATTGGCTTAAATGCAAATGATTATTTGGCTGTGTTTGAGCTTGAAATCCCCTTTTCCTTATAGATATCATGCCTAGCTTGGGGGTGGTCTCTAAGTGCTGAAATAATACAGGCTGGGCAGAGACCTACGGTTGGGAGGAACGTTGCAGCGACATAGCTAGTTGTTGGGGACAACATTACAATGAGATAAGTATATTCTCTGTTTGTATTTAATTCTGCAATGTGTTAAATTGAATGGAAATTGTGAATGGTGTGTGGATGGTGTTTATTCCGATGTGTATGTTAAATTGATTTGCATCTGCACACCTTTGAATTTTAATGACTATGAATCAAATGAATGGGCTTAGTTTATGTAAAATCCCTGACAGATTGGTATCATGTTCCCTTACTGGAATTGGACATATGGGTGGGTACGTTACAGCACTTATCAGTTTCATGCGAGCTAATGGATTCTACAACTTGTATCATGCAATTGCTCCAAGGGTTGATGTGGGGAATCATTCGGCCTGGATTTCGGCTCAGCAATTGGGTCTTTGTGGTTCCTTGGGGTTGGAGTGGTCTTCCTATATCCGTGACCTACGATGTTTGAATATCACTTTATCTGCGGTACCTGATAAACTTGTCTGGTCGTGGGATGTATCTCTTGGTATTGTTTCCGCTAAGTCAGCCTATGATTCTATATTTGCTTATGAGACTTCTCTGGTTCAGTGGTGGCATTTGACTGTCTGGAAGCTTTTCATCCCACTCAAAGTGAAATGATTTATTTGTCTCACCTTGAGCAATCGGATTTTGACTTGGGACAATCTTTGTCGTCGTGGGGGTTATGGTCCTAATCGATGCCCTTTGTGTTGCTTTCAGTCTATGGATCATATTTTTTCTAGATGTAGTTTTGTTCAAAGTCTTTGGATCTTGATCTGCAGCACTGTGGGCATGTCTAGGCATTGGCGATCTGCCACCTTAGTGGATTGTCTGGGCACTTGGTTGGACGATGCTAAACTTTGGGTGGAGCTCCCATGCTTTATGATCTAGTAGGTGTGGAAGGACCGGAATCAGATGATTTTTTATGACGTCCTTCCAAACCTTGAGCACATTGGTATCAGGATTGTTGCGGCTTTTAAAGAATTTCATTCTCTTGCCATTGGTAATGGTCCTACTGTGGTCCGCCCTCTTCGATGTCTGGCCTTACCAGTTTTAGTCTATCCTTGTGGATTTTCCGATGGTGCGGCCTAGGTTGGGACTAGAAACTATGGAGCTGGTGCGGTATTGTTTCTTTCTACTACCTGTTCTTTCAAGGTTTGTTTGAACATTGGTTTGGGCTCCAATACTCGCAGTGAGCTTTGTTCTCTTTGGTTGTTACTCTATTTTGCTCGTTTAAAACGGGTTTCTTCTCTTCTGGCGTTAGGGGATTCCAAGGCTATTATCTCGTGAGCAATGATGCATACTCCTCTCAATGTGATGGTCCTCTCTTTTTGGTTGGCTAAAGTTCGGCTCTTCATTAATTCCTTTTAACATATTCATTTCTCTCATGCCTTTCATGAGTGCAATCAGGAGGCGGACTCACTCTCTAAGTTGGCACTGTCTTCTTCGATGGGTTTACTCTTTTGGGAAGAGTGGCGGGATGATCATCGACTTTCCTATGGATCTGTGGACCTTCATTGGTCCTAGGTATTGTTGAGCCCAAAATTGGCCCCTTCTAATCATCCTTGATCACCTTTCTTTTCCCTGTCCTACACCATTTATCATGCTAATCAGACCTGTTGTCCTCACTTTATTTCCCCAAATTACCAAGGTATGACTAATCATTGCTTTATCTTATTAATGCTTATGATTGTGATAATTAAAGTTGTTTATCTCTCAATTGTGCTAACATGTGATGATTTATGAAGGTAGTTGAGATAAGTGGGCTGCAGGAAGGTGGGGATGAACAAGTCTTGAAAGGTGTTCGCTGCTTACAAGGGATCCTCGGGGCTCGAATCATCAATTAAGGCACATGGTTCCAATACAACATCCTAGGTGGAGCTGTGACAGGGCAGCTGTAACAGAATGCGCTATCTTGAGTATGTTGCTCGAGTCTAGTTGTGATCTGGAAGGATCGCCACTCTTGGGTCAATCGACAGCTTTCTCATATTTTTATGTCTCTATTCTGCCACGTATTGTAACAGCTAGTTACTTAGGGCGCCTGAAGATCAGAGATCTTCATGGTTGCCCAATTATAGGATTGGATGTTATGATTTGTATGTATAAATATGGGGAGTTGCCTCGACCCAGGGGGTTGAACAACAGATAATTAATTCATTGTATTAGCAGCAAAAGAAACTGTGTAATCATTCTTCTGTTAATATAAGGAGTTACTCTTGAGTTAAAGGAGCTTGAGTTGTTCAGCCAGCGTCTCTGTGTGAAGGCTGGGCCCGTCTTCCACAGAGATTGCTGAGTTAAATTAGGATTCTTTAATTTATTGTTGTGTGATGCTTTGTTCATGATATTTCTTTTGTACGCAGCAGTAGTAGTTTTTGTGTGAATTTTCAGTATAGTTAAGATTATATTTCCTTGAGATTAGTAAATGGTGCAGAGTAACAGTCGACTGAGTAGGGATTGCTTTATGCGTTTCATTTGGCAGTTGTACACAGCCTTGTTCATCTTATAGTTAAGTTGTGATCCCATGATCCCTTTTACAATTTATCTTTCTTGTATGATTGTTGATTTTCATTCCTGCAATTCAATTTCTTAGAACAGCTGAACTCAATCCCTTGCAATTGAATTTCTAGATTAATATTCAGTTTCTGCTTATGGTTTTTAAGAGTGATCAGATTGAAGAAGTGAGTTACTTGTTCTAGGGTGTGAATAGGATTTCTTTGTATCTGCAATTGTCTTTGAAGCTTATTTGATTTCTTGTTGATGCATGGTGGAATAGTAATTAGACAGCAACTGGGATTACACAGCTCCTTGGGATGAACATAATTGTTAGAGTATAACAGTATTCAATTATAGTGATTTGGTGTTTAAGCATAGATTGTGCATTTATCCTTTGAAATAAAAAGACTTTCTCGGGTTGACAATAAATCTCGTATGCTCTCTGTGTTGGTAATAAATTATCTGCATATAGGGTGCTCGACAGGTATTCCTATATTTTTGCATCCTTCGGGTTATATATATTTATATTACGGTACTTATCTCTCTGCAGGTGATTAGCTCATGGTCTTCCAACATCCTGTTGGGTTTTTGTTTTGTGGGTGGTCGCCACTTTTTTTGGGTCTCTTGGCTTCGTCGTTCTTGGCCTCTCGGATGTTATTTGGCTCTATTGGTAGGCCGGATGTGCCCTACCTTGGATCTGGTTGTTTTTCATGTTGTTTCTGTTCTTGCTATATTTTGGACACTCCATTTGTATTTGGCCATTGGGTATGGCGGTTCGGTTCCTTTTATGGGCTTTTATGACTGGATGATGTATTTGTTTATGGCCATTGAGTATGGCGGTTGGAACTCCTTTTATGGGTTGTTTTTGCCCGGTTGTTGTAGTGTGATTTACTATTTCCTTTATTAATAGTAAGTTATATTTTCGATGGATTTTTTTTTTTCCAAATCCCACAAAATTATGGAAACATAAATGCAACGCATCTCGATATTAATTCCATTAAATCTTACAGAAATATTTTGTCTTGTAGGTCGACTGGATATTATTGTATATGTTAAGCTTTGGGGTATTATTGTATATGCTAAGTTCCGTGTATTTGGTTAATTAGGATATTGATTGTAGATATCTGAATTTGTGAATTGACATGATGCTAAAATAACTGTAAGAAGAATGGTTAATTACGATCACCGGATATATTGTGCACCTACACCTTCTATGCATATTGAATGTGCCTTCGATGCATCCTCATGATCGTCTTTGTCCATCCGCTTCCACCGCTTTATCTTAACCATTCCTTTTGCCCAGTTTGCCTATAAATTGATGAGCTATACACTATTCCGATTGACATGTTTCTCGCCTCCTTCTGTAAACTGTGGAGGAGGGTTTGTAACCACAATAGCTCGTTTTTTTCTTATCTCTTCTGTTATATGGCATTTGGTTTATGGCTGGGTTATCCAATGCCTCCATGAATACACGGTCACATCGGTCTTAAGTTTTCATTTTAATTATGCGCATCACCTATTTAAGCTTGTTCAGAAAGTAGGGTTTACTTTACATGTGCAACGATAGCAGGAAGTTCTAGATAACAATGTTTGTTGATTAATTTCATTGCAGACTACTAAGGCTATACATTTTTATTTCCGTTGGTGCTCTCTTTCCCTATTTTTAATTTTTTTATTAACTATTACCTAAGGCAAGCAAAATATCCATCGCCCCAACATGAAGATTTTCTCTATTATCTTGTATATTTGGATTTTCTCTCAATTCTTCCATTTTTGAAGGGTTTCTGCAATTCAGTTCCAGAGAAGACATGCCACCTCGAACAGTGAAAAGGGTTGCGGGAACACCAACTCCCAAAAATGTCGCTGTGAAAACCATCAACTTTTACTGATGTTGATATTTGTCAAGATGCTTTTTCCTGGTCCAGAAAGCAGCCTTCGGTCAAGAGGCTGCTTTGGACGAGGAATCTGTCAAGCCGAGCCATAATATTTCCTTTACCTAGTCGCTTGTTGGACCAGGTAAATTTTACTTTTTAGGGATTGATATCAAGTAGATCCCATATATGGATCAGGGCATCTACCTAATATTTGAATACATCTTTTCCAATAAGGCCTCCCTTTTTTTCAGCTACAGAAAGGGTTATGTTCATATCGCTAGCTAGAATAAGATTATGTGGAGTGTATGCATCTAGGAAATCTTCCAAGAGTTTCCATCAATCTTTTTTTCATAATATAGGTTAGGAGCATACAAATTGAAGAGTGAGATTTGAGTATTGCTTTGGGTGTGAATGAACTCCGTGAAGATCCAATGTTGAGTGGCGAAGGAGCTATTCAATTGGAAATTGTCTGAAGACTAGAGGGTTTCTAGGCCACTGGAGGCCCCTCTGGAACTGACCGCCATGCCTGCATTCTTATTCCACTTTTCCTTTCGAATGGATTAGATGGCATTTTCGTCGATCTTGGTCTCTTGGATCATGAGGATGTCTGACATGTCGATTTTTTGGAGATCTTTTAATGCTTCTATTTTGCTGGGACTGCCCAGTCCTCTGTAGTTCCAAGAGACTAGCTTCATTATCTACTATTGATGGAGAGGCCTTCCCCTGCTGAGTCTCCCATTTTATTCCCTGCTATTCTGGCTCTAGTGTTCATGCTAAAGGCCATGCCTATTGTTGCTTGAGATCCTTGGGTTTTCTTGTGCTCAACTTCTTCTTCCCTTAAGTCTTTGCTTGTTTTTCGACCTAATTTTTTGGAAGATCTGTTTATTATTTCCTTTGAAGATGCAGGGGATACCATTGGTTTGGATTTTGTAATTTATGCGTAGGAGGAAGAAAGCATACCTTTATTCGAATTGGGTATTTTGGGGCTTGGGGTGCTCTGGATTTCTTTCAGGTCTTCTTGGATTTGGGGAGCTTCCTCAAATTCTTGTTGTTCAGGTATTTCTCCTTCTTCCGGGGCTTCAAGGTTTTCTTGGATTTCTAGAATTTCAAGAGCTTTGAATCTATTCCCGTTGTTGGTAACCAAATATTTTTGGTGCTGATGGCCTGCTTTCCTTAAACTTTGACCTTTTGGTTGGGTTTTTGGTCCTGATTTGGAGATAGGATTTTTTTAAATAGCTGTCCATTGTTCTTTTTACCCTCCCGCCTCCGGATCTGCGGGCTCCTTCTTGCAAGATCGAGAAAATTGCCCATATTCATGGCACTACCTGCATTTAAATGGAATTTGCTCGTAATCTAATTCATGAACGTGAGACCAGCCTGCCACTGTAAGCTTGATAACTTCTGGGACTCCATGTTCCAGATCTACTTCGACGCAGATTCTTGCACATGAGAATTGATCTTTTCGATCTGCTTTATCTATATATTTTCCAAGAGTATTTCCGATAGCTTCTAGTGATTCTGGGTTCCAGCAGTGAAGGGGTAGGTGCGGAAGTTTCACCCAAACCAGGACTGCAGATGGGATGTCTTGGGATGGGTCAACGTCTAGATTCTATTTATTCATATAAATCCCTTGCAACCCCTTGAAGTATGGAGCATTCCTGAAGATTAAATCACGGTCTTGTTTGCTTTCAAAGACGAATGCGAAGAAGCCCTTTCCTAGGAAGTAAGATTTCACTTCTTCCGAGATCAAGGGCCTCCAGTTTTTTTGTACCCATATTTCCGTGGTTCTTGGTGAGAGCCACAGGCTTGTAAACTGGCCGATCAATCCTCGTTTCGACATATTAAGAGCTGTCTTGCAGGGTTTCTCTACCGACAACACTACGGTGGGTATCTCAGCAAGCTTTTTTATAAACTTCTGTTGGGAGGCAAACATGGTATTTTTCCCTTGAGCTGCGATCAAATTCATAAAATTGCACAGGTCAGGAGGGTGGGTGGGTCAGAGTCTCCTCTCGAGGCCATCGAGGGAGCGTAGGGCTCGAGGGCAGAGCCCTAGCCGCAGAGGTGGGTAGTAAGCTTCGGCCTTGCTTGCAGCAGGCAGCGGGACATGAGCTCGCAATAGTCGGGGTGCTCGCAGCTAGGTAGCAGATGGGTTCTATGGGAGGAGAAATCTTCAAAATTGTTACTTGTTGAAATGAAACAAAAAGAAATCTATTATGTTTATTAAAGTCCACAATGCGATAGACATAAATCTATTATGTTTACCAAAGTCCAGAATCCATGCCATACCATTTTAGAAAGTGTTTCATTCATAAATAGATGCCATGCCATTTGTCATTCTCTTTTATCAACAATGTAATGTATTTTAAATAAAATAATAAAATATTATATAAATTTTAGATACGAATGGAGGTGTCAATAAATAATACAATAAAATATTAATAAAAGTTGAGATAATCGACACTCTCATTACGACGTAAGGCGTTTCACAAGTGGGCTAGACTTCCCAAATTTCGGCTCGTATGCGTTATTGGTCATTGGATTTTTTCCTGACGATTGGAATAATTTGGTTCGTGGATTGTCTGGGCGCGTGTGGACTTCCTGTGCACTAATTCAAACGACGATTTCATTTGGACTTGCTGTCAAATTGAAAGCTCTGCTTTGTCTCGTCATTCCCAGTGCTTCTCGGATAACGCCCGCTCGACGGACACCGACTCCACAAGCTTCAGAATCGCACCGTCCCTCTAGGTAGGCTAGCGTTCAACGACGAACCCAACTCTTCGTCCGTTGCAGTACATGGTCCAAACGGGGACGGTGGAGATCGAGAGAGGGGGGGCTCTGTCAGATTGGTGCTTTTAGCATTCCAAGGTTATCTTCAGTAGGTTGTGATGCATCTCCTTGGCCAAGGAGTGCGTGGGCACCGCGAATTCTAGCACAACCAATGGAGGGATGAACTTGGGATGTGGGAAGCCGCCCTGGAGGGAGCAAGTGATCGGATAGGTGCCAGTGATGATCCATGGTGGCGACGGTAAAAGGCCCAGGGAGGGAGGGAGAGAAGCCTGTATGATGAGATACCATGAAAACGTGGAAGCAGAGAGTTGACCGCGGATGAAGGTTTTTTTAATTTGAATTCTTGAATATTTATGTTGCTTATTGTTCAATTTATTCTAACAAGTTAATTAGAAGAGGTGTTTTCTTATTTAATGAATATGGTTTTATAAATTATTGCATGGTCGATTTTCTTGTTTAATGAATATGGTTTTATACATTATTGCAGGGTCAATGTGTTAAGAGGACAACCGATGAATCACTTGCTTTATAAATAGTGTATGTAGATGAATTGATTAGGATAATATCGACTTGAAGACAAACTATTAAGCTTCATACTAAATTTATTTTTATTAAACAAAAATAAAGTAAGTTTTATTTTAGTGTAATAAGTTTCATACCCTTGCCTAACAATAAATTATTGATCTTACGCTAAAGAAATTTTTAATGGTTTAGATGTTTATAATAATTTTGGTAATAGTTTTGGAGTGAAATATTAAGATGTTTATATCTCGTTAATAACGAATCTTCTTGAAGACACGAATAAAAAACTATTT
This sequence comes from Larix kaempferi, assembly GCA_027924585.1. Classification (NCBI taxonomy): domain Eukaryota; kingdom Viridiplantae; phylum Streptophyta; class Pinopsida; order Pinales; family Pinaceae; genus Larix; species Larix kaempferi. The sequence continues at coordinate 23,141,844 of BSBM01000910.1, forward strand.
TTTTATTTTGAAATAATAATAATGATAAAATTTGATAAAAAAAAACATATCTAAATTTCATAGTGTTGAGTTGGCCGGCTTATTTTAGGTAATAATTTCTACTTTAACAATATTTTTTTATTTAAACATTTAAACTTAAACTTTGATATGCAAAGTTAATTTCATATCCTTATCCAATAAACTATTTATTATAAAAGTGAAAAATACCAACTAATTATTCGCATATTTATAATACATTTTATTATAAAAGAAAAAAAACCAACCGATTATTCACATGTTTATAAAAAATTGTTGTAATACATTTAAAAAAAATTGAGGATTCATATCATTTATTGATTTTGAAATGGTAGGTTTATGGCATGTCTTTCTCATCAACACATGTCTTTCTCGTCAACACCAATCTCTGCATAAATAAAATTATACAAATTTGCAATCTTAAGAATAATTGTCGACCCTTTTTTCGTTGCATCAATGGAAACCTTCGTTTCTCATGTTGGTTGGTTGTGATGGCTAGACCATTGCCCAAATGGGAAGCAAGTCCACTCCCTCAATTCCAAGATCACTCAAAATATGTTGTTAGTTAAATGTAATATAGTTATTATTTTATACCAAAAATCATATCCAACTTTAATATGAATATGTTTAAAATTTTTCTTTAGGATGTAAATTAGTTGGTGATAGAGTGTATTGTTAAGGTACTCTTTGTGATGTTGCGGGTTAAAACTTTGATTGATCTTTGTGTGCTACGTGTAGAACAACATCTACACACCTAAAATTATAGTAGTAGCGGATCAAAATTGACCCCGTATTACACAAGTACAAGCTCGATCCCAATTATTGATTTCCCTTCCGGTGCCCAAAGATGGTGCGAGTGACCGTGAATCCCAACGTAGTGGTGGACTCCCTCGGAGCATGGATGTCTGATGATTGCGAGCGACAGTTGTGGACTCCCTTCAATGACTTTACAGTCCCCTTCAACAGAGTTATCGCCCTTCTTCTTTCACGCTTTCCACTTCACATCTCACACGAGTAATGTGACTGCTTAATGATCCGCTCAAGTTTCCATTTATATGAGATTATATTTATCTTAACCTCCCAATATTTTAATTATACAATAGGATAGTCTTAATCTCTCTCATATATTTAGACGGATAAAATTCAGTCAAATTGGATTATCATTACTAGTATTTTATTTTTGTTTTTTAGATAGGGCTGCTATGATTAATTGGGAAATGATTATTGCTACCAGTAGATGATAATCAAATAAATAATTTTACATTTTAAAATCAGTATTAAAATTAAAAATTAATTTATAGATATCATGCATCAAATATATGTTCATTCGTTTGTATATGATTTATTTAAAAAAAACCTATTATACTGGCGTTGTTAGGGATACCATTCCCCCCAAAAAAATATAATCGTCAAGCTAAAACTCTACAATAAACAATTTTTCTCAGTAGATTATGTTAATTGTATTATTTTTAACCATTATATCTATTCAATATTTTCATTTTTTTAATTATTTTTATGAAAAAAACACTTTTCTTCTATTTTAATTGATCAAATTAAGTGACTTTTCCGCGTAGGATAAAATACAACCAAAACGCCCCGCTTTTTTGGCGATTTTGGTTTACAAACCAGTTAAAATTCTTGTTGGAAAATGTTATTTTCGCATTTTTGTATTTTCAACAATTGGGATTGTCTGTTATAGACTAATTGCCCAATTTTAAAACTACCCAGATCGCCGAAATTGCGATTTGAGCACTCCAAATTGCGATCTTGGCAATAATTGCTCTACCGGATTCCGGTGAGTAGGGGGCGTTTTAGTTAGCCCTTATACAACTCCTGACTTTTCTGGCTACAATCACATATATAAATTATAAAAATATAAACATTAACTTAGTGAATATTGACTATTATTATATTTTTATCATTATATTTTTTAACATATTTTTATCATTATATTATATCGTGTTCAAATTAATAGAATAATATTCACCTACTATATATTTATTCTCCTCTATTTTCCAATTTAAACTTGTATTCAAAACATATATACATGTTTAACTTTATATTTCATTCCTAATACTTTACACCATAAGTAGTTTCCAAGTGAGAAAGACTCCAAATTTTGGCTTTTAGCGTTATTGGTAGTTGGATGTTTTGACTGACGATTGGAGTCATTTTATTCGTTAATTGTCTGGGGGTGAGTCCATAGACGTTCCATCAAATCGAAAGCTCTACAATGGTGGGAATGTTGTGTACTTGCTCTCTCCTTTGTACCTGGACTTGTGCATTTTGAAGGATTTGCTTATCATTGATTTGTGGTGCATCGTCAAGAATCTAGTGAATGATATATACAAATTTGTACAATCTTAACTCTCTCCTCGTAAAACTGTGCAGAGCTCTCTCTAGTGCATTAATGTTGCGTTTATGCATTGCACTAAGGAGAGAACATGATTTTCCGTATTTGCACCATGACCCCGCCCTTTCGATTTCCATGTGGCCAATTCCCTGCTTTTATTGATGCTTCAATAGAAATTGTCTTTGGTTGAAAGCACAAACCAGAGGTGTGTAAGGGTAAAGAAAATATCTTTTTCCCAATTAAAAAACATCTGGAAAAAAACACAAAAATAACCAATGTCCAAACTGGTGTTGCAGATTATCTCGTGGTATTCTATTGTTGTGTGTCATTTTTGCTTATTGAACCCATGACGTTATGGAAACAACTCTCGTAATTCAACACTTCAAATTGTATTTTTCATTCCATATGTCTTCTTTGGATGCACCTACTACATTAACTTACTTCACTTACAATATGTCTTCTTCTCCGAATTTGTTTTTATTCATTTTCAACCGTTAGATGGGTTGTCCGACAATTGCAAAGAAATGGTCCATTGATTCTGGACGGACTTGAAAAAGAATCTATTAGTGTTTTAGGGTTTGACTCTAGGGTTATTTTCCTAGTTTCTATATACAGAACAGTTTGCAAAACATTTAACGCATATACTTGTTTGCAGTTGCTTGATGACGAGGAAGAGCAACGATATATCTTAGTGCTTGAAGTTGTTGATGTGCTCCGACTGGATACCCCAATCATCTGCGAGGGTGTAACGAACATAAATAAAGATAATAATTAAATAATTAATAGTTAATAGTTAGGTTATTAGGAAAAGACGTGTCCAAGCCATATTTAAGGCCAAGACATCATTGTAACCTAATATCTCTTATCTATTTAGTTATCAATATAGATTTGCCCTATTAATGGCTTATCCAATATTCCAGGTGTTCTGGTAATATTGTTTGTGTGAACGAATAAATATTTGCTTCATTTGGTATTAGAGCCTCGTTGGCTAGATTCCGGCCTTTGGCCATTTTATTGGGTTTTAGCCATTATTCCAGGGTTTCCCTCAATTGGGTCTTTGACCATAAAATTTTCAACATCTTCCATCTCTCCTCTTTCACTGCCCCATTCTCATTTCCCTCCACTCTCTACACTTCCTATTTCGTCACACTCCTCCCTCACCTCTGCTCTCCACCAACTCTACGTAGCTCCACATCCTTCTACCACATATCACCTGCACCACCAATCCATTTCTGTCCTGCGCGCCTTCCACACTCCGATCACATTCCACTACCATTCCCTCATCGTATCTTACTCCACATCCTCCCTTCTTCCACACAACACCTCCACCATTGATCTATTCTACCCCATACACCAGCGCTCCCACTACCCTCGCCTCCATCCCTACTAAAATGCCCTCCAATCCACATTGCATTCTTCCCCCTTCCACGCTGCTCCCACGCCCACACTCACCAAGCCTGCACACCACCGCCCTCCACCACAGCACCTCCACGCCCTTACTGCCATCCTTCTCCGCTGATATCCACCACTGCCGCCCGCGTCTCCCTCCTCTTCCCTTCCCGCTCGCACATCCCTCTGCATATCCACACTCCACCTCCTTTTCCACCACTCCCGCGGCCCTCCCACTCTCCACTCCCTCACGCCTACTCCACTGCTCCGCCCTCTCCCTACCAGCCGCCATCCTCCTTGTGCTCCCCCTTGCACACCAACATTCATCGCTCGCCCCTCCCATACCACCTCCTCCCACGCTCCACCTGCTTCATCCCACACTCCACATGCTTCCGCCTGTCCCACCATCCTCGTCCTCCATCCTCCGCGTCCCTCCACGCCGCCCATCATCTCTGTGCCATCCGCCCTGCCCCTCTGCGGATCCTCTATTCCCTTGACTACCACCCCCTCCTGCCCCTGCCTGTGCCCCTCCGTCACCACTTCTCACGTGCTCACGCGCCCACCACCATCGCTCCCGCCACCTCCTGCGTCCAACCTTCTGTCTTGCATCCTCCGCTTCCAGCTCCTCGCTAACAACCCTGCTCATTGTGCACTCGTGGTCAGCGTCCAACCCTCACCTTTCGAGCCACCGCATCCGCCACCCTTCACCTGTCTGCCATCTCCTTGCAGCTCGCCACCTTCGTGCCAAGATCATTCCCCGAAACCCTAAATTTGTTTTTGAAATTAAATATTAAACGTATAATAGTATTATTATATTGTTTAATAATTTAATTTTTGAAAAAGAAAAACTATATATTAACTATATATAGAGTTTATAAAAACATTAATAATAATATTACTAATTAATTAATAATAATTATTATAAAATAATAATAATTATCTTATTAAAATAATAATTATTCGTGGAAGAAAAAAAAGGGGTTATTTGACCTAATAAGAAAAAAAACATAGTAAAAAAAAAGTTCTTTCCAAGAGAGACATATTGGGAATTATTACATCTTTTTAATCCACCCTTATCGAAGAAATCGAAGACCAATTAAAGACCGTCTAGAGTCCAAAACAAGCATCTAACGTCGAAGAAATCAGAGACTATGGAAGTCGGTTTGCAACTACAAATAGAGAAATTAGAAGCCAAGTTAAAGAGCTATCGAAGAGACAATGAAGATTTATGCGACATGAATACAAAATCAGAAGTAATGATTAAAATAATGTATGAGATGCAAAAAGAGCTCAAGGAACAAAAAATTTCCGATCAGAAAAATCATATAGAAAATTTGTCTACGCAAATTGAGGAATTAAAAAACGAAAGTGATTTCAATCAGAGACTAAAAAATCAAGATATAAAGAAAGAAATAAACAATTACGAAGCAGAAATAATACGCTTGAACAAATTCGTTAGCAACAAGGATGAAGAACTGACACAGATACGAAAGAAAATAGAGGAGCAAGAATTAGTGGTCGACCAATATCAACAACAGATAAAAGTTCTTCAACAACAAAATGACGACTCTAAAAAGACTCATAAGTTGGAGATCGCAAAGAGTAATAAAACACTATCCAACAATTCCTAAGAATTTTTCAGATTAAGAAGTCAAAACAAGACACTAGTCACAAAAATTAAGAAGTTGAAAAATAGTCGGAAGACAAAACAATCTACGGAAGACATTGAAGGAAAACTTCTAGACAAGCAGAAAGAAAATAGCTGCATTAGAAGTCATAACGAAGATCTTAAGGAACAACTAAAGAAGTCTGAAGATGACAGAAAATCGCAAGTAGAAGTGATTAATAAGTTTCAAAATGATAACATGCAGTTAGAAAACAAGTTGGAAAAGATATAAAACGAAACCTTAAAACCTCAAGAGACGAAAATACAACTTCCAGCTCAGATCAATGCTCAAAAGACGACACTTGTAAAAGAGAATGACATTGTGAAAATTTGCTATCGACACCCCAACCATAAACATCGATATTGTAAAAAGTGGGAATTGTCGACACATAATGGTACTAATACAATCAAATCTCGTGACGACGGATCAGTAGGGAATCCCAACAGTCCACAACAGATCAATTTGGGATGGATCGATCCATCAACATATCAGAAGTTGTGCTCTACACTTAGTAGTTCGTATAGACATGTTTCGTCAGCTACGACGTCTCAAGGAACGATGCGACAACATTAAAAGGCTTTGAGGACAAAGCCTTTCTAAGAGAGTGGCAGTGTAACGAACATAAATAAAGATAATAATTAATAGTTAATAGTTAGGTTATTAGGAAAAGACGTGTCTCCTCAACACCAAGTTTCCAAGCCATATTTAAGGCCAAGACATCATTGTAACCTATTATCTCTTATCTATTCAGTTATCGATATATATTTGCCCTATTAATGGCTTATCTAATATTCCGGGTGTTTTGGTAATATTGTTTATGTGAACTAATAAATATTCGCTTAAGAGGGAATGGTGCTTTGCCAGGCCGATGAACAGCTCCGCCGAAATAGAAAGACATGATCCCACTATAAAGGCTACAAGTTCCAGGTACTTAAACTTCCCTTCGCCAAATTCAGTGGGAAACCTTGGCAGAGTTTGAAAGTCCCATGGCAATCGCGCATAGTTTTTTATTGTGTTGAAGAGATGTCGGAGATCGATGAACATAAATCTTGCCCCTGGCAACACATGGCTGATGAAGGTGCCCATGGATGGATGGATAAATTTAGCTACAAAAAACCACCAACTGAGACAAAAAATAGAGCAACCTTTGGAACTTATGGCATTTATATGCCTCGAGGTCGTATTATAGACTAGACGAGGTTGGAGGGTGGTGTGTTGCTGATAAGTAGATCAATGTCCTCAAATCGCAAGTTGGCATCTCGTTAAAGGGATGGACATACTCTACATTTTAAGGATTTGGAAGGTTGAGGTTTCCAACCGCGACTTCTCATACTGTAGGAAATCCATAAACTTTAATATAATGTTCCATAAACTTTTGATATTAGGAAATCCATAAGACTGTAATCCTACAAATGCTTTCGGAGGAAAAACATGTTCCAAAAACTTTTGATATTATGTTGAATTTGGATTTTTTTTTTTAACAGAAACAGGGGAAATATTTATATAATTGAAAACGCTGTGCACAGCCATTCATTACAAAATTTGAGACAAGTTTTCTGCTACAGAGAGAGGAAAATTGCAGAATTTGAAAATGTTTATGTCTCTGGAAGCTTTGTATCTATGCTTCCTGTAACTTCTTTTAAGATCATTGGGATAAACCCTTACAAGTTTGCATAGCAACAGGCAAAAAAACATTCAAAAAGTGTAATTCAAAGAGAACATGTTGAAAAGATAGAAGTTATCCAAAGTTTTGTTGCTGAACCGAGGCCGCATCCACCATTTCCTGATTGACAGTAGGGGCATCCTGCACATGACTGTATTGATATTTGCTTGTTAAAACATAAATTTCCTCCCTGATAATGTCAACCTTACCCATTAATTCGATGAGGTTTCGCTCAAAATCGTCCATCCTGGAGTCTTGGCAGGAGAGCTAGGAGAGAATGTATTTATTTTCAATAGCTAGTTCATCATTCTGCCAGACACTAGTGCAGACGGCCAAATAAGTCCTGCACAGATACGTCTTAACCTTGGCAGTGAGCTGGCTTAGAGTTGCAATGGCTTCTTTAACCCCATCCATGGTGCAGACAAGCGAAGGATTATGGGAATGGGAGGTCGCACAAACACCTAAGGGCATCCAAGGGTCGAGGAAGGAGAGTCGGCCGAGCGCAGAGATGAGAGCGGATGAATTTGGAGCACGATCCATTGTGGATGATAATGGACAATTCAAGGGAGGAGCATTAAATGCTAGTTCGAGCGAGCTATCAAGCATGACCTGAGCCATGTGAAGAGCACATGGAGGGTGGCGTGTCAGCCACGAAATTGCAGGGGAAGGACCGTTCCATCTCCCGAGATAGGGAACGAACCATAAGGACTAAGGGTGTTTTAACATTGGGAAAACATTAGGGGATGAATAGGAACCCACAAATGCCATTGTTGTGCTTGACTTGGCCACTTTTCATAGAGGCTCCTTCATTTGCGAGGCATCTGCTAAGGAATTATTCTCTCTCAAGATATGAAAGTACTGAGTGTCTTTGGGAAAAGAAAGATAGCTGATTCTTCTTCGAATTCTTTGGCTCTTAGAGCCTCTTGTTTTGGCTCCAATCCTCATAGATTGAATGATGTGCCTTGAATCTCCATAAACCTGTAGTTTTCCAATGTTGAGAGTGGAGGCAATTTCAAGGGAGTGGTACAAAGCAAGCCACTCGGCTTCATTGTTTGTTCTAATGCCTAATCCCCATGAAAAATCTACAACTTTGTTTCCTCCGAGATCGAAGATGATCCCCCCCGCACCTGCCTCCCCATGTTGAATTTGGATTTTAACAAAACATATTAACTAATTAATTTCATGTATCGGTATCTGTGCATGTTCCAACGTCGACTTAGAGAGGAAAGATTGTTGCAATTGCAAAACTGTGAGGGAAGTGGTTGCGGGTATACTTCACTGAGATTTACATGATTGAAAAAGTATTTAATAAGTAAAATGACATCAATAAGAAAGATTTGATTTTGATTTTGAATAAAATAATAATTTATAACTCTTGTATTAATTATTTCATATTACAAAATAAAATATTATATGTTTTTGTGGTCTGAGTTTTATGGGCATTTTAGTTTGAAGATTAAATTACAAATATTTTGTGATTGTTAATATGGAAATATTTTATTTAGAAATTAATTTTAAAGAAATTAAATATTTTTATTTATTATATTAATAATTTAATTATAAATTATTCCATATTTAAATTTAAATTTAAAATATTAAATAAACTACAAATTTAAATTAAATTTTATTTTTAATTCCAAAAATTATTTTTTATTGTAATCATTTTGAAACATCTAACTGTAAAAGATTATATAAACATTTATTTATGTATGGTAATGAATTTATAGATTTTAAGTAACTAAATCTTATTATGTCCCCGACATATAGTTTTGAGTCGGGTGGTATTAGTTGGGGTGGCAAAAATCGCGGATATGAAATTGCAAAGTTTTTGTTAAAGTTTATATTTATTTGTATTTTTTTTATTTTTTAAAAGTTCATTTTACGTGGTTGTGGTTTTATCCGTACGCAGTGACGTTGGCCTGGGGCTGTGTTCCCCAGGCCCCGGCGGCAGGGTGACGTTTGCCGGTTTAAATGAGGTTTAAATGGTCTCGGGACTGAAGACTCCTATGCGATTTATTCACCAGTCTTGTCCATTTATCGTGCCTTTCGTCGAGCTCTGTTGTGCGCCCGCTGGCATCGGGTTGAGGTGTTGCAGGGGTTTAAACGTGTTGCAGTTGGCGTATTCATGCAACACGTGTTGGTCCATGGTTTCGTGGTGTTAATGCAGTTGGTGGTCTCGGGACTCAAGACTCCTATGCGATTTATTCACCAGTCTTCTCGATTTATCGTCCCTTTCGTCGAGCTCTGTTGTGCAGGGGTTTAAACGTGTTGAGGTGTTGCAGTGGTTTAAACGTGTTGCAGTTGGCGTATTCATGCAACACTGCAGGTTTAAATGAGGTTTAAATGGTCTCGGGACTCAAGACTCCTGTGCGATTTATTCATCAGTCTTCTCCATTTATCGTCCCTTTCGTCGAGCTCTGTTGTGCGCCCTCTAGCATCGGGTTGAGGTGTTGCAGGGGTTTAAACATGTTGCAGTTGGCGTGTTCATGCAACACGTGTTGCAGTTGGTTCAGGGTTTCGTGGTGTTGATGCAGTATGGCGCGGGGTGACGGTGGTCTCGGGACTCAAGACTCCTGTGCGATTTATTCACCAGTCTTGTCGATTTATCGTCCCTTTCGTCGAGCTCTGTTGTGTGTCCATTAGCGTCGGGTTGAGGTGTTCCAGGGGTTTAAACGGTGTTGCAGTTGGCGTATTCATGCGGCATGGTCCAGGGTTTCGTGGTGTTAATGCAGTATGGCGCGGGGTGACGGTGGTCTCGGGACTCAAGACTCCTGTGTAATTTATTCACCATTCTTGTCGATTTATCGTTCCTTTCGTCAAGCTCTGTTGTGCGCCCGCTAGCATCGGGTTGAGGTGTTCCAGGGGTTTAAACGGTGTTGCAGTTGGCGTATTCATGCGGTATGGTCCAGGGTTCCGTGGTGCTAATGCAGTATGGCGCGGGGTGACGTTTGCCGGTTTAAATGAGGTTGGTGGTCTCGGGACTCAAGACTTCTGTGCGATTTATTCACCAGTCTTGTCGATTCATCGTCCATTTCGTCGAGCTCTGTTGTGCGCCCGCTAGCGTCGGGTTGAGGTGTTCCAGGGGTTTAATGCGGTGTGCTTGCTGTTTGCAGGGGTGAAGGACGGTCTCCATGCTTGGGTGATGGAGCACTCTGAAGCTATATTTTAGAGGTTCTCTGGTGTTCAAGCTCGTTCTGTTTGGTGTGACTTGCTTTTGTGTTGTGGCTGTTTTTGTTGGCTTTTTTGCGGTGGCGTGGTTGTTTGTGGCTTATTTGCGGTGGTCCAGTGAAGGTGGGGTGGTTTCTGGTGGTGGGTATTGCTGTCTGAATGCGCTTCATTCATCCAGTAATTTGCGGTGTTCGTGTCTGAACGTGTAGAGCGCTTTCTTGGTGCAACGAGCTCTGTCTTCTGCAATTTCATTGACGGGTTCTTTGGACAGGTAACTCTTGGAATTTTCTCTTCAGCTGAGACTTGTGTTTTCTATTTTATGAAAAAAATCCGATTTTTTTATACTATACGATTAATTGGTTATAAAATTTTATAAATGTAAGAATTTTACAAATGTATGGTTTTCATTTAACAGTCTGCGTCAAGAAATATTGTTCAAACTTTTGTTCCATAATTTATTCCATAGGAATTGTTTGTGACTGTGGTTTAAAAAACACAAAGACTGCGTAAATGGTCATTACCATTTCTTTTCTTGGTTAATGACCTAAACTCCCTGAAATGAATGTACGGGGAACGGAATTGGATGTATGTATGTATCTGAACATTTGATGCCAAGAGTAGCAACCTCCCTCCTTCCCGGGTATTTCGGCGAGGTATGGAGTGGGTCATGATATCATGGCCTGCGTCGGCGCTGCGATTAAATGCTAATACCAGCCTACCATCCAGGCACCGGGTAGCAAATAAATGGCATTATATTATATTATTAATTAAATTTACAGATCTGTTTGTATTTATTTTATTTCGCTATGTTCTTTTTCCATTTCCATTATGCTATGTGGTATGAATGTGATATTTTTAAATGGTTCTTTGGTCTGCTTCGTTTAATTGGTTTTGCTTTTCGCATGGACCTGTTTTTCAAGTTTTCTCAGAAAACAGATACTATATAGATTTACTGAATCTAGAAATAGAAAGCACTTTCAACCTAAGTATATGTACATGAGAATACAAGTCTATCCCAAAACAACAGATCGGGAGCTTAAGAGAGGGGTGCTCATTTTCCATTGCCTTTGGCAAGTGCGCATATAAGACAAACGGCATTTCGGGTGCAGTATAAAATCTGGGTCTTTGGTGAGATACTCCATTGTCTTTGACTTTGACATCTGCCAAATGAGGTAACGACTAACAAGTATTTCAGTTGCATATGTGGCTGAAGGGGAAACCCTTAGATGCAGTGATGCTGAGATTCACAACCTACTGTTTTATTTAAGGATAAATTTTTGAAACATCTAATCTGAAATGAAGTCTATGATAACTTAGCAACAAGATGGTTTGGTTGCATCTAAAGAAGAAAACGTGGACAATGTTTGCAAGAGAACACTCCTGTAAATTCACAGGAATCCTGTGAATATTTAGAGAGCCCTATATTGGCAAAGTTTGTTATTTGTCATGAATACTGTTACAAGAAACATGAACGTTAACAAACTCTTAGATGCAGTGATGGTGGTATTGACAAACTGTTGTTTTATTTAAGGAAAAATTGATGAAATATCCAATCTGAAAATAGCTTTTTCTTTAGATGAAACCAGATCAGCTTGTTGCTAGGCTACCATAGACTGCATTGGTCAGCTTGGGTATGCTCGAGTGATCTATAGTTTGTCACAATAATGTAGATGTATACTTTTTTGGCCTGTGTGGACAGGGATTTGACACCAAGACAAAGGTTAATGGCCCACAGTCATGGCAGTAACCATAGTAAAGGGATGATATCCCGATTGTATGATTCTGAACCACTATTTGTCTTATCTTGTTATTACAAATGGGCTTTTCTTATGAGATTCTGATGAGATTCTTATCTTCTCCGTTACTTGAGTCTTGGTATCATCTATTTTTGATGGCTTTGAAAATGATTTTCTGCTAATAACACGACGAAACCCTGGACCAACTGCAACACGTGTTCCATGAATACGCCAACTGCAACACGTTTAAACCCCTGCAACACCTCAACCCGACGCTAGCAGGTGCACAACACCTCATTTAAACCTACAGTGTTGCATGAATACGCCAACTGCAACACGTTTAAACCCCTGCAACACCTCAACCCGACGATAGCGGGTGCACAACAGAGCTCGACGAAAGGGACGATAAATGGACAAGACTGGTGAATAAATCGCACAGGAGTCTTGAGTCCCGAGACCATTTAAACCTCATTTAAAGCTGATTTAAATCTGCAGTGTTGCATGAATACGCCAGCCTTTGAATTAGAGCATAATTTATTTTTAGTTTTTATTTTTCTAACTTGGTCTAGTCATGATTTTTTCAATCGCTTTCACGAAGATGTTTTAATCTCTTTCGCTAAAATGAGTTGTTCATTTATCGAAATGTTTCCATGCATAATTATTAGGAGGGTTACACAAACAGAAATATGAACCCAACTCACACTTCCTAATTAGATGCATCTAGCTTTGTTAATAAGCCGTTTGCAGCTAGATTTTTCTTAGCCTTTTTGCACAAAATGTCGAAGTAAAAAACCTAGATTTGCTCAGCCGCTTTGATGACTTACCAAATAACCGAGACAAATGATAAACTGCTTCATATGTTAAATATTAAACTAGCAATGCAACACCCTCCTCAAGTTTGCTTCTGCACCTGCATTACGTGTTTCAGCATATGTAGATGCAATATGTTCTGATTGCTGTAGGTTATCGCCATACAAACACCTCAACCCGATGCTAGCGGGCACACAACAGAGCTCGACGAAATGGACGATAAATCGACAAGACTGGTGAATAAATCGCATAGGAGTCTTGAGTCCCGAGACCACCAACCTCATTTAAAGCAGCAAACGTCATCCCATGCCATACTGCATTAACACCACAAAACCCTGGACCATACCGCATCAATATGCCAACTGCAACATCGCGAAAAATTTATCTCGCAACAAGTACTGCTTCCACTTGACCAAGGCATGTGTTATTGCCAACGTCTTTCCATCATATGTAGATTTTATATGCTCATTCAGTTGTAACTTTTGACTCTCAAAGGCAATGAGATGTTTATCACTTATGAGCAGAACTCCTACACATGTTCCTGAAACATAGTATTCATGGACACATGTTTTCCTGACATTTGGATTTGTCAAGACCAGAGTGAATGTCATTAAGGTTTTCAACTTTTCAAAATAGTCTTTAGCTTTTTTATCCCATATAAAGGCATCACTTTTAAATCATGATGTTAATAGTGCCACAATTTGTGTGCGTGTTCTCAATGTTCTGATTATGTCCGCAACATATAGTTTTGAGTCAGGTGGCATTAGTTGGGGTGGCAAAAATTGCGGATATGAAATTGCAAAGTTTTTATTAAAGTTTATATTTATTTGTATTTTTTTTTTTTAAAGTTCATTTTACGTGGTTATGGTTTCATCCCTACGTAGTGACGTTGTCCATATTTATCATCTAAAACATATATAATAAATTTTTATTAAATTAAAAAATATAAGATATATTCTTAACATCTCATCATCTCATCTCTGCAAGCTTCTTCATTGTTGGCCAATTAACAAATTAATATTCCTCCTCTCTATGCAATGGGTTCCCTTTAAAGCTTTGATATTTCCAAATTGATATCACTAAGCGATACATGTTCAAATTTGATGAACCGATTTACACTTAAAGACTCATTATAATATTTTTTCTCTACAGAGTATCTTGAGTGTTTCAACATTCTAATAAGAGGCAGATCGCTTTTGCATTTGAAACAAGCATGCACGTTATGTCATTTCTTTCAGTTGTAGTAATAAGTGATCTTTTTAGCATTATTTTGAGGTTTTTAATACTATTGTAACTTTTTTTCCCACTTTTTAGCTTTCTTTTGCGATTATTTAATAGTATTTCATATTGAAGTTTTACTTAAATGATGAAAAAAAATTATATTGTTTTTAATAAATAATATATCTCTAAAACTATCAATTTTCATATTAATGAGCTTATTTGTGATAATCAATGTTGTAGATGACATCTCTAATAAATTCATTAGTGTAAACTAGTATGTCTCATCTAAAGAGATGCAAATTGAGCACCTTCTAGCGAAAAGTTGCCCAAATATCCAACAACATTGCAACAACTAGTTGAGCTATTTGCATGGGTTGTTTGTGTGTGTTAAAGCAAAACCTTGTGGGATCCCCACCCTTCCTCGAAATATTTGGAGGGTGCTTCAACTACCATCTATAATAGTGGATGGTAACTCCAAGAAAGTTGATCAAATTTGTATATATGATCTGTGACCTTCCATTGGCATGATTCTTTGGGTGTACACTTCAACCATTTGAGCCACCACTAGGGGGGTTTCTAAGGAAAACCTCATGAGATCCCCCTATTCCCTAGATTATGTAAATGAAGGGAAACTCAAGCACCAACAACAATAGTGTCTAATAATCCCAAGTGACTTGACCAGATTTGAACCTATGAACTATGGCCTGTTATCAACATAATACGTTGTATTCATGATTCAACCACTTGAAATCACTCTTGAAACTCCATACAAATATATACATATCTATGCATACAAATTAATAAATTTATTGTTGTTATTATTAACAAAATATATGTGATTTTTTTTCTAGTTTTTACCAATTTAAGAGCTATATACATTATATAGATATGAACATTACAATTTGCCTGAGTTATAAAACACACCTCTATAGTAGTGTACGAGACTAAGAAATATGCTTGATGATGTCATTGATTTGGGGATAGGTCACTCAGTAATTACCACAATTTTCTTGCGCTTAACCTTGATGATTTCAGTTAAAATGACATGTGCTAAAAACACTTTTTAATTTTGTCCAAAACTGCATCTGAATTTGTTAGCTGCAATTGATCGAAATGTGTATATCTTTAAATTTCTACACACATATCCCAAGTACAGAAATCCTTTAGGATAGAGACATTTCAGAGTCATATAACATATACAAATTTCAGAATCACAGAACATCCAGGAAATTCAGTGTAGCTTGAGTGTGAGTAAGATTTTGGTTTTGTGCAAAATGTCTTTGTTTTTTGTAGTAAATAAAAGAGGTCTGAAAATTGGAATTTTTGTTATTTAATAATATAAATAATTTATTAATTTCCTGTTTACGAAATCTGGTTACAAATTTTTTCTTAAATTGCTGAGTACTGTATTAATTAGATTTTAGTATTCATTTCACGTTAGGGCTAAATCTAGAGAAATTAGTTACTGTCAAGAATTTTTTTCTGTCTTTGTTTTTTGTAGTAAATAAAAGAGGTCTGAAAATTGGAATTTTTGTTATTTAATAATATAAATAATTTATTAATTTCCTGTTTACGAAATCTGGTTACAAATTTTTTCTTAAATTGCTGAGTACTGTATTAATTAGATTTTAGTATTCATTTCACGTTAGGGCTAAATCTAGAGAAATTAGTTACTGTCAAGAATTTTTTTCTGCAAAGCAGTTGTCTATAATGCTTAGTTATAGGCCTTAATAATGGAAAACAGAAAATATAAGTACTTCATGCAAAAGAATGAGTACTCATTATTGCATAATCATCACAATTGAATGCTGATTTAAAACTATGTAATAATGCACCAAAAACCTGTTCTTGGTTTCTAACTCTTTCATTTCATTTGCAAAGTGCAAATGTGAATAACTATACTAAGCAAGCATTTACAGGTGTATTTGCTTATCCTTAGATGATTGTTAATTCATTTGATTGAAGATGTTTGCAAATCGTAATTTCCTTGATATGGTTGAAGCACTAGATCTAGCTACAGGATAAGACTATAACAGCACATACATCCTCATAAATTAAGCCATAGGAAAGAAATACGCAAGACAAAGCCAAGGTATGTATCACATTTAATGTTTGGTGTTTCCTATCTACTTTATATGTGTTTAGAAGATTGTGCAGTCATGCAATGGTTATCTGTGTAAGCAACTTACATCTTGAGGACCAACTTCAGCACAGGGACCACACAGGAGTGCTAAAGTTGATAGAGATCAAAATTATGTTATAAATTCTTTTACTATTGCTTTAGCGCTAGTCAGAAATTTCAATGGTAATTGTGAAGAAATTTTGCTTTTGTAGACCATATTGCTAAATTGAAAGGTAGCACAGGTGGCTTTTATTTTCTATAGTACAAGGTACTATATTTGTACCCACACTTCAGATCTGATTTTTGGTTTAATGTTGACGTGTAGATCTTCAATGGCACCTCTTTTATTGTTATTTGATCAATAGAGAGAAATGACGGATATTTTTATTTGGCATCCCACCACCCTTCCTTATACTGTGATGATGAACTTTTAGGCTATATTGGACGGCTGTACATTTGAGAGAGATATGACTGGTTGTACCTTCCCCACCTTGATTGAAATATGATTGGTCTTGTGGTACCTTATCTTTCACTTGTGTTTAATGGCGTCATTTATCCTCCTTGAGTAACTTTTTTAAAACCACCTTGTTGAAGTTTTGCTCTTATACAGTACTACGGTTGTTTGGCCACATTTGGAGCATACTCTTGGTTCTAAGGGTCATGGGTCAGGAGTCTTTAGTCCCGAGACCATTTAAACCTCATTTAAACCTCATTTAAAACGGCAAACGTCACCCTGCCGCCGGGGCCTGGGGCACACAACCCCAGGCCAACGTCACTGTGTAAGGATGAAACCACAACCACGTAAAATGAACTTTAAAAAAATCAAAAAATACAAATAAATATAAACTTTAACAAAATCTTTGCAATTTCATATCCACGATTTTTGCCACCCCAACTAATGCCACCCGACTCACGCTACCACCTTCAGGCTTGAAGTACAACTGACAATGGAAGACACAAGTGTAGTTTACTACCACCATGCAAATTTAATTTGACCTTTCAATTCCCATTACCATTTCCTCTCATACGACGTCCCACAACCATTTCTCTTGACACCCACTCTTCATTCATTCTGTATGCATTTCACTATGCAGCCGTCGCAGATTCTCATTTCGTTTTCCCTCAATTAGTTTATCAATTCAGTATGACCCATGCCCGCCATTCGAGGAGTGTTGCCAGCGGTTGTGGGTCACATACTGAATTGATAAACTAATTGAGGGAAAACGCAGTGAGAATCTGAGACAGTTGCATAGTGAAATGCATACAGAATGAATGAAGAGTGGGTGTCAAGAGAAATGGTTGTGGGATGTCGTATCAATGTGATTGTAAGGAACTCTTTGAAGGTGAAGTCCACAATTTTAAGTCTTTTCCCTCATTTTCATGCTTTTTTGTAAGACAATAATGAGGGTAGTGGCATCAACATTGAAAATGGTTTCCATTCAAACCTATCAAGTATACTTTTAGGTCAGCAGTATTTTTGACTCCGAACTATAGCTGCAATTCGGAGATAAGAATACTGCTGACGTAAAAGTACACTTGATAGGTTTGGATGGAACAAATTACCATCGACATTTATGCTGTCGTATTTTTGGTTTAATGTTGACGTGGAGATCTTCAACTATACCTCTCTTATTGTTATATGATCAATATGTTTATTTTATTACTTGTTACTGATTGAATTATTAAATACTTGTTGTACCTTCTCCACCTTGATTGAGTTATTATTGGACTTTTGCTACCTTGTCTTTGACTTGTGGTTAATGCAAACATTTACCCTCCTTCATTTTTTTTATACCACCTTGTTGAATTTTTGGTCTTATAGAGTACTTGAGTTTGATCACCTATGGTCAGTTCTGGTGTGCTGATAATCACTTATTTTATGCTGAGACTTGGTTGAAGTTTATAATTTTTGTGACTTTATTTATGTTGAGTTATGTACTGTGCTTGACTGTCATTGACCTAATTAACTACAGTCATTTCTCTCTCTCTGGTTTGTACACACCCTCTTGTAGGGTTAGCTGGTTCCTAATGAAGACTGACCTCTCCGAGGCACAAACAGTCTTTTCTGAAAGTAACACTTCTGAGTATATTTTCAAGAATAGTTTCACACCCAGGTTGGTATCTTAAACTATATCTCTATTTTTGTTATATGATATGTATGTTTATTTTATTACATGTTACTGAATATTAATAGTTTATCGTTTTAGTTTGCTTGTCAGTGTAACTCATTATAACAGTTTTGAATATACCAAAGAGCCTGTGTTAAGAACTTATGGGTTGTACTTTTGGAGTTCTTGGTTTCAAGAGATAAGTATTTAGACTGACTAATGTATATCCATGGAATGCTTTTTTCTGGAAATTTGTTTTTATTGTTTCTATTGGAATTTGTGCTGTGGAACTAATGTGAATTGTGTTCAGTATTATTAGCTATACAGGGAGGGCACATACTACCTTAAAGGTGTTTGATTGTTATGGCATTCTTGTTTTTTATTAAATTTTTTTTTACACACTGAAGTTTTGCTCACATCATTCAAGAAATGTTTATAACCCTGCACTGTAATCACAGCATCTAACTGCATGCAAGTTGGCAAGCTGTTACTTTATTACATGTGCATGTGCTCTATGTTTTCTACCTTTGAATGCAAATGACACAAAAACCTATCTCGGTGGTTACAAATATGCATTTGGATATTTGTATACTGGGGTAAATTGTGAGGTGCAACATGTTGTCATGTCCTTCAAGGCATTGTTCATGCTATGTATTGATATTCAACATGGTGCTTAATAATTATGTATTTGCTTGTTTTAAACATATAAGCTTGCAACTAAATTAGTGAAGTTTATATCTATAATGATCTAAAAACATCTGAAGGCTCACTATTGTCCAGGGTCTCAAACACCACCTTTCACAAGAAATTACCATTTCTTTAGTTCATTGTGCTGTCAATTAACCATAAAAATATTATATATATCCTGGAAGGGCAAGGCAAAATCAGTTGATATTCCTCGCTCGACACCTAATTGATATTCCTCACTTGCATTATGCTCCTTGACAATATTCTCCAGCTTGTCAATATTTATAACAAACCAAATAATCTTGTTAACAACCTTATTGATGTATTGGACTCTGTTATCTTACAAAACAACAAGAAAATGCTAACCATAATAACTCGTGACTTTAACATTGACATGTACAAAGAAACAATATCGAAAAGGAGGTTGGAATTGTTTATGCAGAGTAAATGTCTAAAGTTAAAAACAAACATACCTGCAACATAATATGGTTCTATGATTGACCATTTTTGGACAAACATAGACATTGACAGGCTTTCATTTACCATTTCCGATGCATATTGGTCAGATCATTTTACTAGTATCTTATCAGTACCTGGAACTTGCATATAAGAACTGATACAGCTTTTTGTCTTTCTTGTTTTTTGTCTTTTTTTAAGATGCTTTTCTATTTGAAATATATTCTTGAATATTTTAACATGTTCTGAGTCTTCATTGGATGTCCAAATTGAAAAAAAAAATACAGCATTTCAAAAAAACAATTAATCAGAAACAATATTCTCAACCAAGGAGAGAATTTAGCTATGTCTACGACATCAGACAATCCTTCAACGGAAAGAAATGTTTCTTCTTCACAAGATGCTCCAGAGACTATTGCAATGGGAATACTGTCGCAGCCAACAAATAGTCCTAAGAAGTAATGTTCCTATCCAATAGCTTTGTTCATTCAATATTTTTAACTACATTATTTTATCTTGTACCTAACACAAATTCAAACATTTGAATGAAGCATCTACTTCAGCTTCTCTACTAATTTCATTTTAGTGTATTCGATACAAAATTCAACATTCAATCAAAGACTAATCCATTTGTTCTTTCACTTTTTGATATTTTTAAATGTGCACAGATTAAAGCAAATGGCAGTTGAACCATCATCAATAATACAGCTATGTACTGCAACACATAGGCATGTATTTGAGGGGGATGTTTTGGTTGTCTATGGACCTGCACAAAATCGTAATCAAAACTCCCCTGTTAAGACAAAGATTCTACATGCAGATGTTGTTGACAAAAATGGATTGATGACAATGACAATTACAATTAATGATAGTTTGATAAATCGCTTTGGCAATTTCTTTTTGCCTAGCAAAAGTGTCAGAATTTCTGGTTTTGAACTGAAAAAGAAAGGTCAATATGACCGAGGAGATGCAATAAATTCAATAGCGATATTGCCAACAACTATCATAGAGACAATTGACCAAGTATGCAAAATGCATTGCCTTCCACCAGATACAACAATCAATGAGTTGGTTACATCAGATGAGACATATGTCGTTGGTTCTGTTGCAGTCATAGTTGTTTCCTGTGAATACAACAATAAGCAATTGGACTTCTACATAAGAGATGGTGAAAGTACAAACGACTATGCAACTGTAAAGTGGATTCTCTTTAAACAATTTTTTTTCACTATATTTGATTTCATTTTTTTTATGTTTTTTCTTTCCTGCTGTATCTACTGCTAGATGGATATGCAAAAAAAAAAGATAGAACCCATAACAAAAAACATTTGTCTATTCCCATCCCCCCTTCACTAATTCTTCTTCAGTTATTCATGTTCAGTTTCAGGTTAATGAAAGCTATACAAATTTCTTTGTCCGAGTGCAACAACAACTTGCACTTGACGAACCACCCCTGTATCTAATAAAAAATATCGTAAGACCAGGTGCAAAAGGAACTCATCTTATGAAGGCTTCACAAGCAACTTTTATAGATCCCCTAAATGATGAATTCGCAATACAAAGTTTGCTTCCAATAATTGAAGCTAAAACACAGGTGAGATATGAACAATGTCTCCTGTAATGTCAATTGAAATGTTTTTTTGTCATTTCATTATCAATTAAGCAAGTTCTTTATATGTAGTTTCAGCAATTTCATAGTTATCAAAGCAGATTTTATTTTTTCTTAAATGTTCAGCCTGCTGCATTATTGACATCAAAGTTTTATGCTTCTGATATAAAGAAAATATAGACTTTTTACTTGTCAAAATGTCTTTTTTACAGTTCCAGATTTAGTATTCCAATTAGCAGCAACACAACTCATTACAATGATATGTTTTCAAACACCATGTTGCAAAACTTGCATTTGCAAACATGTTTTCATAAATTCGATTCTGTGCTTTTTCCTAGCATGGCCTTCGTATCAAAACATGCTCATTGCAATGTTTTTTTATGTTTTTTGTTTACTTGCCTAGAACAGGTATATGGGACATTGAAAGTAAAAAATGTTTTTGCACCACCCTACCACTGCATTTGCACACAGTGTAAACTGCCAATGATACAAAGCACCGTTTTTTGTACATTTTGCAATCATGAAACACCAACTACTTATGAACATATATTACAATGTAAGCTAGAGATTGAAGAAGGGACTATTGAATGTACACTTCGAGGCACACAATTAAAAGAATGTTGTCCCGATGTTCTAGCTATTTCTTATGAACAATACTCCAATAGTGTTTCCTCAGCCATTTACAATCTTCGCAAATTGAAGCAACAAGGGCTTTACACTTTGGCAATGAACAACAGAATTGTCGAAGTCAAAAAATTTTGAACAAAAGGTATGATCATAATTTTCCTTTTTGTTCAAACACCCTGAGCAACTTTTCAATTGCTTCAGCTTCGATTCAATATTTGAAAATAGATTACAAACACTCTCTATTGCAACTTCTTTTATGATTTATTTGAACCTGCTTTTTGTAAAATACACACAATTTTAAATAATTTTTCTTTTCCCATTCACACAACCCTTGCATTGTAATCATGTTCATTGCTTATATACCTGTCAGTTGTCCTATTTATTGTTTAATCCATAATAACCTTCAACGGCTTTTTGAAGATTCAATTTTAATGCATCTGAAGTTCACTTTTGTTGCTGTGTTCATTTATTTGAAGATTGCAAAAAGCACTGAGCCTAATAAAAGCACAGGAGTCGTCCCTAGTATAAGATTACCAAAACCCTGTTCACTTTTAATAGATTTTTTGCCTCTTGCATCGGTTTACTGTCAATCACAAAGCTCTTGCAATTGTTTTTTTTTTTTATATTTTGTCCATTCCAATGGCCAATGTATAGAAAAGAAAAAAAAGACATAGAAATATAACAGTCAACAGTATTTGTTTTTCATTTAAATTAGCATTTGCTACATATCTTATCTTCATATTTGTTTTTATATTCTTTCCATAATCACAAAGCTCTTGCAATTGTTTTTTTTTTAATATTTTGTCCATTTCAATGGCCAATGTATGGGAAAGAAAAAAAGACAGAAATATAACAGTCAACAGTATTTGTTTTTCATTTAAATTAGCATTTGCTACATATCTTATTTTCATATCTGTTTTTATACTCTTTGCATAATTGTTGATAGTAATGCACGGCCCATATGCAGGAATGATAGAAACTGCACATGCTACTGCAACATGCCTTATGTTGTCACTGCTCCAGATTTTGCCAAAGCGTGACTTCTCTTAGCTTTTGATGCAAAGTGCATATGCTATGACTTGAACAAATGCATGTTCTCATTATACATTTTATAAATTTATGTGGTTTTAAAACCTTTTACATATTTATAAACTTAATGCAACTAAAAGAACTTCCGTTAAAATATTGCTAAACTGTTTTTTTCTCTACCTCTTTCATGGTTATAAAATTGTTAGAGCTGTATAAAATGATATAGAATTATTGATACATAATATTGACTAGATTCATAATTTCGGTTATCTAATTGCTTTGCTTTTTCTTTATCTAATGATTTTGGTTTCAGATTTGGGATTCCGCTTATTATTGTTGAATCTGATTTTCCAATTCAAATCTTTGCAATGTTTTCTGAAAAATGCCATGCAATGTGCAAACTTTGCCTCTATATGAAAACCATATATTGCTCAATGCCAGCTAGATAGGAATTATTTCATGAATTTACCCTTGTCATTATGAGTTAGAATGGTGAATGTTGAATCTGATTTTCCAATTCAAATCTTTGCAATGTTTTTTGAAAAATGCCATGCAATGTGCAAACTTTGCCTCTATATGAAAACCATATATTGCTCAATGCCAGCTAGATCGGAATTATTTCATGAATTTACCCTTGTCATTATGAGTTAGAATGGTGAATTTACCGTTGTGATCATGATTATGGATTTACCGTTGTGACTTGAAACAAATACTAAATCTTGGATAAGTTCACTTGATCAAAAAGGCTACCTATCTTGCCTAAGGTACATTTTCATCATTTTTTTTCCTAGTTGGTTCTCAGCTTTAGCTAGATAAATCAGAAGAAAATGAATATAAGTCATTCTTTGGATTTTTGCTCCATTCTTCATGTTTGGGAAGAATGAAAATTGAACTTTGTTAAAAAACTCAAATTATGAAAGAAAGGGCAGAGTTAATCACATCTTCAGGTATCATGGTTGTTGTTTCTGAATGCTCTAAAACAACGCATTCCAAAAATGAGAACATCACTGTTAAATTCTTGAAGAAGTACATTCATTATTCTAAAACCAGACATCAACATGCGCTGACAGATAAGGTCATTTTCTATCTCAAATTTGTACATATACACTTATTTATGTCTTCTAATTGTCTTATTATATTTTGAATACCCAAATGAAATCAGACAATCTTACACAATGACAATGATTGTATCGTGATAACCTGCAGGGATCAGCCCACTTCACTCTATTGTGTGTTCATAGACTCTTCCTTCTCACTTCCCGGTTCCCAACCATCACAGTGTTCACTGCGACAATGGTCTCTTTCTTTACACAGTCTGGTAAGAACTCTGAGATGATTCTCTGAATGATTTTTCAGGCCATTGTACTTGTTTGTAGCTGAATTGTAAAATCATCTCAGAATAACGACTAGAATCCAAATTATCTTCTGGCATTTTTGTTGGAAAATGATGTTTTTCTATTGTACATTGAATTTCTACCATGAAATTGATCAAGCATCCAAATGTCATACGGTTACATGAGGTAAAATTTGATTATGGATTTGTGGCTTCTCTTAGTAAGGAATGACAAACTTGACATTGGCAAATAATTACATGCTTCGTGGTGGCAATATCCACAATCCCACTTTCTTTGATTGGAAAATGATCAGTTAACATTGCATCTTTATTCCCCATGTCCCTTAGACATTATAGTGACAAGTTTCTATTTTTCTTAACCATAGATCACTGGATGTTAAAAGTCTTCTAACCAAAGGTTTGTTGTTGTTGGAAATGGACCCCTTAGACTATCAAATGGGGATTTCATGTTATTATTGCATGCATAGAATCTTTTGTTTTAGGGCAGACGTGAGAATTAGTCTGTTCATGCAATAATACAGTTTGTAATGGGTTACCCATTACACTAAAGAATTAAAACTGACCTATGTCGTCGTTATCTGGTATTTTCAGGTTACGGCTAGTAAAACAAAGATCTATATTGTACTTGATTTTGTAACTGGAAGTCAGCTTTTTGATAAAATTGTAAGAAGCATCAGACATCACTCCGAATTTCAATCATAATTGCTTAATTCAATTTTCAACCATCAACAGCTACAAATTGCCTTATATGTTGGTTCAGTTATAGTTTCTTGCTTAGATTATCAACCATCAAGAGCTATGCAGCTCTTTAAGCACTTGGTAGCCATCTGCCTTTTGACAAATATGTTTTGGATTTGTTGTTTGCATGTCATTTAAATGACTAGGATATCCACTGTTCTATGTTCCTGTTGTTAAAAGCTCATTTCTTTTGAAATGGCAGGTTAACCATGGAAGATTAAGAGAAGATGAAGCAAGAAAATACTTCCAGCAACTCATCAATGCTGTGGACTACTGTCATAGTAGGGGTGTGTCCCATAGAGACTTGAAGGTAACATATGACCTGGGAATGAATTAATATCCTGTTCATTCTCAATTCATCTTTATCCATTGAAGCCAACTCCAAAACCTCGACTTCCTTTGTAAGATCTCTCAATAGACAATATCATCTACTTTAACTGGTTTGTACTACTTATGGGTTTTGCAGCCAGAAAATCTGCTTCTAGATGCCTATGGAAATCTCAAAGTTTCTGATTTTGGTTTGAGTGTCCTGCCTCAGCAAATTAGGGTAAGCATGTGGTTAGTAAACACTCAAATTCGACCATTAGGTGTACTGTGGCTTTTTATTTGACATTATTGATCTGTACTTTCAAGCTTTACAGAAAAGTGAAATATGAATTTTTACTTGTTGTGATGTTTAGAACATGACTGCAAAGTAAATTGCATGTATTTCATAAAATTGGCAATTGTTGAAGGTGCGGTGTTTCCAAAGATAAAATTTATTATCCTGTGAAAACTAAAGAATTGGCTTTCAGTCCATATCATATGATGCTTTCTTAGTGCATACCGATAACTATCTTTAATTTTAAATTTTTGGCTTTCGGATCCATTATATGCAGCAAATGAAAAATGCACTTTGTATTTATTGTAGCTCTCCCATTATTTGTTGATAAGAATATTCGGTCATACATTGTTCAGTTATTGTTCTTCTGAGTGGCTTGTAACTTCAGAAATTACATTATCAAAACCTATTTAAAAGTATAGATTTTTCTTTGTAGTATATTATGATTGATAAAGGTTATGGATGGATTTTGCTGCATTCTGAAGAGTAAATGTAAATACCTGATCTTCTTAATGTGTTTAATTGCAGGAGGATGGGTTACTTCATACTACTTATGGAACACCAAATTATGTTGCTCCTGAGGTATCTTCAATTTTTTTTCACATTAATTGCCAAATAAAATAGGGCATTCAGGTTACCCTGATTGACTGCATGCAAGTTTTGTTAGCATCAGACTATAAATTGAGATCTGTCGCCTTGTTTTATGCAGGTCATCAATGATAAAGGTTATGATGGTGCAACTGCAGACTTGTGGTCATGTGGGGTTATTGTGTTTGTTTTGATGGCAGGTTACTTGCCTTTTGATGAGACAAATCTTCTGACACTATATAAAAAAGTAAGAAGGCCAGATCAATGCAAACATGCATCCTTTTGCTGTATTTACTTCTCTTTTTAGCATTTATGAAAAAAAACCTCAATGACCAACATGATAGTACTGAACTGTAGATTCATAAAGCCGATTTCACCTGTCCTTCATGGTTTTCTTCTAGTGCAAAAAAACTGATTTCGAGGATTTTGGATCCAAATCCAAACACGGTAAGTGAACTGGTATTGAGTTGTATTCCGTAATGTTGCAGATATGTTCAGCTTGTCCACTGGATTACCTTCAATGTTTTTATATCCATCTCATACTTACTAGCAAAAGAATTTGAAAAGATTAAAAAATCATGAATTTTTGAGTGAGCGATGAGATTGCACTTATTTTTGAAATGAGCTTTGGAATAAACTGACATGCACATTAATATCCTCCGTTGGCAGCGTATTACAGTACCTGATATTTTAGAGAATGATTGGTTTAAGAAAGGTTACAAGCCGCCCAAGTTCCAAGAAGACAAGGAGATAACTCTAGATGATGTGGATGCTGTTTTTAATGGCTTGGAAGTAAGATTTTGTATCTGAAATGTTATTTTTCAATTTCTGAGTATTCAAGAAACAATGACTAAGTTTTTGCTACTACTTATAATCAGGACCATCTTGTCTCAGAGAAGAAAGATACACAGCCCGTGTTGATGAATGCATTTGAACTTATCTCTATGTCACAAGGTCTCAATCTCAGCAATTTGTTTGAAAAGCATATGATATGTTATAGAAAATCATAGATTATAATGAGGTTTTAGAAAACTTGCTTTTCCTTGAAATGCAAATCCACATCTGATTTTGCAACTGAAACCTCATATTCGAAATATTAGCTTCTGAAGAACTATTCTTTGAAAGCATTTTTTGTGAATGCATGCCTTGTATAGGACAGTAATTATATTCTTTTCCATCTGTCACACCATTCTATCTGTCCCATGCTTGACTCCTTGTGATTGATTAAATCGTTGTTAGGCAATAAGAATGACCTGCTAACCACAAAAGTCAAGTAGCTTATTCTTTGATACTGTATATAGGTATAGCATGTTTGAGATATTTGCAAAAGAAATGTGTGGCCGATGTTGATAAATGTTTAGAACTTCAAGTTGTGCGTGCTTCTATGGTTTTATCCACTTCTCTTTCATTAATACTTAGGGAATTCACTGATGTGGTTAGTGGAAATGTTGTCTTGCTATTAGGGCCTTGTTAAGCGAGAGACAAGGTTCACATCCAAACGCCCTGCCAAAGAAATAATATAAAAAATTGAAGCTGCTGCCGAACCTCTTGGATTTAGTGTGAAAAGGCAAAATTATAAGGTGATAATAATCTCATAGACATCAAGTTGTGTGATTGGGATATGAAACTCTTAACTCAATTCTCATTTATGTCAGTTTTAGACGTACCTATCTATCTAGAACTTGTTTCTCGGTTTCTTTAGATTTTCTTTTAGGTCTGGCTACATTTAAATTGAATGTATTTTCATTTAAGTTCTAATACCTATTATTTCATCTGCTTTCAGATGAAGCTGCAAGGTGCCGAGACTGGAAGGAAGGGGCACTTATCAGTAGCTACAGAGGTAGTAATTTGTTTGATAAATTTATGCTCACTGCATTCAAGGACACTACTGCATATCATATACAAATCCTATAACTTCAAAAATCCCTGTCTTGGCCCTTTGAGTATGAGCTGGTCTTTTTTCAGGTATTTGAAGTAGCTCCTTCTCTTTTCATGGTCGAGGTTTGTAAATCCGGAGGTGACACGTTGGAATTTCACAAGGTTGCGACACATTTCTTTCATATATGCCCCTACTGAATAAGTATTTGAGTGTTCATACTAAACTTCACTGATATTTAAATTCATTTCCTTGGGTTGCTTGATTCTCGAGTATAATCTATTTTATATTGCTTTGATTTTTTACTCATGGTGGATGCATATTTTTTTTCTACTGCAGTTTTACAAAATTCTTTCATCTGGGCTAAAGGACATTGTCTGGAAGTCTAAAGTTGTCATGGAGGAGAACAAATAAACCTGATCGTTATTTGTATGAAAAAATCCCATGAGCCAATAAATATGGAGATTGTACAGAGTCCAGGGATTCATTATGCTTGTTTATACATTCGCTGTACATGATTGATTAGCTAAGTGGTACAGTCTGCTTCTTTGCAGGATGTGAAGCAGTCCTGCAAGATATTGATTATTGATATGAAGACAGATTAGTTGTGGAGTGATGCCATTATATACAACTTTTGCTTTAATGTTAAACATAATATGATCAAGATTCCTAGAATGTATTATGGATCATTAATGGAGTTGTTCAGTTAGATGATGAAAACCAACATGAGAATATTGTTGCTGTTAAAAAATGCACTTTTAAATCTATCATACAGTGTACAGTGTCGACTATCAATCTTCTTATTATTTCTCCTTCCTTGTGCTTATGTATCATTGTATTATAAGAATGTATTATAAGAATCTGAAAACACTTGTATGTCTTCTTCTATGGATAATGTTCCAGTGTAACTCTATTCCATCAGAATTTGGCACCAAATTGTATAGAGGCAATAAAATCTAATAAGTTAGATATTAAATGTTCTAGAGTCCTTTTTACCATTAACTAACCCATTATAAGTTACATATCAAATGTTAAAAGTTTTAACAAGTAACCCAATCATGTGTATGTCTAGTAAGGTTTAAAACACCCTAAGATAAGATAAATTCAATAATATTGAAATAATGTATAAGTTATTATGCTTTTTAATTTAATCTAAAACA
Organism: Larix kaempferi; assembly: GCA_027924585.1. Taxonomy (NCBI): domain Eukaryota; kingdom Viridiplantae; phylum Streptophyta; class Pinopsida; order Pinales; family Pinaceae; genus Larix; species Larix kaempferi. The sequence continues at coordinate 23,170,821 of BSBM01000910.1, forward strand.
CTACCACACATGGCAATGGCAATGTAGGGGACATTGCCACCATGTAGCTCTTGTTATAATTTATTAGTATTAATTTTAAAATGTTTCTAAAGTTTAACACAATTTTTCTATCAAATAATAATTGGAAATATTTTTTATATATGGTAATGAATTTATAAATTGTAAGTAAGGAAATCTTAGTATAATTTATTAATATTAATTTTAGAATGTTCCTAAAATTTAACACAATTTTTCTATCGGATAATTGAAAAGAGATAGTCCATAGATTCTTAACACGGATCCCTTTTAATGTAAATATCTTTTACACGTGTGACTTCAATGTTACACCTGCTACTCCAATATACATATCTTTTTACTTCATTTGCAATAAGGCGTTTTTTTATTATACAATTGTTATTAGTTTAATATGAAGCTATTGTTGCCCAGAACTCCGCCATCACCGGGGCATTAAAACCCCAAATTACAATAGTTACTCGCCTTGGGCAGGGACTAATAGGATCAAATTTGTTACATCGAAAAAAGGAAAAAACGAAAAAGCAAGCGGTGGTGGTGGAGAAAAGAGTGGGAACGGAGTGGTGGGGAAATATATGGGGGCGGGTCAAGGAGCGGAACCTGGATGGTGGTGGAGGAATACTTGGCAGGTGGAGGAACTAGCGGGAGCGGGGTTGGTGGCGGAGGAATATTTCAATCCGAAGAACAAAATAATTAATCTGAACCAAGTTGATTCGCGTAGAAATCATGCATACTTTAAATCAAACGATTGTTACATGATGCGGTTCAGTTACATGTCACTGTCAAAACCACCTAGATTCCATTTGAATTGAAAAAGAAAAAACAAAACAAAAAGGGAGCGGTGGTAACGGGGTGGTGGTGGTGGAAGAATATTTAGCGGGCGGAGATTGAAGCGGGGCAGCGGTGGAAGAATATTTGGCGGGCGGAGGTTGGAGCGAAAGCGGGCATTCTATGCAATCAAAACCAAGCATAACGCTGAAAGAATTTTAGTAGTGTATCTAATTTATGCAGGGAGAAAATTAGCCGTTGGTGAAAAGTTTCCTGCACCTCTATATATAATGTTTGCTTGCTCTGCATTACCCTATTCCTGTGCATTGAGATAATTCTCTTCTCTTCCGGGGTGTCTATGTGTATGATTGTTGTTATATGTGCTCTGTGGGTCTCCGTTATATGTATTGTGTGTTCTCTGTTATTTGTATGCGTGGCTGTTTGTCTGTTCCATTTTCTGTTATTTGTATGCGTGGCTGTTTGTCTGTTCCATTCTCTGTTATTTGTATGCGTGGCCTATCATGAGGAAGAGAAGAGAATGGTCGAGCTGGTCAGGGTCAGAACTTACTGCTTTAATGTTGTGTATCCTTATCATGGAGGCACAGCCGGATCGCTTGGTGGAATTAACTTTTATGCTTCTTTCACAGCCTTTTTACAGGTATTTTGTGACTCTTTTTCAGATATTATGTCCAGGGAAACATTTTTTTGCTTAATTCTGTGGTGTTTATAGGTCTTTTGTCTCAGTCAGAATTTAAATTTTTAGGTGTGTTCATCTCACCTATATTGATAGGGCTTTTTTTTTCAATCTACGTATGACAGGGTTGCATAATAAATAATGTCATCTAGGACTTGTTTTCAATCTATGCACGACATGGTTGCATAATAAATATTGTCACTTGCCATTTTTCAATCTGTGCATAACAAGGTTGCAAAATAAATATTGAATAAATAATCACCTATATTGTGTTGCTATGGCTTTTTTTCAGTTTATGCATTATAGGATTGCATAATAAACACTGTCACCTATACCGTGTTGCTAGGGCTTTTCTTCACTCTATGCATGATAGGGTTGCACAATAATAATGTCACCTGAATTATATTGCTAGGGCTTTTACAGTGGCAGGGTTGCTTCTTAAATAATGTCTAAAATATGAGGGTAAATGCTAATGTACTATTAAAATTTATACGAGGGGATCCTCAGCTATTGCTACTGTACTATTTAAATTTAAATAGTACAGAAATCCTCAAGTATTTAAACATTATTTAATAAGTACAGAGAATCCTCATGTATTTTAAATGCTACTGTACTATTCAAATGCTAGTCCTTCGGCTTCCACTGCCTTTGCCTGTTTAATGTCCTTTGATGCATAATGTTTGGTTGGTGTACTGCAATCCCTTCTTTCTTTTTGATTTCTTCTGCGTTCATTTTGATTTCTATATTAGCTTGTTAAATTTTCCTTTCGAGTTTCTGTTGATTGCCTTTAGTGTTTCTAGCTGATCAATTGCAGTCTGAGACTTTTAGTTTTTAAGGCATGCAACGGAATGGTATTAATATAATTTGTAGGAAATAATTTTATTTTTTTTTCATCTTCCAAATGACTCAGTCCATGGATTATCGGTTCATTTTTGAACAGATATAATATAGTTTAATAAGATGTTGGAATTGCTGCAGGGATCAATTATGAATATAGAATGTCCTGTTATATCGATAGTTTAATGTTGGGTTGTTTTGTTACAGGGTAGTCCATGTTTGTTTAGTTGCAAGGTAGGGTGGAAGAAAGAATAATTGCAAACGATCTCTATTGATGATATCAGCATTGCTATTTGTGGACATATCAAATTTTGCTGAAAAATATTGAATCCTTTGTAATTTTTTTTCCATGTTAACATTTGTTTCTCAGTACATTCTCCTCCAGATTTATCTTTGGCGTCCAAATATATATAAATATTAAGTAATTTTATTCCTCCATATATAGACTGTCGAAGACTATGGACTTTGGAGCTAGAGAGTCATTTTCTGTTGTCAAGATGGTCGATGGAAGGGATGTAGCACAGTAGGAGCGCTGTAAGAGTAAGTAAATCCGCCTTGTAGTTTTTATTCAAATTGAATTTGTAGAGGTTTTTCGTGCCTAGAATGCTAATGCTAAGGATTTCATTGAGATGTTTGTTTACCATTCATGTGTTGTTTTTTAGTATGCTGCTGGCTGTTACATGATCATTGAATTTCCTCAAATAATTATGTTACGATGAATTCTAGCAGGTAAAGTTTCTGTTTTATTGATTTTTTGTTCATTATTTTAGAGTTTCTAGCAGGTAGAGTTTATGTTCATGAAAACATCATTAAATTTATAATTATTAAAGCTCTACCTTACTACAATTGTCACATTAAATTATGTTCAAAGTCCCTTAGTTTGGAATGGCTCCAACTTCCCATGTTATTGTTGTTTGGATCATGGACTGCTGTAAGTTTATTTGATCGTTGTTCTCAATTTGATCATGTTTGCGATGTTCAAGTTTCACAGGTTGTACATTACTACATTATTCTTCAAAATCATTCATCCAAGCATCATTGAAAGTTAGTGGGTTCAATTCACTTTTTAAAGGACAAATTTTATTATTGAGGTGTGTTAACGTTTGAAAGTGGAAGGGTTCCAATGTAATAGCTAAGATATTTTTATTAACGTCCAAGAAATAACCAACTGTAGGTCAACAGGATTGCTCAGTACATAAGTAGTGATGCATAGTTGGACTGCGAAGGCCTCTACTGTAGAAGCAAAAATCATAGCTAATCTGAATGATCTAGGTGCAACTATCAAAACTGCAAAAGAAATTCAATGCTTTTAGGTCTCAGTTTGGGGGTCTCTTTCTTCCTTTCCATTTCTAGCTCAGTCTTTGAGGGCAATAAAAAGTGGAATCTAGAAGCAATAATCTTCTTTACAAAGAGACATCAATTAGGAGAAATATAAGAAGTGGAATCCCTTGCTGCAGGTTGATTAGCCAAGGGTGCTATGATTCTTCTCCTGCTTATTAGTCTTCTCTGTCTGATATAGAAGTTGTTGTTCTATTTCTTCATGATCTATACTCCATCCTTTTCTATCACCTTAGACATTTCTTCTTCATTGACTATCTGAATGATAACTTCCCCTTCTGCTTCTTTTATATACGTTCCTTTTGTTGATGTTGCTTTCTTTTCTGAGTTCTCACTTAATATACAAGGTGTATTGTTGAATGAAACTTCTTCCCTATCAAGAGTTACAGTCTTGGTTTTGTCTGTCATTAAATATTTTTTTTCCATTCTGTCTCTTATCCTTAAATTGCATTTGCTTAGATTGCTCTTCCTTTGTTGACTCTTTTGGGAATTTCATGGAACTGTCTGAACTGTATAATTATGCAACGGCAGGCCTTTATGGACTTTGCGTATTTTTACAGGTCATGTATTTATATTTTCTTTGGAATCCTCAGGTAGATTGCTTATAATTGATGGATATGCATTCTTGGTTGCATCTTACTTTGCAACAAATTGCAAAAGGACATGGTCCACCCACCAAGGCACAGTGAAGAAGTCTAATGAAGCTAAACAGGGTAAACTAGTGGCTGAAATTGAAGCTATTGAAGACCGTGAGGTCAGTGTTTTGTTTTTTCACTTAATTTATTTTTCTCTTGAACACGATCTAAGAGATTCCTTTGGATTGTGGTTGCTTTGATAATACATAATTGTATTTGTTTTCCCACAATTAACTGTATCCAAGAGATGAGCTTGGAAGCGATTGAAGGAGGAGTAGGGTCATTATTTCAAGATGTGCTTGCAAATTTGAAGAGTACAGTTTGGAGTGAGTGCCCCATTTTTAATTGGTAGAAGTCATCTTTATTGTCAGTTATTGGTAGAAGTCATCTTTACTGGTACAACTATTTGGGATAGATTAGCATATTGAAGGATTCATATATGTAAATAATGGATTCTTACATGGACTCATGTTTCATATAAAACTGTAAGTGACCTTTATTTGTAAGAATATAAGTAGAAGCATTGTTAGTATTTTGGGACACTGTTTTTGAGTTATGAATTTTACTATTTTTAAGTAAATAACATAATAATGGATATGTATGTGGGCAGCAGCATTTCCTCCCTTTAACCTAGCTGGAATTCACACCATCCCTCATTTGCCAAGCCCGGTTATTGGAATAACAGAATATTGATCATAGGAACACTAACTGGGTCTTCATGTGACTGGTATGGACCCTGCTATAAATCCTTCATATACAAAAAGCATTCGAGCGGAAAACATCATCTTAGGGATTTTATCAGTTGCTCATGATGAGTCTGCATGTGCTTGGTTATGGCCTTGCAAAGAACATTTAACAAGATAGGTGGGACAGAAAAAAACAACCTTAATATAAGTAAAAGTGCATTTAATTCTTCAAGAATGAATATATATTCATAAAGCAATAAAGAAGACAAAGTTGCATCTTGAGGACCGGCCTACAACAAGAAGCTAGGCTGCTTTAATATATGGTTCATCTTCATTACTCTAGGAGGCTGACTTTTCCAAGGGGCTGTTGATGCCTTTCTCCTTTTGGGAAAAGGTCAAATCTGAGGGGAATCCTTGTGGGGAGCAGGGAGCATCCTCCTTTGCTTTGTAGAGGTGGTTCTCCTCTTTAATCTTTGAATGATAATATTTTATCAGCAAACACAACTTCATAGATGGGCTGGTTTTGAAATAAAAATTCAATCATAGGTCTTGTGGAAGTCAATCTTGGGCGTCCTGGTCAGACTCCCTAGCCTACTCCATGGCCTCCCATGATGAGATCATTGTACCCAAGATAAAACCTTGCACAAATCCTGTCTGTTCCCTCTGAAAAATATTATGAGCCTGGAGAGCTATTGCCTTGGCCAGGATCTTATAGGCCACTCCTAACAATGTGATATGTCTCCACCTCCCTATGGAGTCTCTCTAAGCATTCTTGGGAATCAACTTAATCAACCCTTGGTTAAATTACTGAGGAGAAGGCCTTAGATGCCAAGCAGCAAAATCATCCCCTACTATGTCCCAAATCACCTTGTAGAACTCACAAGGCAACCCATATTCATACTCGGGGACTTACCATTTTGCATTGAGCATAGGGTAGAAAAGAGCTCTTCCTTCGAGAAGTCATTGTCTAACCTGTCCTGGTCCCCAATAGAGACCTTATGAGGAATCACGTTATAGAAGGAATTTCTAATAACCATAATCGAGTCTGTCACAGAACAAGGTGAACAAATATTCTGGAAATGAAGCCCAAACATACCTTTGATCTTAGTGGGGTTCTCTTAAGAGAATCATTGGATCTGTGTTAAATATGAGCCTTGAAGACCTAGTAATGCTGCCAAATTGTGTTAAATGCTTGCTGTATTGGTGAATGGTCTGAGTATCTAATGGTGAATTTAGCCATAATCGAGATGGTCATTATTGTCAAAGCTTCAACAATGGGAAAGTAACGATCTAGCTAGAGGGCAAGAATCCTAAACATTGTGTATCGACACTTTATCCCATTAACACATGAGACCTCATGGATTAGCTTATAGCTATTTGAATATTTGAAGTATCTAGATAGCATGTATTACTTTAGCTTATAACTATTTGAATATTTGAAGTATCTAGATAGCATGTATTACTTTAGCTTATAACTATTTGAATATTTGAAGAATTTCTTATAGGGCTTACCACCTGCCTTATGTCTTCATTTTCACCATGATTTCAACTCTTTCTCCTTTCCTAGCCTTATTAAGCTCAACCAATCTTTTACACCCTTGTTTATCTCTTAGACTGAATTTAAGGCTCTTCCACAAATAGGTGGGTTTCTAGAGCTACTTAATCTACAAGTAGCTCCCTCAAAGCTAGATATTAATTTGTTTATAATATTTCCACTTGCCTACTAAAACCTTAAAGGAAAGAAACTACTCTAGAGATCTCATTGTAGTACCTGATCATTTCAACATATTCTAACTTTTAAGGAATTGAGGGTTAGATTTCAACATTGATGGCATTTGCGATTGCTTAGATGACAAACATTTTGCTTGAAGGTTGTTTGGCTAGACATTTCCTTGTGCTTGCCTTATGCAATAGGAAGCAAATTGAAATATTGTTAGATATTGAAATAATTTGGAATAACCAAGGCCAGGCATGAGTGCAATCTTATGCTCTTCACTAATTTTTGTGCACAATGAAAAAGACCTCTATTTGTTGTATCCAATAATTATGATGACATCAACCTCACCATTGTAGGGCTTGATGTCTACTTATGCTTATACTTTGAAAGGAAGTAGAGAAGAAGCACTAGGTCAACACTCCTTGAAATGAGGACCAAGAAGACCTGCCATGATTAGACTAAGGGTCTTGAGCCCCACTAGACCAACACTTTTACATAACAAGCCCCAACTTAACCTTTTACAATGGCAAAAAGGACCCCCACTTTGGCACATCTGGTAGGGTGCGCTGCTGAGAATATGGGGTGTAACAAGTCTTCGAGGAATAATTATAACATCTCAAACCTCATCAACAACTTCTCTACAAAAAATAGCAATAGGTTGTTGAGATCCTTTTTCTTCTCCTAAAATAATCAATAAAATATGTTGGAAGCCTTCTAGATCCATGCTCTTATTTAAATAAAACAATATAAAAATGTTGGTTCATAACCAACTCATGTGACAAGGTCAAACAATAATAAAATAATTAATTGGTTATGCCATGAGGATCCTCCATCAAGCAAGATGTCCCATGTGTAATAACCATAATTACATAGATTGCCTATATATTGAATATATCGCGATATGACTATGAAGCCAATGTATCGGCACCTAAATATCGCTACATAAACAATAAATTGAATCTGTTGTGATATATTCATTGACTAGTGATAAATTAGGAAAATGTCGCTAGCCGATAAAATGTATCACTCTATTCATCTAAAATGCACGGAATTTGGGAAATAAAGCGGTGGGTTGGGTTTTTGGGGGTCATTGTGCATTGCTGAAGAAGGGGATTGAGATCCAAGAAGGTTTGTGACCATTTCCATCGATAGAACAAGGGCAAGTATGGGGTTCTCGTTGCCATTAGTGGAGCAATTGTGGAGTGGGAATTCACTACAATCCATCTCCATTTTTTCGGGTATGTATTAAATTTTATGCCTGAAATTTGTTTGTTTTCTAGATTTAGTGTAGGGTTTTCAATGGCAAAAGATTTGATCAGTCAACTCATTTTCAAGCATTCTTTTCAAAGATTCAAGCATTCTTTTGTGTGTGTGTGTGTGTTTTTTTTTGTTCCATAGGTTTAATCTCAACTCAACACAATCCCAAAGCTATTGGATCCAATGTGCATTTATGGTGAACCAATTGACCCTTATAATAGACAGAGGTTGAATTGCATGTGGCAAGGAGATTTATGGTTTAATTAGTTGCTTGAAATACCACCTTGCCAATATTGTCGGGCATGAAGTGGAGGTTTGTTCTGTAGTTACCCTAGAAGTTATGAGTATTGCAAACCAATCCCTTCTTAATATGGCTAGGAAGAGGGATGAGGAAGAATTGAATTTGAGAGCTGAACTTGCATCTAGAACACAATTGAGAAGCATGGGAACCACATGTGCCTCGGGAGTGGGTGACATGCATTCCTTTTCCTCATTCACATGGCTCACAACTTCAACAGTGCCCTCGACATCCTCATGTTGCTTTGTGTCGAGGTCAACACCTGGGGGGGAACCTTGTATTCAGTCATTAATTAAAACAAGGGGGAAGGAGAAGGTTGACAAGCGTGTGGCCAAATGTTTTCTATGGGCTGATGTACCTTTTAAAATTGCTCAAAACAACCCATTCTACCATTCCATGTTTGAAGCTGTTGCTATTGTTGGCCCGGGGTATATGGGTCCTTCCTATAATGGATTGAGAGGGAAACTCCTTCGAGGGGAGAAGGCGGATTGCACCGAAAGATTAGACGAGCTCAAAGAATAATGGGAGATCACCGGGTACAGTGTTATGTCAAATGGGTGGACATATGGGAAGGGTAAATCCATTCTAAGTTTCTTGGTTAATTGTCCCATGGGGACAATGTTTATCAAATCTATTGATGCATCTACATATGTTAAAGATGCACAATTATTATGTGAGTTGTTGGATACATTTATCCAAGAGATAAGCCCATAGTATGTTGTCCAAGTTATTGCACCGAGAATAGCGAGGTGCTCTACAACCCAATATGGGGGAGATGTTGTAACACTTAACATTGTGTAACGTCATATAACATGACGTTCCAATAAAAAATAAATAAAAAGTCAAATGATGCTGGCTTAAACAATTTTTTTTAATTATATTGATTTCATCTTTATGTTAGATATATCAAATATGGGATCAAATATCTTGAGGTGTAAATTTTTTCATAATGTGTAAAAAATTTAAGATAAAAAAATTTACACGTCAAGAAATTGGATCCCTCTCGGTGCTTGAAAGATCCGGGTTTAAGATGGATCTATGTTGGTTATGGACAATGCTGCTAATTATGTTGTTGCTCTGAGGTTGTTTATGCAAAGTTATTCATGCTTGTGTTGGACTCCTTGTGCCGCCCATTCCATGCTGCTAATGCATTGGTTTGATGTTAGAGGATATGGGCAAACTTCCTTGGATCAAGTCATTGATTCAACTTGGAGTGTTACAATATGTATATATATATATATATATATGGTGCTATAGACACAAGTAGCCCACTCATTGGAAAAAAAAATGCTTTGTAACTCCATCATAACCCTGTGGAGAGATTGAAGAGAAATGAAGCTAGTGGCGAATTGCGAGACACACCAAATCCTTGTGCCTCGTGTATTGTCTCATGAGTGAAAGAATCACTCATGATATATGTTCTTTCACTCATGAGACAATACACGGGGCACAAGCATTTGGTGTGTCTCGCAATTTGCCACTAGCTTCATTTCTCTTCTATCTCTGCACAGTGTTATGATGGATTTACAAAGCATTTTTCTTTCCAATGAGTGGGATACTTGTGTCTATAGCACCAGACTTGATGGGCAAGCCATAGCTCAACTGGTGAAATTTCATTAGAGGAAATTTGAGGTCTAAAATGGGCCTCATAAGAAAACGAGCCACCTCATAAGAAAAAAAGCCATTGAATTCAAGAACCCATAGAATTTCAAGAAAAAAGTCAACCATAATGGTTGAGTTGGCATATTTGACATTAAAAAATTACTTTTTAATTCGTATTTCAACATATCTCCCTATTGTTTTACTCAAATTCCGAGCGGGAGCACTTGTTGGATGCGGAATTTAATTCCGCATCCAACGAGTACCCACACTGCATACTTTTGAGGGACCCCACCCCATGAAAAACGAGAAATACATCAAATATATCTATTTGTTACACTGATTACAATCTATCTATTTGTTACATGGTGGAAATTTAATTTGTTGCCTTTCCTTTCTTTCTATTCATTGTAGATGTGTGGTGGACATACGATGGTGGTAGTCCCAGAGTTGCAAAAACTTTCCATTAAGGTGCTAGGTCAAACTTGCAGCTCTTAGGGTGTGAGCATAATTGGAGTGTCTTTGAAAAGATACACTCCAAGAAGTGCAACAAGTTAGAAATGTTCAAGAATAAAAAATTAATTCAAATTGTTTATTAATTTATTAATTTTAAATTTTAATTTATTACAATTTTGAATTTATCGTCACCCTCTAACTATGGCCATATAGGTTAGATATCAAGCACCTTAATGTCATGGTTTATATCTATTACAATCTAAGGTTGTAGGTGAAGCAGATTGAAAAAAGTACCCAACGCAAATGCTATTTCATTGGATGAGGTTGACACTACCAATAAATGGAGGGTTGAGATTGAGGAGCTTGCGATGGAGGAGGCACCTGATTGGTTAGAGAAAGAAGAGGATGCCGATGCATAAGTGTTGAAGGTGGAGGGGGAGGAGGAGGATGAGGAAGAGATTGATATTCTGGTGCAATCAGTGCCACCACCTCCACAGAGACATGCAACTGGGAGGAGATAACTCACATTGGTTTCCACCTCAGCCCCATTACCTTCCACCACAACCTGAGCAATTGGAGCTTCTAGTTCCACCCCAGGATGATCTAGAGCACCTGCAAGACCAACTATTGCTTTTAGAGGAAGAGTGGTGCACCTTGTCCATAAAAGGAGTAGAAGGATTCTATGATTCCTATTTTTATCATTCTACTATGTAGTGTCTAGATTCCTCATGAGTCAAGATGATTCATCTCATGAGATACATTTATTTTGATCATTTGATGTGATTTTGTATTATTCTATTAGGAACAGACTTCAGAAATTTCAGTTTAGTGTTGATATGTGATCATGCTGTACCATTTGACATATTATGCATCTTATATATTAGTTGTATTTTTATATTTATGTAGGAATGTGTTTATTTGATGTTGTTGTTGCTTTAGATGTTAAAAAAAATTGATTTGTTTTTGTATTTTTTTGAAGTTTCCTGATATTGCCAGAATTTTTTATTCTGGACCCTCTGCGATATATTCACTGACACGATATATGTAACTATGGTAATAACTCCTTCATAAGTGGATGTCCCCTTTAACCAGCTCTCTCAAATTGTGGATCTCATGTGGAAATGTGCTGAGATAGGCGTTTCCTTTGTAAAAAACACATCTGAACCTCTAAAGACTTATACTTCTTCCTCAGCATAGGTGCATTTGTTACATCTCATATAAGGGGCACGATATGTGTGCGTGTGCATATGTGCATGTGCTTAACGACAACAAAATGATGGGTCGGCCCTGTTTTTTCTTTTGCAAGAATAGGTTCCCTACCTTTCATAAAATTTGAACATTTCATTCAGATTGGCATCCTTCCTTTGGCTTTTAAGGATAAAAAAGGCTGGAAAATCCCACAGACTGCTGCTTGATTGGCTTTTGACTTCCTGTTGGGAGTTGCCATTCTTCTTTTTATAAGTGTGTTCCACCTATTAGGATCTTTGTCACATATATGCATTGAATCTTACCTGTGCTGCTGTTATCAACTCCTTCATAAGTGGATGTCCCCTTTAACCAGCTCTCTCAAATTGTGGATCTCATGTAGAAATGTGCTGAGATAGGCGTTTCCTTTGTAAAAAACACATCTGAACCTCTAAAGTCTTATACTTCTTCCTCAGCATAGGTGCATTTGTTACATCTCATATAAGGGGCACGATATGTGTGTGTGTGCATATGTGCATGTGCTTAACAACAACAAAATGATGGGTCGGCCCTGTTTTTTCTTTTACAAGAATAGGTTCCCTACCTTTCATAAAATTTGAACATTTCATTCAGATTGGCATCCTTCCTTTGGCTTTTAAGGATAAAAAAGGCTGGAAAATCCCACAGACTGCTGCTTGATTGGCTTTTGACTTCCTGTTCGGAGCTGCCATTCTTCTTTTTATAAGTGTGTTCCACCTGTTAGGATCTTTGTCACATATATGCATTGAATCTTACCTGTGCTGCTGTTATCAACCCCTCAAAGTCTCTCTTCTAAAATCTGGAAATGAGGTTTTGATGCTTGATCTTGGAGCTAGGATACACCTGAGGCAATTCTCAATGTTGGACACACTCCTTAAGATGTGTTCCTTTAGTTTGACAACCTCCAAACAACCATGACAGTTCTGGAAACATATCCTCTGATTAGATGGTAAAGCAATCTACAAATAGTGTTGTCTTATATGTTGGTCTTATCACTGATTGAGTACTGTCAAGATCATCCTCCAGTGTTATTGGTACAGGATGGAGCATTAATTGCTAATTTGAATTACGAGTTTGACAGGTCTTCACATCAGTTCTCTTAACATGCATTCTGAAGTGCTTTGATGAATTCATAACTGTGTAATTGGTGCCATAAAAGGGTCATCTTCATGCTACTCTTCCTGAGTAATATATGCTACAAGAACTGCCCCTAAGCCATACTGAAAATATACCGTAAAATGTCCCTTGCATTGAAATTTTATTTAGCCAACATATGATGTAGGATGGTTCCTGGAATTGTGTCATGATTCTGTAGCTTTGTTTATCAATCTTAGTCCACATGCTATCGTAGCAACCACCACCTGGATCTTTTTAAAGGATCCTTCCTTGTGTTCCTGGTCCAGATTTTAAATATGCTCCAATAGTGTTTCTATGTCAAAGAGTGCATCTTTCTTCAAGATATAAGTGTTGCTTTCCCTTTTTATCCATTCCCACGGCAAAGAACTTACAGATATGAGTGGCAGGGGACTATTGTCCTTCAGTATACAAAAGATTCAGCTGTTAAATATTACCTGTTTTAGATTCTGTCTGCTACAAACATCCATTGAGGGTTCTATCATCTTAATTTAGATGTAGCTATATGACTGCCAAATGCGATGAGACCATTCAAAGACAATATTCCAGAACAACATCAGCTCTGACATTTCTTAATGTAAGGGTGAAGTCTATCATTTTCCACTAGCATTTTGGAGGGGCAATTCAAATATCTCCATATGCTGCAAGTATTTGAGAATCTTTGTGAATATACCAAGGTTGCCTTCATTAGTAACTGCTTCAGAATATGCCCAGCATTGTCCTCGTGGAACAATGTTTGAGGCTCTGTGAAATTCTTGATAGCTGGATGCTTGTCCATGGTCATTGCACCCTGTGGCAACACTAGCAAATTATGCCCCCAACAAACTGAAATGATGTCTCTCTTTGTTGACATAATGGTAGCACCATTTTGTTACCCTCGGAACAGAGCTATCTTCATCAAGCAGGACTATTAGAACACCTTCGAAACTCTCCAAATGACCCCTGCATTTAGGGGGTGACACTGTTCATTCAAATCTGTGATCTGGGTAAAACTTGTCTTAGTCATTCAAGCTCAAAAAATGCCTTCCATGGAAGAGACTAAGCTACAAAAATTCAATACACATCTTCTATACTCCAAGAATGCACAGTCTCTGCCCAATTTGTTGTCTGGCCTAACAATCACAAATTTGGGTTGAATTGAGTATATTGATATGATCCTGGGTTAGCATTTTGAAATGCACTTAGAGGCACCTCAATTGAACTTTCAATGAAGAGATAAGATTGAAGATGGGTTGTCTTACATGCTGAACATCTTCTCTTAATCAGATTTTCCCAAACAATCTCCAGTTGTATGTAATAACATTGCCAAAATGCTGATAGCATTGCCAAAATGGTGATTTCATGATTTCATTGATTTTACCATTTTCATGAAAAAACTAATTGTTGAAACAACCCTAGAGGCTATCCAGAAATGCACACTGCTCTCTGTACGAGGTATTCTGATGGAATTTGAAACTTTGGAGCAAAGATGGACTTTTGCTCAAGATCTAGAGCCATGAAGGACTGTGACTCAAGGATCTCGGATGGGTGGAGGACTTTCATCCAGAGAGAAAATATGAGAATATGTTTGATCTTTCGAACAAAATGAGTTCGCTCAAGGAAAGATCTATGAGACAACGATTGTAAATGAGAGGATTGTTTAAGAATGGGAGCTAAAATGGATTTGCATTCATAGACAAGAGAAGTCAATAGGGCAGCAACAGACAAATCTGGTAACAAGGACAAATCTAGGTAGATCTGAGGAGCAGATCAGAGCCGCAGGAGCTACATGATTTGGCAGTGTTTCTTTTTTTCAGTGGACAGTAGCGCATCTAGCCATATGGTAGGGATGAGGGATGTGTTCCTTAGTGTTTCAGAGACAAACTTAGATTGCCATGTGGCTTGTAGGGTCGACACCATAGATGCAATAAAGGCGGTTGGAGCAATGGTATTCCAGCTAGAGTCAGGGGGATCTTTGGAGGTGGTAGGAGTGATGTATGCTGCAGAGTTGAAGATGAACTTGCTTTCAGTCTCAGCTATGGAGGACAAGGGGTATGGGATTGTGTTCCAGGATGGACAAGTATTCATACAGTTAGAGGGAGCTACCCAGGATGCAACAGTGATGCTTGGTGTCGGACAAGGTAAGTTATACAGGTTGTTGGATCAGCCTGTATGTGTGTCCAAGGGGATCTTGGATTGATGATTGATGTTAGTGACAGAGACTCCGAAGATTGAGTTGATACTATGAACTCAGTCTTCTAGTCTCAGCTATGGAGGACAAGGGGTATGGGATTGTGTTCTAGGATGGACAAGTATTCATAGAGTTAGAGGGAGCTACCTAGGATGCAACAGTGATGCTTGGTGTCAGACAGGGTAAATTAAGTTATACAGGTTGTTGGATCAGCCTGTATGTGGGTCCAAGGGGATCTTGGATTGAGGATTGATGTTAGTGACAGAGACTCTGAAGATTGAGTTGATACTATTGCTGCCTGGTTCCACACCTGGGAAAAAGCAGCAGAAGTCTTCAAGCTACTGGTTTGGCCTTGGGGGCAAGTCAGAGTCAAGTGCTGTCACCTGGAAACTTGACTCCTCCGTCTAGGATTTCCTAGTGAAGCTAAGGGGGGTGGACCCTAAAAATGAAAATAAACTATGGTGTCTAATCTACAAAAGACAAAGCATCTAAACTAGGAGTTAGAATATGTTTTGTAAACCAAGACAATGCAGCATATATATATGTAAAGCAAATACCATTCATCATCATTTCATTTGCAAACATTCATCATTATCATTGTCATTCATCATCAATTTGAAATATAGCAAGATAAACCAGTGCCGAAAAATGGAGTCAATAAAGATGCATGAACTGGAAAGAAAATGTTGTGTGATTTTCTTGGTTTATTTTATTTTTATTGTGGTAATGATCTTTTTATTAAAAGCTGGTGGATTCCTGATATACACAAAGGTACATGGAATATGTCCGGAATTCAGGTGTGTGGTTTCGTACTTAGACTTGGGCTGGATCGAAGTCTCAAGGAGGTGTTCAGATGCTATACCAACGAGGGCAAGCCTAATGGTTTCCAAGAGGTCACTACCTAGTGTTATCCCAAGCCCTTTGAAAAATTTGCCCACAACAGAAGAATGTTCGCTTTGTGCTGGATTTTCACAAGTAGGTTTGTTTATTTGGGCATGTTAAAACCTATTACTAGTCATATTCCCCTTTCTGATGTGTACCAACATGTTCGGACTAAGTTGCAAGTTGGCCACAGAGCATACGGGAGAAGACCTTGGAAATTTTTAAGTTTTTTAAGAACCAATATTTTACTTTTTTAGAACCCCAAGAATATCTTTTCGGGCAAGCCCCTTATCCTGAAACCTTACTTCGAGAGAGCAAGGGGGTGTTTTGGAATTGTAAAAAAAATGATAAAATCTAAGTCCTGAGTGAACTCGTGGCCCACCAATGGAATGGACCAACGAGGTAAATTTTAGCCCGCCCTAGTTAATTTTATTTAATGCCGAAATGAAAGAAATAAAACTAATCTAACAATCATGCCATGAAAAATTGAGACGACACAGACCACCCCTGGGGGGTTGGGGTGTGGGAGCTGGTTAGCCCACTCGCTCTCGTTTAATATTCTTTACAATGAGATAGAGAAATGCCCCAGTCTCTTTAGAATGACTTGGTGGCTTACAATATTGAAGAGAAAAGTAACCGGTTTTGAAAAATTTAAGTTTTGGTACTCCGAATGGCCTGGATCTTTGGTTTTTGGCCAGCACTTCCTCTTGTCTGTCTGTCTTCTGCTGCAAACCAGCAAGCAAACTTTAGTACAAGATGCCCAAAAACACTTTAAGAGTGTCTTTGGAACACCTCCTAAAAACCCAAAAAATTTCTAAGTGTAAAACTAGTTAAAAATGCAAGAAAATAACCAAGTAAGACAAGCAGTGAGGCTTGTTTACTTCAGATCTTTGCAAGCTTTAAGAGCTGCAAATTCTAAGCTCTTTTAATCAGCTAGATAGACTTTTCAATCAGATCTAACACTACTTTAAACTTTTTTAAGATTTTAACAATTTTCAACAAGTTAAAAAAGTAATGCTAGATAACCAAGAAGATCTAATCTATGAAAAATGAATGCTTTGTAAATAAAAAAGACTAGACTTATTTGAAAGCAAATTTTGATCTATTTAGAGTATGAATATCAACATATAAATCAGAAATACTTTTCATAAGTAACCAGTAACTAGAGATTTAATAAAAGTATAAGGAGGAAGAGATGGAGAGTATTTTTTTTTTATCAAAATTTTCTTGAAGAAAGCTTTGGATCCTTTCCGGTGGTGAGCTGAGGGACTGTATCTGCATAAAAGATTAGAGACGTAGAAGAAACAAACAAGTTCTCCCACCTATCCGCTTGAGACAACCTGTAAAAACACAACAACTTACAACAAAAAGATCAAATCTAGATAAAACACATAGTAGAAATAAAAAGGAAATGCTCATAAGCAAATGACACATTTAAATCTGATCTCTACATATGCGTAAAATAAAAGACTAAGCAATAAACAAATTACTTAACCTCCCTCATAAACCAATATTGATCTTTCCCAAAGCTAGATTTGATCTTAGAGAAACAAAAAGCATTAATACAAGTTACCTCATGTTAAACCAATACATTCATCCACTCACAAAGCCCAACACCATGAGTGACCTCCAAATTCTTTTTATTAATGAAAATGACAAATACAACAATATGGCATGCTCCAACTCCAACTAACCCAACATGGAGAGGGAGTGCCAATTTATAGAAAATGAACAAGAGAGGTAGGCGCCCAACATGAGGAAAGAGACCAACAAGATATGGGGGAGTTAATCCCATGTATTGGGCTGCCCATATGTCTGAAAAATCAGCCCATCCAAAACTGACATCAAACTCCTCCAAAATTGGAAATTATTTTTGAGTCATTTTTTCACTCTTTTTTTATTTTTTATGACTTTTTCACTTTTTTTGACTTTTTTGAGTATAAGTGAAATTAATGACCCAAACATTATAAAAAGTGGGTTTAGGGGTAAGGTGGGTGCTCTGAGTTGGATAACGAGCACCCCCAAGGAAAAAAAGACCCTTAAATGATATTTTTATGCCATTTACAAAAAAATTAATTGAACCATTAAAAAATGGCCCAATTTACGGAAAAAAAAACTTTGTCGAAAATTAAAAAACAACCTAGGGGGACTTAGCACATGTCCATATGACTCAAAAACAATGTCTAGCATGTTCATATACATCGACACATGGACTTTAATAATCCCCTAAGGCCCGTTAACCTCACCAGGCATTCCAGCTTTGGAGGAGCCAGAGAAAAACCCAAGAATTATGTTATGCACTAATGCAAGACATAATTAATAGGTGAAAAAACTCCTTGGAATACCTGACTTAGTCAAAAAGTCCTAGGGAACCAAGTCCTTTACAAAACACCATGCTAGTACGTTTATTACAAACCCCGCAGGGCCATGAACATGTGGTAAAAAAATTAAAAAAAGGGGCCCTCATAAGGGCCTGATGGACACCAAATCATCGAAAATGAGCATTGACATGTTCAACTTTGCCTGCTCGCTTGATAATCCAACCAAGAACAACTTAGTTGGCAACAGATACTATGGACTCAGTCTTCTAATTTTTGGAAGATGGGAGTAAAGCTTCTTCCGGTACTATCGGGATCGGTTGGTATGACTTGGCATTGATGGATGCTCAGGAGCAAGTGGAGATTCCTAGGAGCATGGTTAGGAGGAACATACCTTCATAGCAGATTCCAAAAGTAGGTGGCAGGGAAGTCTTCCAGTTCAAAGGGAGCAGCTATAGGAGCGGATGATGTGGTGGGATTGGAGATAAACCCAGATGGAGGTTCTTCTAGAAGTTCCTTCCTCGCTAAGAGGGAGTCTTCCAGTTCAAAGGGAGTAGCTATAGGAGCGAATGATGTGGTGGGATTGGAGATAGACCCAGATGGAGGTTCTTCTAGAAGTGCCTTCCTCGCTAAGAGGGAGTGGTAGTTTTTGTAGCTTGGACATGTACTTTTGCAAAGGCCAGGTGTCAAGCATGCAAGAGTTCTCTTGGATCATTCCTCTCCACTGGGAAGCTTTTGGACCTCCAAAAGTCTATATACATTAATCAATTTAGGGAATTGCTTCCCCACTTGACCAAAACTCACCCATCGTGCCTGGATAGTGAATACTTGATACATCACAACAAACTGTCCAACCATGATAAAAACTGCAATCAAAATGTTGACATAAACATTCATTTCCCTACTCCCACAATCTCTTGCATTCACTGTCATGCCTCTTAACCAAAAACAACTGACTAGCAATAATAAGGAATACATTGTTTCCAAAGGAAATGAATCAACAAATTTCTTTATCTTCTGAATAGTTTTACCAAAGGATTTCACCAATTCATGCTTATGATTTGGAGCACAACTTGGAATAGCATTTGATACATCTTGCTCCCCTTGTTTCTCAAGCATGAGAACAAGAGATTTGCTAGCATTGACAAGTCTCTTTATTTGTCCCTCACTCACTAGAGATTCATTAGTTTTAATTTGGTTAGCTCTAACAATATATTCAAACTTGTCGTTGAAAAGATGATACTTATTTTCTCCACGATAAAATATGGCTTTTCAGTCAAATAAGTATGGGCTGCCCAAGACTAATCCACAAATGTGGAGGGACAACATCTTAAGACAACCTCATCAGTAAACTTGGAAGAAATTGCAAATTTAAGTTTACATTGTCTAGTTACTTGCAAGTGAGTGTCCATTTGTACCCAACCCAAAGGATAGGGCTTCACATGAGGTTCAATCTTTAATCCCAACTCCTTAACAATTGCTTCCGAAATCAAATTAAATTGAGACCAACTCTCAAACAACGTATCTACCTTTGTATGTGTTGCAGATCTGAAGGGTGTCTTTAGAGCTTGTGTAGCTGAGCCAAGTATAGCCAAGTTTATACTTAAAAGTCTCAGAATTTTGAGAAGGATCCAGTGATGGTTTCTATTTCTGAGTTTGAGTTGCAGAACTGAAGGGTGACTCAGGTTTTCCATTGTAAGCCTATCTTTTGTATTTTCAACATTTTTGAGCATAATGAGAACAGTCTCATTGTTGGAAGTGGACTCGAAGATGTAGCCCATGATGGGTGAACTTCGTTAATTGTACTGCATCGAAAAGCGTGCCTGCTCTGCACCTCAATATGTATGCTCCGAACTATCTCTTCAATTTGCAGATCGTCGGGGGTTAAATATGAGGTCGGAGCCTAACCCCTTGCTCGAACTCCATGGTTACAAGGTCAAATACTTTGATTTTGATATTGCAAACAAGGCATATCCATTGGCATGATGGATAGGTTGTTGGAGTATTGTATGGCAAGTCAGGAGGTCAAACCCCACTGACTCTGTTATGTGTGGTGCTTTTGTTATATAGTTTCAACTATATATATATATATACATGATGGTTAATACAATGGTGCGTTGGCCCTACTAGCTCGCCAAATTTTTTGGATCGAAGGCCAACTTAGCCTTCTCGAAGGTGCCATTTGGCATCTTCTCATTGGTCACGTGTGCATAGTTAGTGCCATGTGTCATCCATGTGTCGCCCAATCACCTGCCACGTCAGGACTTGCCATGTCAGCTTCTTCCACGTCAACATCTACCATGTCAACACTTGCCACGTAAGTAGTACGGTTGCCATGTGTTAACTGCCCATTCGTCCATCTGTTGTACAACATGCCATGTTAGCCTGCCACCTGTTTTCCATGTTAGTGCCATGTCACTGTATGGCTGCCATGTGTCACTTGCACAGGCTGCCACATCATCCATACAGATGCTACGTGGCAGCATCCCACTAGGCTTTAAATGTGCCAAATCTGGGTGTCGTGTGGCAGCTTATCGTGCTTCCATGTCATTGTACGTATGCCACATCAACTTTTGTATAGTGCCACGTGTCACTCTTTGGTGTTGCCACATGGCAGTCCTGCAAGCCATTTTTTTATTGTTTCCCAAAAACTTTAGAATGTAATATGTTCCTCATACGCCGTTCATTTGAGGTGATTCAAGCATCGTTGGAAAGCTCTCGTCGAGCCCTACACAATGTTGTTATTCCCATCATTATTTGAGACTATTAATTTTTGAGCGTTCACAGATCCTCGTGGATCACTGAGACATCATATATCACCTATGTAAAATTTCTTTAAAGCTTTCCCAGTAACAGGCAAGGGAAAATTTTCTCCACTCAGATGGCTTAGGTGAAAAGAATTTGCACTTGCAACATCATCAATTTGATATGGACCTAATTAAAGACTTTCAAACTTACCATGCTTACCTAGTTGTTCGTTTCTTTTGTTCCATAGGAGAATGAGGTCACCTTTCTCGAAGTTGCGCTGGCGAGTCTTCTTATCAAATTTGCCTTTAATTTTTTCTTGACTCTGCACCATATGATCGAAAGCTCTTGTTTGGGTTTCATCAAGCTCTATCAAGTGATCAATCCTGCGCTAGACTACATTTTGTATCTGGGACATATTGTTGGAGGATTTTGTATGCAGGAAGTTTTAGATGAATAGGAAGTTAACATCAAGCTAAATATCATTTTTTATTCTCCATTTAGGCAACATTTTAGATTTTGTATGAAAGACCCACTTAAAAATGGGTATGTAGTTCCAGTGGCTAACAACGGCTCCATACAGAGTCAATAACATCTTGTGGGGCGTATGAGATCCTTAGAATCATCCAGTAAGTACCTGGAACTACATTGGAACATTCTTCTGCCTTAATAATACCTTCATGCTTTTCTTCATTTATTGGTACTTGCATATGATTTGGACTAAGGGATACCAAATGGGATGACTCTCACATCTGAACTCAGAAACCTAAATCCCAGTGATACCAAAACTTGAGTAGTAATTTGACAATGAGAACCATCCATGACTTAGACTAGACAATGACTCAAGGTAGATCTTAGGATGATAAATTTAAATTCTGGACTTGGTCAGGCTTTGCCTTCCAATAAGCCAATTGTTAATGCTCGTATTTTATGGGCACGCTTTTCCTTGTCCAGTTCTCCTATGATCGGTAAGGCTTCGCCTTCCTCTCTCAGTCCATTAGTCTATTTGGTTGTTTTGGCTGCCCCTTTAGATGATTGAAACATTGACATGGGAATTCTTGATACAACATCACACAAGCAGTCCCTACTATCCACAAGCTAATGGAATGGTAGAAGACTTCAACAAGACTCTAGAAAATGTGCTGACTGAGTTTGTGCTGCCAGAAAAAATG
Organism: Larix kaempferi; assembly: GCA_027924585.1. NCBI lineage: Eukaryota > Viridiplantae > Streptophyta > Pinopsida > Pinales > Pinaceae > Larix > Larix kaempferi. Next base: position 23,192,763 of record BSBM01000910.1, read on the forward strand.
CCAAAGGGATAGACACCAAAATACTAAAATACATTAATGAAATACATAAATCAAAGAACCTAGACCTAAACTAGTGATTAGATTGAGCTCATTTAGATTTTTACTAAACTACCAAGGCACAAAAAGCCTTCAGAAATATAATTGTTTCTAGTGTTTCCCATTTATAGGTAGCTCCTATTTCTCTTCTTCAAGTTTTCCCATATAGAAAGTGTTAAGTCCAGTTGCAACATCAACCCTGAATGGTTTGAGCCAAAGGGTGTCATTGTCGACTATCACCAACTTTCTCAATCCTCTTTTCCCGCAACAACACTATGCCCCCCACCTTAAAAGCTTTTTTCCGTCTTGCCTTGAACCTCTATTATCTTGTCAAAGGCCTTTCTTCGTTGTTCATCTAGTTGCACTAATTGCAGGGACACCTTCTTCACTAGGTTTTGATATCCATCCTCCTCTTTGTTGACAACGTGGTTCTCTTGTCCTCCACCTTGGATGGATTATAGAGACACTTGATGCCTTATCCAATTTCAGTGATCTTCATTAGTTGTTGATCAACTTTGGTAAAACTAAGGTTATTATCTTCAATAGGGTGAAACCCATCCTCAAAGTATTATTTTTATTTCAAGGGTGTGGAGATCAAGAATCATCCAGTAAGTACCTGGAACTACATTGGAACATTCTTTTGCCTTAATAATACCTTCATGCTTTTCTTCATTTATTGGTACTTGCATATGATTTGGACTAATGGATACCAAATGGGATGACTCTCACAGCTGAACTTAGAAACCTAAATCCCAGTGATACCAAAACTTGAGTAGTAATTTGACAACGAGAACCATCCATGACTTAGACTAGACAATGACTCAATGTAGATCTTAGGATGATAAATTTAAATTCTGGACTTGGTCAGGCTTTGCCTTCCAATAAGCCACTTGTTAATGCTTGTATTCTATGGGCACGCTTCTTGTCCAGTTCTCCTATGATCGGTAAGGCTTCACCTTGCTCTCTCAGTCCATTAGTCTATTTGGTTGTTTCGGCTGCCCCTTTAGATGATTGAAACATTGACATGGGAATTCTTGATACAACATCACACAAGCAGTCCCTACTATCCACAATCTAATGGAATGGTAGAAGACTTTAACAAGACTCTAGAAAATGTGTTGACCGAGGTTTGTGCTGCCAGACAAAATGCCAAAGGGATAGACACCAAAATACTGAAATACATTAATGAAATACATAAATCAAAGAACCTAGACCCAAACTAGTGATTAGATTGAGCTCATTTAGAGTTTTCCTAAACTATCAAGGCACAAAAAGCCTTCAGAAATATAAATGTTTCTAATGTTTCCCATTTATAGGTAGCTCCTATTTCTCTTCTTCAAGTTTTCCCATATAGAAAGTGTTAGGTCCAGCTGCAGCATCAACCTTGAATGGTTTGAGCCAAAGGGTGTCATTGTCGACTATCACCAACTTTCTCATTCCTCTTTTCCCGCAACAGCACTATGCCCCCCACCTTAAAAGTTTTTTTCCGTCTTGCCTTGAACCTCTATTATCTTGTCAAAGGCCTTTCTTCGTTGTTCATCTAGTTGCACTAATTGCAGGGACACCTTCTTCACTAGGTTTTGATATCCATCCTCCTCTTTGTTGACAATGTGGTTCTCTTGTCCTCCACCTTGGATGGATTATAGAGACACTTGATGCCTTATCCAATTTCAGTGATCTTCATTAGTTGTTGATCAACTTTGGTAAAACTAAGGTTATTATCTTCAATAAGGTGAAACCCATCCTCAAAGTATTATTTTTATTTCAAGGGTGTGGAGATCAAGATCACCATTGCTTACTATGACCTAGGTGTTCAGTTTTCAGGGCCTAGACTTGGTTTAAGGAAGGCCCTTCAGCCTTGGATCAACAAGGGCTATGAATCCCTCACTATTCTCAAGCCTCGGTGTTTTTAGAACCATCTTCAGGACATTCAGTCCAAGATGAACCTCATGGACAATCTTAGACCCGTGATTCTCTATGGTTTGAAGGTCTAGGGATCTGGCTTATTGGAGTTAGATTGGGCTTAGTTTAGGATCTCATGCTTCATTGCATCATCAAATGCAAAAGGATAGTTCCTTAGGGCATTATTCAACCAAAGTGTGCGGTGTCCTCCTTCATGATTGAAACCATCTTTGGACTAGTTTCCTCTTTGCACCAAGTTTAGTGCTTTGTGGACTCCCCAGTTAGCAGAGATTGCTATACTTATCTTTCCTATTGCTCCTTGGAGGCCATAACCACTACTAGTACCTTTGATTGAGCTTGTTGTTAGTTTGCAAAGGCAATCTGTCTACTTCAATTGGTTGGTATCTTGATAGATTGCCTCCCTCCTTTCAGATACTTTCTCAATGCCCTTAGTCAACACTTGTCGAATAGGTAGGAATTGAATATGATCATCATATAGGACATCGCTAGATAGTATATTTGGGTTACGTGGGTGGATTGTCTAGGAGGGCTAAGCCTAAGATGGTCTTCTTGTTAGTTATTGTAGCTCGGACACGTACTTCTGCATATGCCAGGTGTCGGGCATGCAGGAGTTGTCCAGACGACCTATCTAGGAGCTTGCTTGAGACGACACCTGACTTTTATGTTATAATGGCTAAAAGGTGACTTAAGTTGTGTCAACGAAAGATTAAGTCGTAGTTGTAGATCTCAAGTGATCTAAAATCACTTAAGATATCTAGAGGGCCCCATGGTATTTGGTAGCTCATAGTATTTTAGTCATTGTAATGATATAAAAGGAAGCCTAAGGAGCGGAGTTGTCGGGCATGCAGGAGTTGTCCAAAGGACCTCTCTAGGAGCTTGCTTGAGACGACAAGTGACTTTGATGCTATAATGGCTAAAAGGTGACTTAAGTTGTGTCAACGAAAGATTAAATCGTAGCCGTAGATCTCAAGTGATCTTAAATCACTTAAGATATCTAGAGGGCCCCATGGTATTTGGTAGCTCATAGTATTTTAGTCATTGTAATGATATAAAAGGAAGCCTAAGGAGCGGAGGTGACACACACTCTCACACATAGTGAGTGAGATCTTATTGAGTGGTTGGAGAAGGACTTTCAGCTAACTGTGTAGGTGCAGGGGCAGGGTCAGACGAAAGGAGTAAGGTACAAGAGAGAAGGTAGCAGTCAAGTGATAGGCTAGGCTATCTTGCTATGATTGTATTATTCCTTAGTGGGCCATTATCCTAGCATAGGAGACCAGGATAGAATAAAAATAATTGCTTGTTGGTTTTTCCCTAGTTGGGGTTTTCCAGGGTAAATTTAAGTGTCATATGTGTTTGATTTCCTTTGTTTTTTCGCTATGTAAATTTGTTAGATCTTAGTGTGTTTTCAGTTAATAATTACTGTAAATTACTTGAGACTGTTAACTAGAGCTGGGCTCAGTAAAAACTAAGATGGTATCAAAGTCGAAGGTTTTGTCTTGAGTGGGGAATCATTTGGCAAGGAGTTTATGCAAAAATAAAAAAAATAGAAACTGTTGTGCGGTACGGTCGCCGTACAAGACGTACATGCGTCGTATGGCCTTGTCGTGAACTGCAAGTGGATCGAGCTAAGTGGGATTAGATCGAGCAGATTCGTTGGAAGGGACCACAATGTTGCAGAGGAGATGTAGATTAGATCGAGCGGGCACAACGCGGGAGGAGGTGACGGTAGGGTAACACCTGCCAATGGAGGAATTGGGGTAGTCAGTTGGGAGATCTTTCGGCTTGGATGGTGGCTGTTGACGGCGGCGGTTGAAGCTGCAACCATGGATTTGTAGTAGAGGGACTCAAACCAGGAGCTGCCGAGGGCTGCAATGCGAGCGGGCTCATGGGTGGGAGCAACAGTCAGCTGCATGTGGGCAGCATGAGGACGAGCGAAAGGTTGCAGGAGGTGAGCTGCGTGCAGTGTGGATGAGGCAGTAGGAGGGCGTGTAGTGCTGACGAAGTACAACGAGTTGCACAGCAGAAGGCAGGACCCATAAGCAGAGATCGTGTCGATAGTGGGAGCTAAAGCCGTTAGTCTGAGGATCAGGAGACGACTACAGGAGCTCGGGTGGAGGAAGTGAAGCCTTGAGCCAATGGAGAGTTGACGACAGGGGGATTGACGGCTGCGGGAAAGTAGTTCGGTCCATTGGAAGAAGGAAGTGGAGCCATTGGTGCACATAGTCGTTGGTAGGATGGTCGTGATGCATGAAGGTGGTGACGCTAGGAATCACATGAGGTTGACAAGCACGGGAGAAAATAGTCGCCAACAAGGAGTCACCAGCCACCAACAGACTTGCCAGCCAATAGAAGGAAGACGCTAGCCAGGTAGTTGTCTGGAGCAGCCACCAACCCAAGGTAATAGTTGGGAAGGCCCAACAGACCGTGAGCAGCCTAGAGATACCCCCGAGCAGCTTTCGGGCAAAGCCTAGATTTCAAGTAGCATCGAAAAGGAGCTGGGAAGGGACCATAAAGACTCCGGGTAGCTACAGACAAGTCAGGGCAGCCTTGGATATCCCAAGATAGACCTCAGGTAGCAAACATAAAAATTCGGGCAGTCCTGGAAAAGATCAAGAAGCAAGTAGGAAGCTTGGGTATCCCATTAAAGGATCCGAGCAATGTCCAGAGAACCCATAGGAAACAATAGAAAAATTGCAGGAAGTCTTGGGAAACAGTAGGCTGTAGAACTGGGCAACGGGCAGGTTCGAGCAGTAGGTAGCAGAAAGTTTTTTGTTGGGTGGCTTGTAGAATTCTGGGTAGGGTTCCTGTTGCTGTCGAAAACACACCTGGGGTAAACATGGCAGAAATCTTCAAGCCACTAAGTGTGTCCTTGGGGGCAAGCCTCGAGTCAAGTACTATCACTTGAATCTTGACTCCTCCGTTTAGACAAACTCCTAACGAAGCCAAGGGGGGTGGACCCTAAAAGTTGCTAAGGCTGATTAAGCTATAAGCTAGTTATGTTTAAATATTTATGTTGTTATGATTTCAAGTTATATTGCAAATCTCTTGTGTCAGTTTTGTCATTATAAAAAACTCCTAAAAAACTAACTCATCGCCCATTAAAGGGTCCGAGCAGTGTCCAGAGAACCCATAGGCAACAATAGAAAAATTGCAGGAAGTCTTGGGAAATAGTAGGCTGTAGATCTGGGCAGCGGGCAGGTTCGAGCAGTAGGCAGCAGAGTCTGGGTAGCATAATTTTTTTTGTTGGGTGGCTTGTAGAATTCCGGGTAGGGGTCCTGTTGCTGCCGGAAACATACCTGGGGTAAACGTGTCAGAAATATTCAAGCCACTAAGTGTGTCCTTGGGGGAAAGCCTCGAGTCAAGTACTGTCACTTGAATCTTGACTCCTCCGTTTAGGCAAACTCCTAACGAAGCCAAGGGGGGTGGACCCTAAAAGTTGCTAAGGCTGATTAAGCTATAAGCTAGTTATGGTGGATGAGTTAGTTTTTTAGGAGTTTTTTATAATGACAAAACTGACACAAGAGATTTTCAATATAACTTGAAAGCATAAAAACATAAAGATTTAAACAACATAGAAATTAAACATGATTATCAATTCATTCAACACATGATAGCAATTAAATATAATTTGCAATGATAAATAAGAGAGACCATTGCTGAAAAATGGAGTCAAAATGAAATGCTGCTTGTAATGTTGGAAATGAAATGTTGTGCAAATGTTCTTGATCAATTTTAAATTAATGTGAAAATGGGTGGATTATTAGGGGTGTTACCGGGCAAATTAGCAGGGCTAATTCCCAGTAAGCACAAATAAGAAGAGTGAACCAATGTCACCTCGGTCACCATTCTAACTTCTTCGAAGTTGAGACCTCCAAGGAGAAGTACCCTTTTGAAATCCTGTAAGACACTAAGACAACCACAAAACGTGTTTTCTACGCAATCTTGTTAGACCAGTGCCTAAATGGAGTCATTAATAATATGATCAATGCCAAGTGAGTATAAAATAGAATCAAGAACCTTCAATAAGATGTACAAGCGTGTAAGGATGTATTACTATACTCAATATTGGATCAAAAGACGATATTGCACAACGAACCACACACCAAATATGCATTAAGATGTATCTCAAAGTGCTAATGGAGTTAATGTCCAATAATGATATATAGCACTTAGGTCATTCAATACAATATAAACCTAATGTAAACCAATAATGAACTAACTAATAACTATTAGTGTCATTTACTAATTAGACATAACTATAAGCAATTAACATGAGAGACATAAGTAATGAAAAGTAAAAAAGAATCATTTATCATGTAAATATCATAAAGTGACAACAAGATGTCATTTTCATTTATCGAAAGGAATATATTAAAGCAAAGGTATTATGTAGGTACAAAAATCAGAACTATAATGTGACTAAATCATGCACAAAATAAATAACTAGGGAAATAATTTGACTTAAAGATTTACTAGCATGTCTAAGTAAACGTATCACTAAGTGTCCTTAAATATCAAAAAATTAATATTCTCATGTAAAATCTAGACTTCGGTATGTTATTAAATTAGCGGCAACTTGATTTATCGTCAAGATTTACCATCCAACCATATAATTTAGTCGTAGTTATCTCAGCATTTACAAATGATAATGTATTTTCTAACCCTTTAAATTGATTTTATGTTTTCTTGCTTGCTTTACAGTGTGCAGGGTTGAAGCGAGAATAGGGACATGAGGACTGCCCAAGAGGGCAGGCCCGTGTAAAGGATAGGGCCCTGGAATGAATGTAATGGAAGAGGCCGCAGGACAGCAGAGGAGAGGCCGTGATGGAGGCAGAAGGGTGGACGCGAGCAGTAGCGAGAGCAGCTGGAGGAGGCGGGTTAGCGAGTGGAAGCGACCACAGGTTAGAAGAAAAGGGCCACGGGAGGGAGCTGCAGAGTAGGAGCAGCGGAGGAGGCTGCGGATTGGGCAGCAGGAGAGAACAGGGAAGAGGAGAGCCCGCAGAAATGGAGCACGCGGATCGCGATGGGAGGTAGGCTGCGAAGTTGGGTGGTGAAGGGAGGAGTAGCAGGCTCGGGGGTGGCACGAAAAGGAAGCCCGCGGGAGGAAACGTGGGCTGTGGATGGCAGGGAGCCAACGGAGGATGAAGAGCTCGGGAAACTCACGGGTTAAGGCTACGGGAGGTGGTAAAGAGCAGCAGAGTGGAGACTGCGGGCAGGCAATGGAAAGAAAGCTGCGGGGGTTTTGGGGAGGTGCAGCGAAAGCCTGTCAAGAAGGGACGAGCTGCAGGGCGTACGCGTTGGGAGGGAGACCGAAGATTAGCTAGGTTGAAGACTTTAGACTTTGCAATTAACCATTAACTTAGAAAAATAAAAAAAATAGTATTCACAAACAATGACATAAGCTTAACATAGAAATTCAAGTAATTAAACTCAGAATTTATGTTTTTGTTATCAAAATTCTCAATAATGCACATAACAAAAAATGCATATAAATAACACATAAATAATCACTAACTCAGAAAACTAAGAAAACTAACCTAAACTAACTTAATACAGAAATTAGGTTAGACAAATAATAATTTACAGATGTCAAACTTTAGAAATTAGGGTTTTATGAAGTAGTTGAGCAACTTAGGGCTTAAAAAATACTACTAATCACCAAACCTAGGGCATCAATGAGAGGAGAGACTCTCCTTGAGATGGTACTTGGCAATCTTGGCTAACTAGAGCTCACCTCCACAATCTCTAGGATTTGTAGAGGAAGCCTAGCTTGAGCAAGACTTGAAGACCTAAAGCTCAAGCTTGATTGCAATGGTGACCAATGACGAAAATGGTATGCAAATCAAGAAAAAGATGAAGCAACAATGGCTTTCATCAAACTCTAACAAGCATCACTTTCATACAATTGACATAGATACATCAAACATAAAAAGTATAGATACCTCCAAGTGCATGTGTTAAGCAAACAACTCTAGCTTCACCTTAGCAATGGCATGAACAAAAGAAAAACTTCCAAGAAATGCTTCAAACTTGCAAAATAACCTTCATCAAGGAGTGCATTCCTTCAAAGAGCCCTAGTTAGGGCAAATAACAGACATAATGATCTTATCCCAAAAATTGATAATGATAATGAAGTGAGGAGATCTAATTTATATGATCTCACACTCACTTGACATAGAATAAGGTCAATTTAATATTTAAAAAGGTCAACTTAAAAATATAACAAAAATAATTTAAAATAATCTAAAGATGGCCTATTTTAGGCTACATGGAGTATTTTACCCCCTAGGTGCTAAAATATGTTAAACAAGGCCAAATTTGACGAAACGAAAGGCCAGACTGTACATGGGGAGGTCGTCATACCCCAACTAACCTCAACGGTTATGAAAACCCTCAACGTCCTCCCCCCTTTTAGCAATCGATCAGTCTGCTAGGAAGATGACGTCCCCCTCTGAAGGAGGGCCCAGAGGGAGGGCGCTGCAGAATTGGCCCAGAGGGAGGGCGCTGCAGAACTGGAAGGACCAAGAGGGTGCTGGATGTGCTCCGGAAGATGAGAGTGAGTCTCATTGCTGGAACAACAACCGTTGGAGTGATGAAACAGGGTTGGGGTCATGTGACCCAGTGACCCACCCCTGGAAGACCCAGACACAAACCTCAGGGTTTCAAACCCTTTCATGAGGAAGTCAGCGATGCCATTAAGCCATAGTACTTCCAGAAGAGAAACCAAAGGGTCTGTCCATGCCCCTACCACATAATGAGATGGCTAAACACCCCTCTTGGTCAGAAAAAAGACACCCTCTCCCTGGGGCACCTCTGCAGATATGCTGGTGCTAATACTAGCGTAACAAGGGGAAAGGGGATTTCTAGTATACCATAAAGTACTGGAAATATGTCCGGATTATGGCAAGGTGGCTCCTCACTCAAAAATGTGGGCTGGATCGGAGTCTCTGGGAGGTGTTCAACACTATACCAAACGAGGGTGTAGTCTAACGGTATCCCGAGGTCGCTACCCAGTGGTTCCCGCCTCTTTTGAGGAATTTCCCCACACTATGCCAATAAAAACGATACGCCGAATTGTCGTATGTGGGAGGTTTATTAGGGAGTGTTAAACTAATTACTAGTCACTAAGCCCCTTTCTGGTTTGATCAGCATGTTCAGACACAGTTGCAGTGATCCAGAGCATACCCAGGACAAAGCCTTGTTTATTTTAAAAGTTTTTTGAACAAATATTTTACTTTTTTTGCCCCAAGAGTCTATTTTCAGGCCAGTACTCGGGCAAGCCCTTATCCTGAAACTGTACTTCGGGAAATCAAGGGGAGGTCCTGAGAGAGTCATTGACCCAATATTTGGATTGGACCATGACGTTAGATTTTATTTTAACTTGGTTGATTTTAAATTAGTCTAATCTAATGTGAAAATTATTAGGTTTGAAAAAATGACAACAATCACAAAAATTGAACCAACACCAATCCCCCCCTGGGGGGATGAGAATCAAGCTTTGTGAGCTTGCTTCCAAAATACTTTTTATTACAAGTTACAATGCCAAACAGGAAAAGAAAGAACTCCTCTTTCTCCTTATAGTTCTTGGAGAAAAGAGGTTACAAATGATAGAGGTAAAGTAAGGAAGGAAATGTAAGGTTCGATGAAGGTTCTGGATCATCCAAATTGGTCAAAGTGAGTGCTTCAAAACCTTTTATCTGCTGTCATAACACAAAAACCAGCAAACAATATTAGTAGAAAAAGTGCCCAAAATCACTTTAAAAGTGATTTGGGCAAAATAAAAAAATACAAAAAAATTTCTAAGTTAAAAAACTAGTTAACTTGATAAAGGAACTAAGATGGATTGACTAAAAAGTCAACCTCTTAAGATCTTGGACAACCTTGAAAAGACAGCTAATAAAGCACTTGATTGCTTAATATGAACCTTAAAACTTTTAAAAGCAGAAATCTTTAAACAATCCTAAAAATTTGACTTAAAAAAATGATTTAAAGACTCTTTTCCAAGCAAGACCCAACAATGAAGTAATAACTTTGAATTATCTTGGATCTATGCATGATAAAATCAGATCTGATTTTATGATAAACTTGCTAAGAAGACCAGATCTAAAATTACTCAAAAACAATAACCAAGAAGAAATTATTTTTATGCGAGAAAGAGAAAGTAGAAGAGAGCTTGTTGCCAGAAAATATCAAACTGAGAATACTTCTTTGTGGAGTGCTGAGAGACAATGTTCATGAAGATTGTTTAGATGGAGTGGAGTCAAACATGATCCAATCCTTCTCTAATCTTGGCAACCTGAAAACTAAATCACAAACACTTGCATACCCATGAGATCTTGTAAACACATATAAATCATAAATTAAAATAGCATGCAAATAAACCTATTTAACATGCAAATTTTTAGTTTCCAATCATACATGAAATAGAAAATGAAAGTAAGCTTCCTTACAACTTATTCCTATTAATTCAACAGAATCATCAGGGCAAGATCTACAACAAGAGTAAGAAAGAAATTTGCAAAGAATAAACCAGTTGCCATATGAAGATCATCGCAATGTTGATCCACACACCAATGCACTACACATTTCAGCCTCCAAAGCTTCTTTATTCTTAATGCAAAATAATATATCAGATTACAAGAGCAAGCCTTCTCTCATCCAACTCTAACTAGTTTGGAATGAGAGAGTTGCCCAATATTTGTAGAAATGGGAAGAGAGGGAAGGGCACACTAGTTGAGGAGAGGGTGGTGCCATGAGTTAGGGAGAAGATGGGGCTGCCTCCCTCTTATCTGGCTGCCAAAAATCAGCCCCAAATCAACTCAAACATCAGCTAAAAACAAGCTGCAAATTCCTTATAGGGTGGGCCACTCTCCCTTGGGAAATGCACCCCCCTCATGGGGAAATGCGCCCCCCTTAATGGGGAGTTGTTTCCACCTTTATAGCTGCTCCAAAAAGTTTATAAATGCCTTCTTACAAGCCCACAAACATAGCTGTTCCAAATCTGACCTCAAATCCCATCAAATTTGGATTTGTATTTTTTATGATTTTTCACTTTTTTGCATTTTTTATTTTTTTGACTTTTTGCAAAATAGATGAAAAATAAAGTGTGTAAACACTTAGGAAAGTGGGTTTAGGGGTAAAGTGAGTGCTCAAGGCTAGAAAATGAGCACCCCCATGGTAAAAAAGACCCCTATACCATAATTTTATCACTTTTTCAATTTTTTTACCCAAACCATTAAAATATGGTTTGTTTTTACGGAAAAAACTTTTTTCACGAAACTAAAAACAAAATACATAGGGGGACTTAATACATGTCCATACGACTCAAAACTAATGTCTAGCATGGTTTAATATATTGACACTTAGGCTCTAATAAACTCTTATGGCTTAAAAATTACGTTGACCACCCCAACTTTGGAGGATTGAGTGAAAAACTTGAAAATTATTAGTCGTTTGTTCAACAACAAATATTTTTTAAGGAAAAAAACACTCTGGGCTAGTCGGTTTAACGTTTAAGTCCTAGGAAGCTGAGTCTTTTACATAAAGATACCATGCTAGTACATTTTATTACAATTCTCCGAGGGGGTATGAACGTGTGGTACAAAAATAAAAAGCGCCAAGAAGGCTTGATGGACTTCTGAACTCTGATAATGAACAATTAGATTGTTCAAGTCTTTGATGGCTCACTTGAAATCCAACTAAGTAAGACTTAGTAGGCAACAGGTCCAGGTAACCATCATGGAGATATCAAATAGGTGAAGGACATTTACCAAGAGATCTAAACTCAAGAGAGCACATAGGAGCAAAGAAGGAATTTTGCTCATGTGTTGATGTCATCCACTTTGGAGCAAAGACGGACTTTTGCTCAAGAACTAGAGGCACGAAGGACTGTGACTCAAGGATCTCGGATGGGTGGAGAAGGATTTTCATCCAGAGACTAGGGGATGACAAGAAGACTCTTTGCATGAAGAGATCAGTCCAAAGGAGAAGAGAAGTCAACAAGGAAACAACTTACAAATCTGGTAACAAGGACAAATCTGGGTAGATCTGAGGAGCAGATCAGATCTGCTGGAATTGCGGGATTTGGCAGTGTTTCTTTTTCCAGTGGACATTAGTGCATCTAATTTGCTATGAAGGTTTGTCCCTTACTGTTTTAGAGACAGACTTAGATTGCCATGTGGCTTGTGGGGTCGACACCATACATGCAATAAAGGAAGTTGGAACAATGTTATTCCGGCTAGAGTCAAGGGGATCTTTGGAGGTGGTAGGAGTGATGTATGTTCTAGAGTTGAAGATAAACTTGCTCTTAGTCTTAGCTATGGAGGACAAGGGGTATGGGATTGTGTTCTAGGATGGATAGGTATTCATACGGTTAGAGGGAGCTACCTAGGATGCAACAGTGATGCTTGGTGTCAGACAAAGGGTCCAAGGGGATCTTGGATCGAGGATTTATGTTAGTGACAGAGACTGAAGATTGAGTTGATACTAAGGACTCAGTCTTCTAATCTTGAAGATGGGCGTGAGGCTTCTTCTAGTACTATCAGGACCAGTTGGTATGAATTGGCATTGATGGATGCTCAGGAGCAGGTGGAGAATTCCAGGAGCATGGTTAGGAGGAACAAACCTTCATAGCAGATTCCAAAACTAGGTGGTAGGGAAGTCTTCCAGTTTAAAGGGAGAAGCTATAGGAGCGGATGATGTGGTGGGATTGGAGATAGATCGAGATGGAGGTTCTTCCAGAAGTGCCTTCCTCGCTAAGAGGGAGTGTTAGTTTTTGTAGCTCGGACAAGTACTTCTGCAAAGGCCAGCTTTCGAGCATGCAGGAGTTCTCTTGGATCATTCCTCTCCACAGGGAAGCTTTTGGACCTTCAAAAGTCTTTATACATTAATCAAGTGAGGGAATTGCCTCCCCACTCGACCAGAATCCACCCATCGTGCATGGATAGTGAATACTTGATACATCACAACAAATTGTCCAACCATGATAAAAACTGCAATCAAAATGTTGACATAAACAGTCATTTCCCTACTCCCACAATCTCTTGCATTCACTGTCACGCCTATTAACCAGAAATAACTGACTAGCAATAATAAGGAATAGATTGTTGCCAAAGGAAATGAATCAACAAATTGCTTTATCTTCTGAATAGTTTTACCAAATGATTTCACCAATTCATGCTTATGACCTAGACCACAACTTGGAATAACATCTGATACATCTTGCTCCTCTTGTTTCTGAAGCATGGCAAGTCTCTTAATTTTTCTTGCACTCACTAGAGATACATGGCGGCCATTGTATGGTCACCATGTATCACTTGCACAGGTTGCCACATCATCCATACAGATACCACATGGCAACATCCAATTGGGCTTTAAATGTGCAAATATGGGTGCCATGTGGCAGCTTGTCGTGCTACGACGTCATCATACATATGCCACATCAAATTTTGTACAATGCCATTTGGCACTCTTTGGTGCTGCCACGTGGCAGTCCTGCGAGATATTTTTTTATTGTTTCCCAAAAACTTTAGAATGCAATATCTTCCTCATACGACGTTCATTTGAGGTGATTCAAGCACCATTTGAAAGCTCTCGTCGAGCCCTACACAATGTTGCTATTCCCATCATTATTTGAGACTGTTAATTTTTTAGCGTTCACAAATCCTCCTGGATCACTGAGACATCAGATATCACCTATGTAAATTTTTTTAAAGCTTGCCCATTAACGAACAAGGGCAACTTTTCTCCACTCAGATGGCTTAGGTGAAAAGAATTTGCACCTACAACATCATCAATTTGATATGCACCTAATTAAAGACTTTTAAACTTACCATGCTTACCTGGTTGTTCGTTTCTTTTGTTCCACAAGAGTACGAGGTCACCTTTCTCGAAGTTGCATTAGCGATTCTTCTTATCAAATTTGCCTTTAATTTTTTCTTGACTTTGCACCATATGATCGAAAGCTCTTCTTCGGATTTCATCAAGCTCTATCAAGTGATCAATCCTACACTGGACTACATTTGGATCTAGGACATGTTGCTGGAGGATTTTCTATGCGGGAAGTTTCAGATGAATAGGAAGTTAACATCAAGCTCATACACAAGCTCGAAGGGGATTTTTCTAGTTGATTCTTTGTGTGTGATCTTGTCAGCTTGTACTATGTACTTTAACTTGTTGTCCCAACTTTTCTTGTTGTCTCCAACAGTCTTCTTTATAATGTTCTTAGATTTTTGTTGCTTGACTCAGCTAATCCGTTCCCTTGCGGATAGTAGTTGGAGGAATGAGATAATACAATGTCATAATCGAAACAAAAAGTAGATAAGTCACCGGAACTTAAGGCTTGGGCATTATCTGTTATAATCTTGGTTCGTACTCCGAATCGAGTAATAATCTTGTCCTCAAGAAAGTTCATAACAACCTTTGTTGTAGCCCTTTTGGTTGGAATAGCCTCGGACCATCTCATAAAATAATTTGTATCCGTCAGTATTCATTTATGACCATTGTTTGAGTTCTCCTTGAACTCACCAACGAAATCAAGGCCCCATTATTGAAATGGTGCTTCTACTACAACTGGTTGCAATGGTAAAGTTGTGAGCTTCTGCTTTTTGGTAAAGAGTTGACAAGACTGACAATTTCTAACGTATTTGTGCACATCGTGGAAAATAGTGGGCCAATAGTATCCTGCTCTCAATATCTTATGGGCAGTGGTAGAAGTGGAGTGATGGCCACCACATACTCCTTGATGGAATTCATTTGTCAACTGGCTTGCTTCTGGAGGATGAACACATCTGAGAATCAATCCATTGGGATTTTTCCATCCAAGGCCTTGGTCTAATTTCCATGAAACAATATTTGGAGGCCTTTAACTTCAGTGCTCTTTTCTTATGGTCTGGAAGATGGTCGGGACATGTGAGGTTCTTCAAGTAGTAGACAGTGTCTTTATACCGATCGCACAGTTCCAATTCTTTGATGACCGCTGAGACCATAGGAGGGGACCCTTCTTTAAGACCAAGGGATTCTTCATATCCTTTCGCCATCAACTGAGCTAATCCTTTGACTTTAATCAATTTGGTTGGTTGGATTTCTAGATCATACTCTTGGATCTTTGTGATTCACTTTCCCCTAGGATCAAGACTGTCCTGTTGCTTCAGAATTTCCTTCACTGCTAGATGCAGAACATAAGCTATGATCTTTGAGTAGTCGACATATACTTTGAAGTGTTTTAATGACATCACCTAAGTCACATGGTTCGGGTTCGAGTTCGAGTCTGACAAGGATGAAATTCGATTCAAGCTCAAATTTTTTGATGATATTCGAATGAAGTTCGCCATTAGATTCGTCCATATACATATTTTCACAATATAAATTATATTTTTATAATATGTTAAATATCATATATTAAATTGTTATTTTTATGTATATCATATAAAAAAAACAGGCTTCCCCAGATATACAACACACCTTTTAGATTTTCATGGGGGCCGCTATTGTAAAGTGTGCCCATCGGAATTAGGCCTAGCACAATGTCAAATGGTAACTTAAATCGTTTGGGGAGAAAAAATCATAAATGAGGGGAATAAATAATACTTTGAATTCCCCATGAATCTTAGTGACTAGGCCGAACCTTAAGGAATGATGGGTCAAACCTCAACGAATTTAATCTTTTGTTTGAGGTTTGTCGAGTTTTGAACCTTAGGGTTCAAATTCGGCGAACCCTGCAGCATATGACATCACAAGGGCATAAGCCTGCTTTTCCACGATGTGGTACTTTAAATCTGAATTCTTCAAAGCTTTACTCATGAAAGCAATGGGATACTCTTCATTTTGATCGTTGTTTTGTAGCAATACTCCTGCAATAGTGTTAGCAGATGTAAAACAGAACTTTTGAAATGGCTTGGAATAATTAGGACTTACTGGGATTGGAATTCGTACGATAGCATCTTTAATGTCTTCAAACGCTCTCTAGGACTCATCATCCCATTTGAAATATGCATCTTTCCTAAGTAACTTATTCAAAGGTTTAGTAACTTCAACAAAATTTGGAATGAACCTATGAATGAAGTTAATCTTTCCAAAGAACGATTGCAAGGCTTTTAGATGTTTGGGCAAAGCAATTTCTTTTAGACTTCTAATTCTTTTAGGATCAACCTTCACTCCGTCTTTGCAAACAATATGGCCAAGCAACTTACCCTCTACAACTCCAAAAATTGATTTCTTAAGGTTTAACGAAATACCATACCCATGATAGCGTTCAAATGCCTGTCAGAGATGTTTGAAGTGATCCTTTATGTCCTTTGAATATATGGTGAGGTCATCTTCGTATACTTCCAATATCTTTTGCATGATGTCTCTGAAGGCATAATCCATAGCTCTTTGAATGTAGCTCCAACATTGTGTCGTAAGTACCCCAAGGAGTCGTAAACGTTGTGTTGGCCTGATCTTCCTCTTTCACAACAATCTGGTTGAAACCAGAGAAACCATCTAGGAAAGACAACATTTGGGAGCCTGCAATTCTTTGCAACAAGAGCTCCATGTTAGGAAAAGGGTAATTGTCTTTCTTGGACACGACATTTAGATTTTTGAAATCAACACAAACTCTTATATCCCCAGTCTTTTTCCTGTTTGGTACTAGATTCAAGAGCCTCTATGAATATCTGATTGGAGCTATGATTTTGGTTTCGACCACTTTTTGTAGTTCCTTCTATACCAATGGAGTCATCTTCGAATTTATTTTTCTAAGTTTCTATCTGTGCAGGTGCACACCTTCATTCAATGGTATAGTGTGCTCAATAATGTCCCTGCCATATGTTTTTATCTCATCATAGTAATAGGCGAAAATGTCTCTGAATTCTCGGGCCAAAGCTTCCAATTCTTTTCTTTCTTCAAGAGTGAGAGCTTTTCCAATCTTTATAGGTCTTGGGTTTTCATGGGACCCAATATCAAGTTCCTTGTATTCATCAGCTTGGGCCACCTCCTCTTTCTTCTCTTTACATTGATAGTTTTTGTCAAAGATCTTTTCCATTGATACTTTTTTTAATGGAACAAGGTTGCAATCCAACCCATCCTTAGATCCTTCTTCTCTCCAATCAATTTCGTTACATGAGAATTCTGCGGTGTTGTTCATGAACTTGTAGATTTGTTTATCGTCATCAAACACCTACCGGTCTTCAAAGTTATCAGGAATTGATGGATGGAACACTACTTGCACTTTCCCGGCCTCTTGGACAACATCTATTGGACAAAGAGTAGAAGCGAAGAGTGTCAAAGAATTTGCCATCTGATTTTGTTCTCTGGAACAACTTGCAAAGATAGGACATTGAAATCTTTAGTTACCAACCTTATTGCATCCCTATACCTTCTTAATCTTGGTTTTTTGCAAGAGAACTTTCCTTTGACTTGTGATACAGTTAGGTCATAGTCGCCAATAATATTGATGAGCTTAATACCATAATCTTTGGCCACCTCAAGGCCATGTAAGAGAGCCTCATATTCTAGTACATTGTTAGTACCATCAAATTCTAAATGGAAAGAGAAACAATGATTTTGGTTAAGAGGGGAAGTCAATACAATACTTGCATCCATACCTGATTGGGATTTAGACCCGTCGAAGCTCATGGTCCAAAACTTGTCGGTATTCATTGGCGGAGAAATGTCATTGTCGAGGATTGTATAAGATCCAATGTCATTCTGAAAGAAAACAAATTCATTTTCCAGGATCATTTGGGGCTTCCACATGATGCTTTCTCATGAGCTCTTTGTGCAATGTCACATAAGTGCCTTTTGGCGTAGGAAAAGTAGCATAAGATAAATCCATTTGAAGGTTGTTTCTTAAGTCAACACCAAATTTTCTTGACAAAAGCATCCCCCATGCTTCCGGTACGACATTAACCACAATATCCATACGCAAGGTAATACTGGGATGTTCTGCAAGATACACCTGGATGTTTGCAACAACACCACTAACCGTAACCTTGCGGGAATCCATGGCACAAATGTTTTTGTATGGCCTTGAGATCTTCAATCCTAATATGTTCATCATTGCTAGAGGCATAACATTAGTTGAAGCACCAGAATTGAATATACAATTATGCAAAATCAAATCACCAACAAATAATGAAGTAAAGAAGGGTTTATTGTTAGGATTCATATCTCTTTGTTAGCATGTTTGAGAGGAAGATTGGGGTATCCTCATTTTCTTCTGTTGGGTAGGCAACATGTTTCTTTTCTTGGAAGCCCAATGTTTCGGCAACTTGATTCTTCAAAAGAGGGATCTTCACTAGCTCAACCATCGGCACAAGGATCTTCATTGTGTTCAGAGCACTTGAAATGTCAATCTTCAAAGGTTCATCAATATCCAAATCAATTGGAGACCTACCTGTTAGTTTTTTAGAATTTTCTTCAATTTGATCTAGGATCTTAACTGAGAGAACAACATGTACAGCATATCTACAGCATATCAATCATGGACACAATACTGCAAGCACACAAGAGACAGAGTTTACTTGGGGAAAACCATAAAGGTGAAAAACCCCAATAACTTCCTCAGAGATAGATAGAGCAATGATACAACCCAAGCATAAGAGATAGACATCTCCTAGCAGCAGCTTCTCCTCCTCCACAAGTGCGCCACTCTCCAAAGAGTGTGTGAGAGAATAGAATGATCAAATAGAGTGCCTCATGCACTCTTTTTATACTTGACTTGACTTGCCTAATAACCTTTACTAGGTCGGCCTTAACTTAACCACATAACATAATGCTGATTGGGCCGACACCCAATAGGGTGGTCTAATAACCCTTTGACCCACATGGCCGACCCCCAATAGGGTGGTCTAATAACCCTTCAACCCACATGACTTATACAGGGCCGACCCCAACAAGGTGGTCTAATAACCCATCAAGTATAAGTTACGACACTTACAATATAAATGACGACACTTCCGTATAGAGGAATAATAACATCTCTATAGGAATACAAACACTTCCGTATAGAGGAATAATACCATCTCTATAGGAGTACAATATACATATATGAAATACATTCCGAAGTTACATATACATCAATACTCCCTCTTAACTAGGAAGGTATTTCTCGACACAGGTCTTCTAGCACAAGTCTTCTTCTCTGGATTATTGTCATTGGATAATCATCATCGTCACTGCTGCTGCTATGTCAATCAATCTCTGAATCTACTCGTCATAGGAAGTTCCACAGAGCTAGTCCTTTTTCATACTAGATGTAGGCCCACCACCTGCAGGTCTTCATCATCACTAGCCATACTGTGGAATCCTCGCGACTTATTACGTGCGTCACAAAACCTCGAAAGAGCATCCCAGGCTGTTACGAGCACACAACTCTACTTGTCGGATCTCCTAGGGCTAGTATTATATGTGACTGTCACAAAACCTTAACAGAGTCTCTTGACTAGCAAGAACCCTAAAGAGCATCTGAGGCCTTTTTCATCCTGTCCAGATCTCCAGGACTTATTACAAGTGACCCCCACCACAAAACCTTAAAAGAGTGTCTTGCCAAGCAAGAACCCTAAAGAGCATCTGAGGCCTTTTTCATCCTGTCCAGATTTCCAGGACTTATTACATGTGGTCATGGCAAAACCTCGAAAGAGCATCCCAGGACTGATTACGAGCACACAGTTCAACCTATCGGATCTCCCAGGGCTAGGATTACATGCCATAGGACAAAACCTTGAAAGAGCATTTGCCAGATCTCCCAGGGAGCTATTATATGCCAGCGGCAAAACCTAGCAAGAGAATCTGCAAACCTCCCAGGGCTAGGATTATATGTCCTCCAAAGCGAAACCTCGAAAGAGCATTTGCTAGATATCCCAGGGCCAGTATTACATGCCATAGGCAAAACCTCGAAAGACTATCTGCAAACCTCCCAGGGCTAGGATTATATGCTTATCTGCACAACCTGTTCCACGGCCACAGAGTATCATCCTGATACTCACCATACATCATCCTGATGTACACATGCTCATCCTGATCATCATCATTGCATTGTCTTGATGCATGTCATCTGGAGCAACATCCCGAAGCTCGTCATCCATGATCATCCTGATCATACAATGCATCTGCCTGATGCATACACAGTATCTCCCTGATACATATCATCATACATGATCTACCTGATCATACAATGTATCCACCTGATACACATACAAATACATGATCCACCTGATCATACAATGTATCCACCTGATACATATACAGATACATACACATGATCCAACTGATCATATCCAACATCCAACATGATGCGTACATACATATACATATAAATGATCCAACTGATCATATCCAACATCCAACATGATGTGTACATACATATACATATAAATGATCCAACTGATCATATCAAGCATCCAACATGATGCATATATACACATATAGAGCAGTAACTGGAGCATCGTCCTGATGCTCATCATCCAACGCTTACATCCACAGCCATGTGAAGGATCCTCCTTCCAACATGCTTGGAATGGCTTCAGCAAATGTGTCCATCACTTCTTCCTCGAAGTGTCGTCAATCTGAAGAACACCAAGCCTCTCTCTGAAGTACTCGAACTTCAATCTCGCCAGTGGCTTCGTCAGTACATCTGCAATCTGCTCATCCGTTACAACATACAGGAGCTTCACTGCTCCTCTCTGCACCATATCCCTGATATAGTGATATTTGATCTCAATGTGTTTCGACCTGTCGTGGAACACCGGATTCTCAGACAGCTTCACACAACTCTGGTTGTCACAAAAGATACCAGTAGCCTCCAGCGGGAGATCAAATAACTCAAACAGTAGCTTCCGAAGCCATACTGCCACACAACTAGCTGAACAAGCTGCAACATACTCTACTTCAACTATACTCAGTGCTACGCAGGACTGCTTCCTGCTAAACCAAGAGATCACACATGATCCCATACTGAAGCAGCACCCAGAGGTGCTCTTCCTATCTACAGCACTGCCTGCCCAATCTGAATCAACATAACCCTGCAGGTTAAACTTTTTATTCGCATCGTACTTGAGCCCATAATCAACTGTACCCTTCAGGTACCTCAGAATATGCTTTAGAGCAACCAGGTGAACACCTCTGTGATCCGTCAGGAACTATCTCGATGTGTTCATCGCAAAGCAAATATCTGGCCTCGTGTTTGTCAGGTGACTGTCACAAAACCTTAAAAGAGTCTCTTGACTAGAAAGAACCCTAAAGAGCATCTGAGGCCTTTTTCATCCTGTCCAGATCTCCAGGACTTATTACATGTGACCCCCACCACAAAACCTTAAAAGAGTATCTTGCCAAGCAAGAACCCTAAAGAGCATTTGAGGCCTTTTTCATCCTGTCCAGATTTCCAGGACTTATTACATGTGGTCATGGCAAAACCTCGAAAGAGCATCCCAGGACTGATTACGAGCACACAATTCAACCTATCGGATCTCCCAGGGCTAGGATTCATGCCATAGGACAAAACCTTGAAAGAGCATTTGCCAGATCTCCCAGGGAGCTATTATATGCCAGCGGCAAAACCTAGCAAGAGAATCTGCAAACCTCCCAGGGCTAGGATTATATGTTCTCCAAAGCAAAACCTCGAAAGAGCATTTGCTAGATATCCCAGGGCCAGTATTACATGCCATAGGCAAAACCTCGAAAGACTATCTGCAAACCTCCCAGGGCTAGGATTATATGCTTATCTGCACAACCTGTTCCACGGCCACAGAGTATCATCCTGATACTCACCATACATCATCCTGATGTACACATGCTCATCCTGATCATCATCACTGCATCGTCCTGATGCATGTCATCTGGAGCAACATCCTGAAGCTCGTCATCCATGATCATCCTAATCATACAATGCATCTGCCTGATGCATACACAGTATCTCCCTGATACATATCATCATACATGATCTACCTGATCATACAATGTATCCACCTGATACACATACAAATACATGATCCACCTGATCATACAATGTATCCACCTGATACATATACAGATACATACACATGATCCAACTGATCATATCCAGCATCCAACATGATGCGTACATACATATACATATAAATGATCCAACTGATCATATCCAGCATCCAACATGATGCATACATACATATACATATAAATGATCCAACTGATCATATTCAGCATCCAACATGATGCATACATACATATAAATGATCCACTGATCATATCCAGCATCCAACATGATGCATACATACATAGAGCAGTAACTGGAGCATCGTCCGGATGCTCATCATCCAGCGTTTACATCCACAGCCATGGGAAGGATCCTCCTCTCATCATGCTTGGAATGGCTCCAGCAAATGTCTCCATCACTTCTTCTTCGAAGTGTCATCAATCTGAAGAACACCAAGCCTCTCTCTGAAGTACTCGAACTTCACTCTAGCTAGTGGCTTTGTCAGCACATCTGCAACCTGCTCATCCGTCGCAACATATAGGAGCTTCACCGCTCCTCTCTGCACCATATCCCTGATATAGTGATATTTGATCTCAATGTGTTTCGACCTGTCGTGGAACACCAGATTCTCAGACAGCTTCACACAACTCTGGTTGTCACAAAAGATACTAGTAGCCTCCAGCGGGAGATCAAATAACTCAGACAGTAGCTTCCGAAGCCATACTGCCTCACAACTAGTTGAACGAGCAGCAACATACTCTGCTTCAGTTGTACTCAGTGCTACGCAGGACTGCTTCCTGCTAAACCAAGAGATCACACCTGATCCCATACTTAAGCAGCACCCAGAAGTGCTCTTCCTATCTGTAGCACTACCCGCCCAGTCCGAATCAACATAACCCTGCAGGTTAAACTTTTGATTCGCATCATACTTGAGCCCATAGTCAACCGTACCCTTTAGGTACCTCAGAATATGCTTTACAGCAATCAGGTGAACACCTCTGGGATTCGTCAGGAACTGTCTCAATGTGTTCATCACAAAGCAAATATCTGGCCTCGTGTTCATCAGGTACATCAAGGACCCAATCATCTGACGATACACAGTGACATCAACCGGATCAGATGAAGCATCACACAGAAGCTTCAGGTTTGATGCCATAGGTGATGGCCTTACAGTCCATCATCCTGAATTTCTTCAGGATCTCTACTACAAACTTCCCTTGTCCAAGGAAGATTCCATTTGCACTCTGCCACACCTCCATGCTTAGAAAATAGTGCATCATCCCCAAGTCCTTCAGCTCGAACTCGACAACAAGCTTTCTCTTGGTATCAACAATCAAACTATCATTATCTGTAACAAAAGGTCATCCACGTACATGAGTAGTATCACAGGATTGCCTTTCTCAACCTTGTAGTAAAGGTTGGAATCCGCTTTACTCTTGGTAAAGCCCAAACTGGATAGAAAACTGTCCATCCTACCATACCAAGTCCTAGGAGCTTGCTTCAAGCCACACAAGGCTTTCTTCAATCTGCACACATATGACTTCCTGTCATGTGTCTCAAAACCAAGTGGCTGCTCCACATACACTTCCTTTTCGACTACACCATTCAAGAAAGCTGTCTTGACATCCATCTGGTGTATCTTCCATTTCATCACTGCAGCCAGAGCAAGTACTGATTTGATGGAAGTGTGCCTGGCTATAGGTGTAGAAGTCTCTTCATACTCGATCCCTTTTTCTGGGAGAAGCCATGAGCTATAAACCTCGTTTTGTATTTCTCCATGCTATCATCTGCAGCATGCTTGATCTTATAGATCCATATGGAAGTCACAACAGACTTCCCT
This sequence comes from Larix kaempferi, assembly GCA_027924585.1. Classification (NCBI taxonomy): domain Eukaryota; kingdom Viridiplantae; phylum Streptophyta; class Pinopsida; order Pinales; family Pinaceae; genus Larix; species Larix kaempferi. Next base: position 23,216,492 of record BSBM01000910.1, read on the forward strand.
TCAGGTCTTGGGACTGCATCCCAAACATCATTCTTCATGATCGACTGGTACTCCTCGATCATGGCATTCTTCCCAAATCCTGGGAACTTCAATATATTCAATATCTTCAATAGATAACTTTGTTGCTGAAACAAATGTTGTAGTCCTTGTTTTGTAGGTGCTCGTATACGATCTTTCCTACAAAACAAGTTAAATTGCATGATTAGAAACTTCTCATAGTTTTTAGAACAAATTCTTACACATAAAGAAATATGTCATATAGTCACGCAATTATTTTAGCCAATGCTTCAATACAACATTCATCCATATTCTGTAACTTTCTAGATGCCTTCCAATCTCTACCAGAACATTGTTAAGAGTTTGCACTACTCCCAACATGTCAGCAAAGAGGTTTCATTCTAGATAAGTAGCAATGGAATGTTGTACAGTGCCATAGGCCACTTAGCCATTACATGCATATTAGTAGTATGCTGTTCATTAATGCAATTATTTTAATATGCCAAAAATACACAGCGTAATTCTAAGAACATCAGTATATACATCATTGAACAATATTATTTAAACAATCAAATATGCAAGAAATGATAATTCGACTACTTATCTTTGTTTGGTTGTTGGGTGGACTCCCTCTGAATCTTTGCAACTCCATTCTGATGTGGATTGTGAGAAGTGGTCTGCATCCTTGCAGAAACTACTGGAGTGTGCTCCCTCTTGATCTTTGCTTCCTGGATTACCTATCCTTGAACTTATATCCATCCTCGATCACTATGCATGCTTAAGTGTGCACTAGTGTCATGATTGTGCCATCCTCAAGATCTCATACATAATCATACATTCATTAGTATAGATACTAAAACAACATAATCTTAAACATGTATAGTCATGATCATTTCAAACAGAAATAATAAGCATTAGTATTCAAGGACTCTTATGGTTAGTCATATCATAAATTAAAGTAAGAAACATAATATGCCTAAACCCGTGATTACTCAAACCTATACTTTCACGACTCTTCCGGTTAGTCATATCATCAATTAAGGTAAGAAACATAATATGCATACACCCATGTTTATTCAAACCTATGAATAATCATTATCAATCATGCCATGTATACTTATATAAGAGATCCTATCATAAGGTAGCATTCTAACTTGATATAGGAAAAACACACCTGGATTAGTATGTTAGCTAGTTATGTTTAACATACTCACACGATGTCTTCTTGTTCTCTTCAATGACTTGTGCTAGTAACTTGCATATCTCATAAGTTAACCATTATAAAACCAAGTTATACATACCTCGTAAATAGATCTTCTATGTGATGCATGACAATGGATGAATCTTTGTCTTCATGTCACCATGATCATATGTTCTTGAACTAGAACATGATTTGTCTTTCTTGGTGTACCTTTCATGTTAGCGGACAACATAAACCTCATACAACACCATAATGCATTAGTACAATCATAAGTGTCAACACCCTAATCTACAATCATAAGTGTCAACACCCTAATCAATGAATATCTTCTATCATGTATTCATAATTTTATTAAGGTGATACGACAAGTTTAAATTTAATCAAGATTGTACTAACCATAATAATATGAAGACAAACATACCATAAACTTAATCATGAACAAATCTCGAAACATACCTGGATAATTCATACCTGTCGATATTGCTTGTAATCTTCTTATGTAAGGCCTTAGTCTCATTTCCCTTTGAAATAGGAACTTCTTCACTTATGCAGGTGACCAATCCATTCTCTTCTAGGATTAACCCAATCCACTTGATTTGCAGGAACTGGATCTGGAGCTGGATTAGGGTTTGTCAGAGAAACCCTAAAAATTCAAACTTTGAATTTCAAACTTCTGAAAGAATAGAAATATGCGCTTTGATGAGCTGATCATCTTGGTATACTCAAAATTTGAAAACTGCAAAGTTTCACCCCTCAAATTTGCCTTTGAAGCTTTCGGATTCACTAGACATGACCCCGAACTAGGGTTTGATAAAGCCCACCCTTCTGCCCAATCAAAAGGTTTGATCCAAAGCTCTAAGCTTCTATTTTTCTGAGGAGCTTCCAGCAGTGGTCACAGATTTCAAAATTTCTCATTTTTGCAGAAGCCCTAATTTTCCACTTTTCCGATCAAAGTCCCGAACTAGGGTCTGATCAAGCCCGGCCTTCTGCCCAACCAAAAAAATCTGATCTTGGTCTCTAAATTTCGATTTTGATGAGTAGCATTTAGCCGTGGTCTCCGATTACAAAAATTCCAACTTTCTCCGAAACCCTAATTCTCGGAGCCATGAATGAAGGTGCTCAAAATCCAATTATGTTTTGACAGAAATATGCACCTGATTGTTTCTGGTGTAACTCCGAAGTTAAAAATCCATAGGGTCTGAAACTTCTACCTGTGGTAGCCCGACCTGTCATCTTTCCAACCCCACAGGTCTGACCTCAATTGGATTCTTTGAGAGAGAGTTATGCCAAGTGTCGCAATGTGACCTGTTTATGGGATAAAACAGGAGAGCGAACTTGTACGGCGTGCCACGTGTCACTGGTTCAGTTTCGACCTCTGAAAAAGTTACCCGAGAAAGTACAGTCCGTGCACTACCTGTCACTTTTTACGAAATTTCATTTGGAGCTTCCTAGCCCAAGTTATGACCTTTTTTCCTAGGTCACCTGTTTATGACTCAGATCTGGAAGAGGTAGAAACCCTAGATTGTACAGATCATAAAACACAAAGTACAACGAATTAGAAGTTGTCCTTTGGACACAAGGTACATGGGGATCGGATCTTTGACCTGTAAAAGTTTCAGATCCGAACACTTCGCCCAAATGGATTTATAGCGAAAGTTCTACGATGACTGGTTTTTGCTATATCAAGCCCTAGCATCGTAAGTGCAACAAGTGTCATACATGCCATACCATGCCTTCTTTCAGGCTAGCTCTGATACCATGTTAGTTTTTCAGAATTTAATTCAATCTGATCTAGGATCTTAACTGAGAGAACAACATGTACAACATATCTACAACATATCAATCATGGTCACAATAATGCAGGCACACAAGAGACACAGAGTTTACTTGGGGAAAACCATAAAGGTGAAAAACCCCAATAACTTTCTCAGAGATAGATAGAGCAATGATACAACCCAAGCATAAGAGATAGACGTCTCCTAGAAGCAGCTTCTCCTCCTCCACAAGTGTGCCACTCTCCAAAGAGTGTGTGAGAGAATAGAATGATCAAATAGAGTGCCTCCCGCACTCTATTTATACTTGACTTGACTTGCCTAATAACCTTTACTAGGTCGGCCTTAACTTAACCACATAACATAATGTTGACTGGGCCGACACCCAATAGGGTGGTCTAATAACCCTTTGACCCACATGGTCGACCCCCAATAGGGTGGTCTAATAACCCTTCGACCCACATGACTTACATAGGGCCGACCCCAACAAGGTGGTTTAATAACCCATCAAGTATAAGTTACGACACTTATAATATAAATGACGACACTTCCGTATAGAGGAATAATAACATCTCTATAGGAATACAAACACTTCCGTATGGAGGAATAATACCATCTCTATAGGAGTACAATATACATATATGAAATACATTTCGAAGTTACATATACATCGACACTACCTATACTTACTTGAGTTTGAGGAGGCACTTTGTCTTTCGGCACTTTTGGAAGGGTGGGAAAGCTTTCTTCCGCTTTTGATAGGTGATGCGCTTGAACCTGTTCTCATATATTTTATTGATTTCTTCTTGGGAGGGCATCTTCCCAAGAAGCTTAGTGGCTTTATCAGCCTCAATGGAGTTCTTTCTTGCTTCCTGCATATGCTCATTAGACAAATTAAATTGTTGCATACCGTGGGATCATCTTCATCGAGTGGAATGTTGTTCTCATTAGAAGAAATTTCAACCTAAAATGGGCCTCAAGAAAATCCTTGTCATAATATGTAAGCCAATCAAAATCCTTTAAAATTCAAAAGAGGTTAAGGTATGACTAAGCACTTTAATATTACATTGCAATTTTTAATTATTTAATTTGAGTATATAATAATATGTAATAATTCCTAATAAACAATATATATAATAGATCCTAACGAAACATAACTAAATTATAACCAATTATAACTAAAAAGTAAAAATATATAATATAATATAACTAAGAAGTAAAAATATATAGTATAATATAACTAAATCCAACCAAAATATAACTAAATCCTCACAAACTATATAAAAATATATAATATAATATATTATATAGTACCATATAAAAAACTAGCCTAACCAACTATAACTAAAAAGTAAAAATATATAATATAATTAAAAAATAAAAATATATTATATAATACCATATAATAAACTAACCCATAATATATATATAATAAAAATAAAAATAAAAATATATAATTTAATAATATATATTATATATAGTACCCTATAATAAACTAATTTAACAAATTATAAATTAAAATGTAAAAATATATAATTTAATATATATATTATACTATATAATAAATTAGTCTAACAAACTATGATTCAAAAGTAAAAATATATAAGATAATATATTATATAGTACCATATAATAATAATTATTTTTAATTTTCATTGCATAATTTAAGGTCTTAGCTTACATGGCCATGTGATGTTGCATACATGGCTTCCATGTGGCATTTTCCTTAGGAGGCCCATTTTTAGTTGAAATTTCCTCTAATGAACATATTCCATATAATATGCACATGTGTGTTCATCATGCAATGATAGACATGCTCTACAAAAATAAGGGAAATCACTTACCATATTGGCAGGTTCCAATGACATACGAGGCTTTGGTCTTGCAGAGGCCCCTTGTTGAAATTTCTGGGAGGGAACCTTGGTTGTTGATTTCTTTACAATTGAACAATGTTGTTATGAAGCGATGTATTTTGTTGAGTCATGTCTTCTCTCAGCTTTTTCATCTCTTCAAGTAATAAGTTGAATGAATCTTGAGCATCCTCCGAGGTTGGGGCTAGTTTGGTATTCGATTCGGTCGTAGCTCTTGGTTGATGTGAATTATCGGGCTTACATGCGGGCCTTCCGGTTGTCATCTAGGATCTTTACCTTCATCTTAGAGGCTGCCAATTCTTGGGGTTTGTCTAAGCTGAGATGGAAAAGGAAATCCCTTGGAAAAGCCTTCAGGTAATATGAGAGGATTAGCCTTCAGGTAATATGAGAGGATTAATGCATCAAAAGGTTTATGTGATTGGGGAATTTCCTTTACCAGCTTGTTGAACATGCGATCAAACTCGTTATTAGTGTCATTTTCATTTCTTCTTATAGTACTTAAAGCATTAGTCAACAAAAGAGGATCCTTCTTTTCAAGCCATTTATCAAAGGAAACATCCTTCAATTGTTGGAGGGTAGATATACTGCTGGTAGGTAATGTTGGAAACCATTCTTTAGCATCCTCCCTTAAAGATATAGCAAAGCATTTATATTTTACGTCAAGGTTCTCAATGTCTTTAGCCAATAGAAATGACTCAAATTCTCCCCAATAATGAGCAACAGAAATAGCATCTCTCCCAATAAATCTAGGCAAATCCTTTTTCATTTTTGGTATACCATTAGGATAACCTTGAATGTTTGAAAAGTCAAAGGGAGCATACATAGCGTTTGTCGTTTTTGATGTAACAGTATATCAGTGAATAAATTATGAATGTCAGATAAAGCTTCTGAAGATAAGAGACCACTTACCACTCTGACTTGTACACGTTGTCTTCTCTTATGACAAATAAACTCAGGCTTAGGAACACAAATAAGCTTACCTCTTGGATGCGCCCTTGGAGTTGGCAAGAGAGACCTGCCAAGTTAGATCAAAACAAATCTTACCAAAGTACAAAACAAGAACGTCACACGAAAGATGTTGGATGTATTTGAAAGATAGATGGATTCAATCGAGGAATTCCTCATCGATGGAACATCGTCATTGTTTTTTCAAGTCCCAACAATGGTGATGAAATGTTATCACTCAAACTAGCATCCCTAACACCACTAGGTTGTGTGGACCAGGGATAGTGTCAATAAGCTTGGGAGAGAGTAGACCCAATGTCACCACAGTCTAACCTCTCAACACTTCGGGTAACTCCAGAACCTGGGGGGAGACCTTAATTGATGAAAGATGCCTGCAACCACCAACAAATCACAAAACCTTCCACCAAACCCTAATGGCTATGATCAGTGCCTTATCGGAGTCAAACAATATTAAATAAGACACAATAATCATACAATAATGGAGTTATTCACTTTATCACAAAACTCAATAAATGTCATGCCTTTCAAGGCAATTTCACGCTTACCTAGACACTATCATGCTTCCCTAGGCAAGTCTTAAAAAATGTGCACTGTCAAGGGAAAGAGAATAACTGCAGTAGGGGGCACTTTGAGGGTGAACCAGAAATACCAAACAACTAGCAATTATCTCAATTTCAATGATTTCACGTATCCCAACGTACATGCTCAAAAGAGGATGCCCTCTAGGGTTTGTTCTCTGATTCCAGGGATCCTCATGTGTATTTGTATAGAAGCAGAGGTACTGGGCCTGTTGGCACCAAACTTGTAGTTGCCCCTAGAGATGGATCCAATATGGATGGCAGAGGGGATAGGCAACCAAAGAGGTGCAACCAAGATAGCCTCGACTCCCAATGGATGGTTGTCACGCCAATCTAGGCAATCTTCACTTTATGTTATCTATCCCAAGACAACAAAGGGGGAGACCCAGATCCACTCCTGATAGGAGAGATCAGACCAAAACACCAGATCAAATCAAATAAAGATGAAGTATGTAAGGTGTATGGTGAACCCTAGATCTATGGATGAAGTCACAAGATGAGTAATAGGTTGGATCAAGGGGTTTAAACAGTGTAGATTTGGTCCAACATGTTTATGTGAGTGACTTATGAGGTTTAGAACAAGATCAAGGATTAGGGTACTAGTCAATTGTGAGAAAATCCACTGCCTTGGGAACCGTGTCCAATGCAGGGTAGTTAAGGTCCAAATTGGGGCTAACAGTAGCAAAGGTGAGCTTGATGAATGGATATGACAAAGTTCAAGTGTTCAAGCATGCAAGACAAAGACCAAACCCCAAGCTAACCCAACAATCCAAGAAAGTCGAATTGGCTTGGAGAAGATTAGTGCCTTGGGAAATGGGCCAAATGGAGTCGGATGTCCACCAAATTATAGACCAGGAATGTTGAGGTACAAAGCTAGGTGGGTCTTGAAAGTTAGGATCATCTAATGGCTAGATCTCAGTAGATCTGAAATCGAAATGTATCACAAAATGACCCAAGTGGGGCTCAACCCTCAAAATGAAGAATGGGGCCCACAAGGTGAAAATCACTGAAGTGACACACTAGGGGTAGGTTATTGAATGCGGAGATGAAGGATCAAGTGGGATCTCACCTACCCAGGTGCTAGATCCTAACAAACTCACCCCTCCTAGGAAGTGCGACCTCCCTTGGAGAAGCTTCTTTGCCTTGGAAAATGGGTCGGATGAAGGCCAATCCACACCAAACTATAGATCCAAATCGCCGTGGATGCTATAGAGGTGGGTTTTAAATTTTATACCCAAAAGCCAAGTGGACCTTGCTAGATCTGAAAAATTGTAAAATGAGGGTTTGAAGCATTTAGACAAATGGATAGATCATGGAATGAGAAATTACCTTAAGATCATACTTGAGTGATGGAAGTAGATGCCTTGTTGTTGAGGAAGACTCCCGCAGAGATCAAATGAGAAATTGTTGATTTTGCGTGCCGAAATGATGCCCTAGCCCACAAGTGCGACCTCCTCTTCCTGTCAACCAAGGAAAACGATTTCAATTAGTTGAGCAACAATGGAGGAAATACAAATGAAAAGCAAGTAATAACATGAAATAGAAGGTCCTGGGATAGTAATACTCCCTGTTACCAATGAAGAGATCCAAAGAAGAAGTAGGGAGGGTCCTCCCCTACCAATACGTCCTCCTCAAACCAAATCGGCCTCCACCTGTAGATGACAAAAACGTGGTACAAAAGATAGCAAAGCAAGATCTCCAAAAACCCAGTGCAAAGGAAGAATCAACAAACGAACTCCAAAAGCATTCACCACAACACAACATATAGATGCAATAATAATTCTCTATTCCAATAATCCAGATCCAAAAGTCCTCTTTACAATGAGAAGCTCTCTCCTTAAAATAGGATGGAGAGAGGCCACAATCCTAACCACTTTTTTAATGAGTGGCTAAGATTAAAAGATCAAAAGATCTAATCAATGGTTGAGATGAGCTCAACAATACAATACATGGATCAATAATAAAATATAACAATATGTGGACAAACTCGCCCTAGAAGAGGGGATCCCACCAAATCAAAATGATAAAAAATAAGATCTTGCTCATGGTGGGTCTAGGGGTAATTTCTAACACCCTTGATCAATCCCCATGGCACAATATCCAAAAATAATCATGCTAGACACCAAATCGTGCCTCTTTGGGAAAGTCGTGAGCCTTGGAAGGCTCCAGAAATCATCAAAAAATGCCATAAGTGATGGATGTGGGTCCCGATGAAGTTGAAATTGCTGGAGAAGGTGTGGAGGACATCCTACTCATCATCACAAATCATCCCATGCCATAACCTTGCCTCAGTATCCCAAATCAAATTCCTCGGTAGCCATTTTCACCATTTCTTGACTGCCTAAGGAAGTGTGAAACTGCCCAAACTGCCCCCTGGAGTGTCTGGCTCCAAAAATTAAGACCACCAGGATGTCTGGGAGGGGGGTAATATGGTAATAAAAAGTGGCTGAACCACCCCCTCCATCAACAGCGCTCTAGGTGAACCAATCAAATCTCTGCTCTGCTCTAACAGGGCCTCTGACAGGCCAAAACTGCACTAAGATAGCCAACTGAGGCTAAAAATCACTGTAACTGCCCGGAACTGAAAACAGGCTGTCTCATTGGACTCAGAAGGTCCAAATACATCTAAGATGTGTACTCATACACCATATAGTCCTCTGCATGGTCCAAAATAAATGCTCATCATATCCGACAGACCAAATAATAATAATCTGTAAAAGTGCTAAAAAAAAAAATCATCATCATAAGCCTGAAACCACTACATAAGCCCACCACGGTGATCTGTACCAGACCATATATCATCTATTTGTAACATCTGAGGTCTGCCACCTCATGTCCTGTGGTTGACTTTTGGTCAAACTGGGTTTGACCAAGTCAATATGACCAAAATATAACTCAAACTGTCATCAAGCTGCTGCAAGGTGTCAAAGGTTAAAACATGCTTTACAATCCATTCAAATAGCAATTATAACAAGAAGTAATCATTACTGGCGATCTAAATCCAAATATAATAGGTCATTAATTATTATTATTACTTAGACCCGACTTTCAAGACCATACTCACTTCATAGTTGTGATCAATTTGCTAGTGAAGGGCGAAGGCTTTGTATTGCAAAGGCTAGGCTAGAGGGAATGACTTACTGACTTAACACTGTGACACTTTGGAAATGAAAAGGGGATACACACCATAGCATATATTGAATAAGCAACAACACATGGAATGGCGGTGTCTCACAAATGGGTAAGTTGTTCAAAGAGTGTTTATTCACCTTGACAGATGCACACAATCCATAATACAAATGAGGCCAGCAATCTTTTTGGGCCTAAAGTTTCCATAGCCTTTGATCTAATGTGTGTTTATAAACACATTGCATAGATTTACATTTCATAAGGCTTCTTGCTGCAGGTGTGTTTTTAAGGCACTTGTTTACCTGAGCACTTCTAGGTGTGTCATAGACAGCTTGTTTACCTAGGTATTTACATTTCACAATAGATATAACATTTGATATTTCATAGCCATTTTCATTTGGCTTGCCTTTCATTCATGTGTGTTGAGAAACACATTGCATGAATGGGCTTTTTATACAAGATACAACATTTTATTTCCATACTTTGTATTCATGGCAGCACTAAAAGTTTGAGGTTTAGCCAACATCTTTAGTGACTAGGGGGACTTCACAAGGAAATCCAACTCACCAAAGGTAAGTTTTGTCACCAACTCAGAGCCGAGACACAATAAACAAGGAAGCTCATCCAATACAGAGGCTACAGTGGGGAAAAGTCCTCCATGCCACTAGTCAAGTAGTAAGTCAAGGTAATGAACAAATTGGGTAAGTCATGGATGGATGAAGATAGTGAATAATGAGACCAACACTAGCAAGCCAAAGTATGGTGGGAATGATCACCTCTATTCTCCCTAGGGAGGGTAAAACCAATGAGTATAGGCCAAGAACTTCTAAGTCTGAGTAGGGACAAATATGATATATATATATATATATAGTACAACCAGGTCCACATATCTGTATGATCGCCAGATCATGATACCAAATGCTAAGACATGCTAAGATAATGGAAATAAAAGCAATATAACCACAACACCATAATATACCTGCTGAGTCATATACTTGAATGCTCATCATCTGAACCATCATCTGTCCTCTGAAGCTGCTGCTGTAACTTTGGGCACTACTGACTGCTCTATACAAATGGCCAAATGGCTACATCGGTCATCTCTCTGAGTGTCCTAAAACTCAGTCATGGCATGGGGAATAAAACTGTTGTCCATAATCTGATAGTGATCCATAATAGATGCTCATCTCAGCATCTCAATGCAAGGGAACTGACTAAATAGTTTACTGGATCAAAAAAATAATGTATGATAGCCCGGTTACTATATATGTGATAACAAGGCCTTTCTAGGCTATGTACCAGAAGCCGAACTGTTACACGCATGCTATTTGAAGTTTGTCTTTCTATAATTGATTTTGCACATTTCTTTCTGTGAAAATACAATCTTCACAAAAGATAATAGATTTCATGTCTTTCGTAAAATCTAACCCCTGGCATTTAATAAAACTTAAGTGGCCATGGAATAAAAGGTGAAGATTGAACCCATAAATGAAAGAAAGGACATAAATCGAGTAAATAGCAGCAACAACAATGTACTTAAATAAATATCCAAGTTGTAAACGACATCAATATTGATTTGATGCGGCCGCAACTGCGAGTTGAGTCAGTTTTGATTGAAAGAGACTTGTAGGCACTTGATGGTTTGAACTTGAAATCCAAAGATGGGCTTTTTTTAAGATGAGAGAAATACGATTTCTTCAACTTTTACCTAGAAGAGTCATTCGCTGCTGCAATTTTTTATATAGACAGACTCATGTAAGTGGAGATTATTTTTTGATGCACCGTTTCTAACAACTTATTGTCTCTTTTGCAGGAAGAAATTCACTGAATGGGCCTATACTTTGCTAAGTCTAGAGGAGCCCAAATTGTGAACAAGGTCTCATTCGTTTGAAAAATAGAACTTCAAAGGCAGTCATTATTGTAGGTATCCTTGGCTAGATTGCTGTAAAATAGAAGTTCTACATCGTTTACTAGAACAAGTAAAGGTTTTTAAAGGCTAAACGATCTGCCTTGAGTGGTGATGGTGATAGACTGCACAGTCAGGGGTTTCCCCAGATGATATCAACCACAAAACTTCTGTAGATCAAATTCTCCTGCAAATTCAATAGGAATCACACGTAAAAATTCTCTTTTATGTTTATGGTAGTATGGGATTGAGCAGTTATATGCTAGGTACTATAATTTATTATAAACAAAATGAAGCGAAGAGGATTGCTGGACCTGAGAGGAAAACTCAGGTAAATTTCTCATGCTTCCATGTCGATTTGTTGCATTTTAATATTATAAAAAATGAATCTTACAATTCATTACTACAGAAAAAACAACATACAACTTTTATGCTTTGACTCATGCTGGTGAAATCCTGCTACAGGCATCTTTATTTTGATTTGGAACAGGAACAAAGAAGCAAAAGAATCTGGAACTGCATCTCGATTTTGATTTGGAACGGGAACAAAGAAACAAAAGAATCTGGACTTGCAACTATTCAATGTTCTTCTTAGGAGGATTGTTCTTTCATTTACATCTGACAGTTTTGTTGTGTTGTTGCTGTGGTTAGCTCAGGGCGGTGCCTGAAGCTAGTATGTACTATGAAGGCTGTGCTAACACTTGTTGCAAACCGCCTATTCAATTCAATATATGACCTGTTGCGCATTCTATATGGAAGGAAGCCAGATAGGTAGGCTCTCATTTGTTAGTTTTTATACCTTGGTCGAGTTCCCCTAGTGACTATGCCAAAGTCACTAAGCATGGGGTGGTGGGACCCTCTTATTAATTAATAAATTAATGAGACATTGATGTCACTTTTTATCCTAAGTCTAAAAGTGAATGAGAAATTATTACTTAAGTGATTTAATTAATAAAATGTACTCTCATCTAATCTGGGCCATCGATTAGATCTAATCTCAGCCCTTGATTTAGAGATTCCTTTAGGGTTGGATAAAAAGGTAGAGGGAGGCAATACTATTCATTAGTGTTTGAGGTGAATGAGAGAAGGGAGGTCGAGAGCTAGAAGGAGGTCGAGTTTGAAGGAGGCGCAGGTACTGAGATTTGACTGCAAGTTTCAGGCACAGGTTTCCATATTCTGACTTCAGCATTGGCTCAGAATTCGAGGCATGCTTCAGGCATGTTACACCAGCACTATTAATTAGATTGCAGGTGGCTACAGTACATAACCCGTGGAGATGAAGGTACAGCAGGTACAGGGTACGGAATACTAGATAAGCTGGGCACAAGTTTCACATGGATCTGGGCGCATTTGTTGAGAGTTTCTGGGCTCATCACCCGTGACAGTCTGCACACTCCTGCTGTGAGTGAATCTGGGCACAACCCGTGACAGTCTGCACACTCCTGCTGTGAGTGAATCTGGGCACAACCCATGACAGTCTGCACACAGGTGGAGGTAAATCTGGGCACACACTTTGTGGGTTTAAGCACAGATTTCGTGGGCTGCTCTCCATTTGAGTTAGCATTTGAGGCTCGGTGATTGAGACTGCTGAAGAACAGTTTGTCCAAGTGTTCAGTAAAGTTCTGGGGCTATCTTTCCTGCACATTTTTCGAGGCACTTTCAGCACAGTCAGACTGCTGATTTTGGCACTGTATTCGAGAAATCTGCTGGGTGAAAATTCACTGTAGAGATAAGTAAAATATTTCTGCTATGACTTTATGTACTGAAGATTAATGAAGCAATAAGAATCTCTCTCTCTCACTCAACTGGTTTTCCCCGTGGGGGTTTTTCTAGGGCTCGATTTGGCCAAAAACTATTGTGTCAAATTTTGTGTGAATGTTGGTAGATTAGCTTGCAGCCTGTTAATTTCCTTTGTTGTGTGTTTAGTGTTATTTAATTTTGGCATTAAGTAGCTTACAGCCAATGCACAACAGGGCTGTAAGTGAAAACCACTTATAAATTGGCATTAAACCAGCTTACAGTCAAAGGCAGAAAATCTTCATGGTATCAGAGCGCAGGGGGCAGAAATAAAACTAATTTGCAGACACCCATAAAATTTGCAGATCTCAGAAAACTAAGTGTTCTTACCTTTGATTTGGGCAGCGTTCTTTTGGACTGATTTCCAGATGGCTACAGGGTTGAGGATAGAGGACAGATTGAGTGGGACGGAGAATTTTGTGCCTTGGAAGGCCAGAATTCTATTGCTGTTAGAGGAGAACGAGTTATGGGAAGAGGTGGTGAGGAACACCACCACATACCCCGTTACTATTCCAGATGGCTCAGATATGACCGCTCTTTCAGTCTTCAACAAGAAAGACTGTAAGGCTAGGAGAATCATTCTAGATGCAGTGAAGGATCACATCATCCCTCACATTTCGGGGAAGACCAAGGCACACGAGATGTGGAGTGCCTTGATCAGCTTGTATGAGAGCTCCAACGAGAACAGGAAGATGGTTCTCAAGGAGAAGCTCAAGAGTATCAAGATGACCGGAGGAGAGGGAGTCACAGCTTATTATCTCACCAGGATCTCAGCAGTTCGTGATGAACTAGCAGCAGTTGGTGAGGTGGTATCCCCTACAGAGTTAGTTCGCACCGCAGTCAACGGGGCTTCCAGGCCCTGGCATGCTTTTGTGCAGGCTATTGTGGGCAGGGAGAACCTTCCATCATGGGAGAGGTTGTGGGATGACTTTGTACAGGAGGAGACCAGGAGGGGTCTCGTACAGGGCAGTACATCAGGTGGTATAGCAGATGAGGAGAACGTGGCTCTCACAGCCAAAGGGAAGAAGAAGAAGGGTCCCAAGAAGCATGGGGCCAAGGGACAGCAGCAGCAGCATCATACATAGGGTGGGTAGAAGAAGGACTTGAGTAAAATCAAGTGCTACTGTTGTCAGGCGTTTGGGCACTATGCATCTCAGTGTCCAAACAAGAAGAGGAAGAAGGGACCAGGTCAGCAGACAGCAGCCTCAGCAGAGATAGATGAGTTTGGTGACAGGTTTCAGAGGGAGTTTTCCCTTTATGCTGGACAGAGTGAGAGAGAGAGAGTTTCTTTAGCCACCAGCATTGATATGGATATGCAGGTTGAGCACTCATTGTTGACTGGGCATCAGACAGGTCCTTCCACCACTGGTACGTGGTATATTGAAAGCGGAGCTTCGAGGCACATGACAGGTACTCGAGAGTTCTTCTCCGAGTTGTCACGCACAGAGAGAGAGGTGGAGGTGGTACTTGGAGACAACACCATAGTTAGAGCAGTGGGTCAGGGGATAGTCATATTTGAGAGGGAGTCCATGAGTCCCATGACACTGAGGGATGTGTTGTACGTCCCTGGGCTGAAGAAGAACCTTGTTTCAGTTTCCACGATTGAGGACAGGGGTCTTGGGGTTTGCTTCTCAGATGGGAGAGTGCAGATATATCCCAAGACCACAGGTGTATCTACTGCCATGGATATTGGAGTTAGATGTGGACGACTGTACAAGCTCTTGTTTCAGCCGCAGCATGCTCTAGCACATAGCAGCAGCAGTGAGCTGTGTGAGTTATGGCACAGGAGGATGGCCCATTTACATCACCCCGCTTTGGGAGTGTTGCGGAGCATGGTCACAGGTTTACTTGATTTTGACTCAGAGCAGAGTGATGTATGCAGAGGGTGTGCTTTGGGAAAGTACACCAAGACCGTGTTTCCTACCAGTGACACGAGAGCAGCAGGTGTGCTCGATCTGATTCATACCGACATATGTGGTCCTATGTCCTCAGTTTCCTTGAGTGGCCATGAGTACTATATCAGCTTTATTGATGACTACTCCAGGAAGACCTGGATCTACTTCTTGCGGGGCAAGAAGTCCTCACTTGTATTGGATGTCTTCCAAGGGTTCAAAGCCCTTGTGGAGAAGCAGACGGGGAGGAAGATCAGGACGTTGAGGTCAGACAACGGGGGTGAGTACACCTCCAAGGAGTTCAGTGCATTCTGCAGACAGGAGGGCATATAGTGTCAGTTGACAGTTCCCTACACTCCTGAGCAGAATGGAGTAGCAGAGAGGAAGAACAGGTCGATCCTTGGAGCAGCGAGGGCCATGCTTCATGATCAGGGATTACCGTTCTTTATGTGGGCTGAGGCCTGCAACACTGCAGTGTACCTGCAGAACAGGAGTCCCCATCGTGCCGTGGGGAGCATGACTCCAGAGGAGATGTATTCAAGCAAGAAGCCTGAGGTGAGCCACTTTCGCATATTTGGTTCTTTGACTTACTCTCACGTCCCCTCAGAGAGGAGGACGAAGTTCGAGCCCACCGCAGAGAGAGGCATCTTTGTGGGCTACGACGAGACTTCGAAGGCATATCGGCTTTACATTCCTGGCCAGAGGCGAGTTGTAGTTAGGCGGGAAGTAAAGTTTGAGGAGGAGAGGGCCTTCAGGAAGTCCAGAGAGTTAGAGCAGGAGGAGACACCAGCTCCCACACCTTAGCTGGGACAGGCTTCTTCGATACAGGTTACAGGTCCACAGGTTTTTGGGGTGACTGGATCACAGGGTACTGGCACAGGTTCTACAGGGTCAGTGGTTCAGATTTCAGGGACAGGTACAAGGACAGGTACAGGGTTTGGCACAGGTTCAGGATCACCGGTCTCTGGCTCACAGATTGCAGGGTCTTCTGGGACTAGTTCTTCAGCTACAGGTCCTAGGGGTGGTAGACCTCATGCTTCTGACACATCCTCAGAGGAGGTGACACCAGGTCCAGAGGAGCCTTCAAGGAAGAAGAAGCCCAAGTGGCTTCAGGACACCTTGAAGGAAGCGGAGGCATTTGGTAGACCTCAGGAGCAGATCAGGACTATTTTTGAGCCAGATAGATATGGGTCAGCCCTTGTTGCGAGTCTTCGTGACTCAGCGCCTTCTACTTATGAGGAGGCTTCTCAGCATCAGGTTTGGAGAGATGCCATGATGGAAGAGTACCATTCCATCATGAAGAATGATGCTTGGGAGATTGTACCGAGGCCTGAAGGGAAGTCAGTTGTGACTTCCAAGTGGCTCTACAAGGTCAAGCATGCAGCAGATGGCAGTGTAGAGAAGTTCAAGGCTCGGTTTGTGGCTCGAGGGTTCTCACAGGTTGAGGGAGTCGACTATGATGAGACTTTTGCTCCAGTGGCTCGGTATTCCTCCATCAGGGCAGTGATATCGATTGCAGCAGAGATGGGTTGGAGGATCCACCAGATGGATGTGAAGACCGCATTTCTCAATGGTCTTCTGCAGGAGGAGGTGTACTTGGAGCAGCCACAGGGATTTGAGACACATGAGAGAGATTCACATGTTTGCAGGCTTAGGAAAGCCTTGTACGGTCTGAAACAAGCTCCCAGAGCTTGGTACTCCAGGATAGATGCTTATTTGATTTCGATGGGGTTCCAGAAGAGTGAGGCTGATCCCAACCTATACTACATTGTGGTTGGTGGAGATCCGCTCATTCTTCTGCTATACGTTGATGATCTATTTATCACTGGAGATGAGCGTCTTATTGCTCTGTGCAAGAGAGATCTTGCAGCTGAGTATGAGATGACAGATATTGGGCTGATGCATTACTATTTGGGGATGGAGGTATGGCAGGAGCCAGGACATATTTTCCTTGGACAGGGGAAGTATGCTGCAGAGATCCTGAAGACTTTTCGGATGGACGACTGCAGGCCCATGTCTACACCTATGATCACCAACTTGAAGCAACTTCATGCTTCAGGTGGTAAGTTGGTGGATCCCACATTATATCGTCAGCTCATCGGATCGTTGATGTATCTGGTCAACACCAGGCCAGACTTGTGCTTTGCAGTCAACACTCTTACCCAGTTCATGGTGCAGCCTAGGAGTGTACATTGGAGTGCTGCAAAGCACATCTTGAGATACCTTGCAGGGACGGTGGATTATGGTCTGGACTACAGGGGTTCAGGTGGAGTTAGTTTGATTGGGTTCACAGATTCAGACTGGGCAGGTAGTGTGAGGGACCGGAAGAGCACTTCCGGTTGCTGTTTCAGCTTGGGCTCGGCAGCAGTGTCGTGGTTCAGCAGGAAACAGAAGTCCGTTGCATTGAGTTCTGCTGAGGCCGAGTATATGGCAGCCAGTCAGGCGACTTGCGAAGCACTGTGGCTTCGTAAGTTATTGGTAGACTTATTTGATCAGCAGCTGAGGCCTACGGTGATTTACTGCGATAATCAGAGTTGCATTCAGCTCTCTGAGAATCCAGTTTTTCATGACAGGTCAAAGCATATTGAGATCAGATATCACTTCATCCGTAACTACGTTCAGAGAGGAGCAGTTGAGCTTCAGTACATTTCCACTGATCAGCAGGTTGCAGATGTCCTAACGAAATCTTTGGGGAGGGGGGAGTTTGTCTTCTTCAGAGATAAGTTGGGAGTGGTGCGGAACTCCTTCCTCGGTAAGAGGGAGTGTTAGTTTTTATACCTTGGTCGAGTTCCCCTAGTGACTATGCCAAAGTCACTAAGCATGGGGTGGTGGGACCCTCTTATTAATTAATAAATTAATGAGACATTGATGTCACTTTTTATCCTAAGTCTAAAAGTGAATGAGAAATTATTACTTAAGTGATTTAATTAATAAAATGTACTCTCATCTAATCTGGGCCATCGATTAGATCTAATCTCAGCCCTTGATTTAGAGATTCCTTTAGGGTTGGATAAAAAGGTAGAGGGAGGCAATACTATTCATTAGTGTTTGAGGTGAATGAGAGAAGGGAGGTCGAGAGCTAGAAGGAGGTCGAGCTTGAAGGAGGCGCAGGTACTGAGATTTGACTGCAAGTTTCAGGCACAGGTTTCCATATTCTGACTTCAGCATTGGCTCAGAATTCGAGGCATGCTTCAGGCATGTTACACCAGCACTATTAATTAGATTGCAGGTGGCTACAGTACATAACCCGTGGAGATGAAGGTACAGCAGGTACAGGGTACGGAATACTAGATAAGCTGGGCACAAGTTTCACATGGATCTGGGCGCATTTGTTGAGAGTTTCTGGGCTCATCACCCGTGACAGTCTGCACACTCCTGCTGTGAGTGAATCTGGGCACAACCCGTGACAGTCTGCACACTCCTGCTGTGAGTGAATCTGGGCACAACCCATGACAGTCTGCACACAGGTGGAGGTAAATCTGGGCACACACTTTGTGGGTTTAAGCACAGATTTCGTGGGCTGCTCTCCATTTGAGTTAGCATTTGAGGCTCGGTGATTGAGACTGCTGAAGAACAGTTTGTCCAAGTGTTCAGTACAGTTTTGGGGCTGTCTTTCCTGCACATTTTTCGAGGCACTTTCAGCACAGTCAGACTGCTGATTTTGGCACTGTATTCGAGAAATCTGCTGGGTGAAAATTCACTGTAGAGATAAGTAAAATATTTCTGCTATGACTTTATGTACTGAAGATTAATGAAGCAATAAGAATCTCTCTCTCTCACTCAACTGGTTTTCCCCATGGGGGTTTTTCCAGGGCTCGATTTGGCCAAAAACTACTGTGTCAAATTTTGTGTGAATGTTGGTAGATTAGCTTGCAGCCTGTTAATTTCCTTTGTTGTGTGTTTAGTGTTATTTAATTTTGGCATTAAGTAGCTTACAGCCAATGCACAACAGGGCTGTAAGTGAAAACCACTTATAAATTGGCATTAAACCAGCTTACAGTCAAAGGCAGAAAATCTTCATCATTGCTGTGGGGCCGGCCCATAGATGATTTCATTGCTGAGGGGCCAGCCCATAGATGATTTGTTATGGGTCGTTGTTTGTATTGGAACGCAATCCAGGTACGCTGAAGGCTCAACCCGAGAAGACGGTGGAGAGCACTCTAATTATAGGTTGTATGAAGAAAAGTTGTTCCAAAAAAATGGAACTCTCAAATAGTATTGATTAAATAAGCACAACAAAAACATCAAAAGCTAAAATTTCATTTTTTATGTAGGAAAAATTAGTTTAGATTTTTTTAAAAGATGAGCTAAGTTATTGATAGAAAAATGTAGTACTACAATATTTGCTGTTTATGCCATGAAACTTTGAATTAATTAATTTAACTTTTTGACCCATCAATTCACATTCTACATTCTTCATCTGTTGAGCCAAGATGCATGCAAGAAGAGCAATTCCATTGAACAAAATTTTAGGTGGGCCTAGTCGATGAATTCTTTGTTCACATTTCCATCTCTATGTTATTGTACAACTTAATTATCTTGAGCTTTCTAAAATAACAAGAAAGGATAGAATTTCAGTTAGCTTGAAATGTCGCAGTAAAGACTTAATTACAAGGCCTTTAAATTGACATGAAGTATGCTACTATGCTACTATGCCTTTAAACAGATGAAATAATTGTTGTTTCCCACATCTATCTGCCTGTTTCCAAACACATGAAGAACAAAGTACATGGTTTCTCGCCCCCCATGGTAATTCCTCCATTAATGTAACTGTGACCAATCACCATTGCACTGACATGTAGGAAGTAATTTCCCCCACCTACTCTCTGTTTTGATAGTAAATGCACAGTCCTGTTTTGCATTTACTCTCTTGGCAGTCTCATTAACTGCATCGAGACTTCTGGAGGAAGCCAAGACAATTTTGTAATCTCTTTTTGTCTCTCTCAGTTTGCAGAATAGTAAGAAAAAAGATATTTTGGTAAGAGAGCTGAAGCTCTGGTTTACTCTGTTTTTTCCCCTGTTTTATTTCTTCGTGTGCTATAGCATTAGAGACACCTGTCTCTGCCTCCAACAAGGTGGTATCAGAGTAGAGTTTATCTGTTGAGAGAAGAGCATTGACTCCCGAGCTCTGTCCGCTACTTACATTTTGAGGCCGCTGGTTGAGATTATTGCTCCTGTGGATTTGAGAGCTGAAGTTCCTCCACGTTGCCTTAAGCTTGGCCGTTGAGCTTTGTTTTCTCTGTATTTGGGAGCTGAGTTGCAATATATTCCTTTTGTGTGCTGAAATAGAAGAGGCTGGGTGCATCTGTGTGCAGACCCAATAGAGTGCTTCCATCCTTGGGTTGTCTGCTCAAGGCTTTTCGGTCAAGGAGGTTATAAAAAAACCCTTATTCCGTCCATAATAATATTACTGAGCTTGGTCTTGCAGAAGCCCAATCCTGCAGAAGGTACACAGCAAAATTGTTGTTGATGAGAACACCGTTGGTGTAAATAATTTGCATTGATTTTGTTCAAGAGACCCTTTCATTGGGAGAGTGGTACATTGAGTTGGCTTTTTAAATGGATGCTAGTAGTAGTCAGATATCCTCTCAGGTGCCATTGCTGGGAGATAGAGACTATGATCTCTGGGTCATTAGAATGAAAAGATTTTTGAAAGCACAAGACTGCCTGGAAGCCATTGAATTTGGCTTTACAGAACCTGATCAAGCTACTCTTCTGGGTATGTCAAATGCACAGAAGGCTCAGGTTAATGAAAATCGCAAAAGGGATGCTAGTGCCTTAGATTTTATTCTTCATGCTCTTGATGATTCACAGTTGCCAAAAATTGCAGCAGCAGATCGAGCTAAGCAAGCTTGGAATATTTTAGAACTTGCATATCAAGGCAATGATAAGGTGAAAACAATTAAGTTACAAACCCTTAGATGAAATCTTGAAAATCTTAAGATGAAGGATTCTGAAACTGTGGATCAATACATGACCAAGGTCACAACAATAGTTAATCAGTTGAGATCTCATAATGAAGATATTAACTTTATTGCATGTAATATTACTCAAGAGAGCAATTGAGACTGGTGATGAAGGCCTGCTCACTAATCTTGATAATTCCGTTAAAACAGATGTTAAATTGGGTGATAATAAAGTAGTACATGTAGTATGCAAAGGAACACTTGATGTTTTCAAAAAACGGGGAGACAAAAGAAGCATATCTGATGTATATCTTACCCCAGGTTTAAAGCATAATTTGCTTAGTGTTGGTCAATTAACTGAAAGGGGATATAAGGTCATTTTTCACAATGATGTCTGCACCATCTTTGACAAGGCTCCTAGCAACATGTTGATTGCAAAGATCATTAAAACCAAGAGTAGGATGTATCCTCTATTAATGAAAAGTGTGTCAAGTAGACACCTTTGCTCATAAAGCCTCAGATCAAGACAATTCTTGGTTGTGGCATCTTTGTTTTGGGCATCTTCATTTTGCTGGCTTGAAATTATTGTAGCAAAAACAATTGGTTAAGGGGCTGCCACCTATTCATGAACCTTCCGACTCTTGTGAGAGCTGCATCATGGGTAAACACCATAGGGATAGTTTTCCAATAGGAAAATCATATAGAGCACAAGCTCCACTCGAATTAATACATACAGATCTATGTGGTCCTATGCAAACACAATCTCTTGGAGGCAGCTACTATTTTCTTACATTTATTGATTACTTTAGCAGGAAGACATGGGTATATTTCTTGAGGCATAAATCGGAAACACTTGATAAATTTAAAGAATTTAAGGCCCAAGTGGAGAAACAAAGTTGGATGTTCATAAAAACTTTAAGGTCGGATGGGGGAGGTGAATATGACTCCAAAGAATTTACAACCTTTTCTAAACAACATGGAATTAGAAGGCATTTTACTGCTTGATATACACCTCAGCAGAGCGGCGTGGCTGAAAGAAAAAATAGGACCATCATGAACATGGCCAGAATTATGCTTAATGCCAAACAATGGTCAAATGAATATTGGAGAGAAGCCGTAGCGACTTCAATTTATATTTTGAACAAGAGTCCCACCAAGATTGTCAAGAATAAGGTTCCTCAAACAACCTGGAGTGGCCAGCCTTGTAGTGTGGCACATTTTAAAGTTTTTGGGTGTCTAGCTTATGCACATGTGCTTGAACAATTACGAACTAAGCGTGACCAAAGAATTGAGAAATGTCTTTTTCTTGGGTATAGTGAGCATTCCAAGGCCTATAAACTATACAATCCTATCACCAAAAAGATTATTCTTAGTAGAGATGTGGAGTTTAAAGAGAATGACACATGGTAGAGCTCTCAGCAACAGCTCATATCAGCTGGTCCGTTGGTGAACTATCCTACTGAAAATCAAGGACAACAATCACAGTCCGAGCAACACCTTGATTCTTCAAGCAGAACGCCTAATGATCAAAATCAAGGTGACAATTCTTTACTAAGTCCTACTTCCAGCAGTGAGTCTGATCCTACTATAGCTTCTTTACAGTCTAGAAAGACCACGAGTCTTAGAGAAATTTATGATGATTTAACTCAACAATCCAATTTTGCTTTCTCTTCATCTCAGCCCATATATTTTGAGGATGCAGTCAAAGAGAAACATCGGCAGCAGGCCATGGATGATGAGATCTATTCAATAGAAAAAAAATGATACTTGGGATTTGGTTCTCTTACATAAAAACAAGGAAAGCATTGTAGTCAAGTGGGTCTATAAGACCAAACTTAAAAAATGATACTTGGGATTTGGTTTCCTTACCTAAAAACAAGGAAAGCATTGTAGAGTACAAAGCCAGATTGGTTGCAAAAGGCTTTGCTGAACAACCTGGTGTATACTATGGCGAAACCTTCGCTCCAGTAGCGAGACTTGATACTGTACGCGCTGTTCTTGCTATTGCAGCTCAAAATAATTGGCCAGTTTATTAATTAGATGTCAAGTCTGCCTTTTTAAATGGCATACTTGAAGAAGAAGTGTATGCTGATCAACCTCCCGGGTATGAGATTAAAGGGAAGGAGCATATGGTTTATATACTGGAAAAGGCATTATATGGATTGAAACAGGTTCCTCGAGCATGGTATAGTAGAATTGATTCTTACTTTACAACTTATGGTTTCAGCAGAAGTCTGAGTGAGCCTACTCTTTATACTAAAACTAAACAGCATGGCAAGATACTTATTGCGTGCCTATGCGTAAATGATATAATTTATACTGGCAACCTTGGTGTGGACAAATTTAAAACAACCATGCAAAAGGAGTTCGAGATGACTGATTTAGGCCTAATGAAATATTTTCTGGGAATTGAAGTAAATCAGTTAGGGAAATGTATTTTTATTTCACAAAGCAAGTATGCTCTTGATGTTCTAAAGAGATTTCAGATGCTATCTTGTCAACCAGCTTCTACACCAATTGCAACATGTAGCAAATTGAGCAAGATGGATGAAGGGTCATCAATTGATCCTACTTTGTATAAAAGGCTCATTGGCAGCCTTATGTATCTTATAGCTACAAGACCTGAAATCATGTTTGCAGTAGGTCTTATTTCCAGGTTTATGGAGTCACTGAAAGACTCTCATTGGCAAGTGGGGAAACAACTTCTTCGCTATATTGCAGGCACAATAGATTTTGGTACATTATACTCACAATCTAATGATAAATTTTTTACAGGATATACTGATGATAGTGATTTTGCAGGCAGCTGGGATGTGATCGAAAGAGCACTTCCGGTTATGTGTATCTCTTACGTTTGAGACTGGTTTCATGGTCTTAAAAGAATTAGCACATTGTCACTATTGTCACTATTTTGGTTACAAAGAATTCTAAGTGATCCTGGATATGAACAGAAAGCAGCAACTCAAATCTATTGTGACAACAATTCTGCTATCGCTCTCTCAATAAATCATGTCTTTCATAAGAGAAGCAAACACATAGACACTAGATTTGATTTTATCAGAGAGCGTTTAAGTAATCATGAAGTTTATCTAGAATTTTGTAAATCTCAGGACCAATTGGCTGATATGTTTACAAAGCCATTGGCCACTGATGTATTTGTAACTCAAAGGCAAAATCTAGGCATTGCAAAGCTATAGCTTAGGTGGTTGAAATTAGGGGGAGTGTAGGAAGTAATTTCCCCCACCTATTCTCTGTTTTAATAGTAAATGCGCAGTCCCGTTTTGCATTTTCTCTCTTGGTAGTCTCATTAACTGCATCGAGACTTCTTGTGCTGTAGCAGTAGAGACACTTGCTTCTGCCTCCAACATGTCAGACGGTGTCACTAGAAACATTACATTGTACTTTTCAATTCTAGCTGATGATGCATATGAATTGATCCAAAACAGAGTGTATGTCCACCAACTCAACTATGGATTCTACATTATCAAGAGGAGGGGAAGATTTACTTTGGAGGGGAAGGTTTACTACGGAGGCACAAATATCTACTAAAAATGTAGGTCGTGTTGTAAAGTTTGTTTCATAAGTAAAAATGTAGGTCGTGTTATAAAGTTTGTTTCACAAGTGGAGTGGATTGGTGTTTCACAAGTGGAGTATATGAGACATCAGACAAGTGGATCACTGCTTTATCGGACATGGAAAAGTGGAGTAGATCGTGATCAATTAATAGTTCAGATTGGAAATATCGGTGTTGGATAAAATGTTTAGGTTGAAAATACCATCCTCTACTCAATTAAAATAATAATAAATATGTATAAATAAAGCCTAAACATTTATTCATGCTTTATCTATTTAAAATAATAAATATGTATAAATAAAGTCTAAACATTTATTTATGCTTTATCTATTTAAAATAATAAATATGTATAAATAAAATCTAAACATTTATTCATGGAAATTGTATTTCTAAATTTTTAAGAAAGAGAAGCTGATGTGTATGAAACAAAGTGGTGGAAACAAACATTACGAAGAATTTTAGGGTTAGTCAATTTATATTTCAAGAAAGAAATTGAATTTCTAATTTCTATAGAATGGATTTTTATATAAACAAAACCTAAAAATAGAAACAAAGATTTAAAGAGTACTTGTATAAAAATGATACCTAACTTAATAGAAAGTTGATATGTCCTTATTTAAGGTTGGGTAGTTGGGGGTTTGTCCATTTGATTTTGGGGAAGAACCTTTGAACCACTTAGATAAGTTTATTATGTTCTTATTGCATCTTAATACATTTATTTTTAATGAAAATGGTTCTTTGTTTCCACTGTTGAATAGCCATAAAAAGGATACCTAGCTCGGGGGTGGCAAAAAAACATAATAGCATAATTCAGCCGAATTGGTAGTTCGTGTACAAAAATTCGGAACAAATTCGAATTAGTCGAATATTCTGTATAAGTGTAATACAGATACAGATTCTTACTAGTGCAAAATTAAATTTTTAAAAACCAATTTAAAAAAAAACAAACTTTAATTATTTAAACACTATAAAACAAAAATATCATTCAATTTCATACTTTCTTAGTAAAATAATTATTAATAACTAGTTGTCGCCATATTGGGCTTTTATGGTAATTTGTAAATATTTGATTAAAAGCATTTTATATATATATATATATATATATATATATATATATATGCAGTTTACTTCCGTATTTTATTCGTAATAGTTTTTTTTTTTCATGTATCGAATCGTATTCGTATTCATATTTGTACTCGAATTATGCTAATACGCAAAAATGATAGAAAGTTGATGTGTCTTGACTCGTCTAAGGTTGGGTATTTGGGGGTTTGTCCATTTGATTTTGGGGAAGAACCTTGCAGCCACTCATATAAGTTTATTATGTTCTTATTGCATTTGAATACATTTATTTTTAATGAAAAAGGTTCTTTGTTTTTAGTGTTATAGTCATAAAAATGATACCTAGCTCAAGGGTGGCAAAAAAAATAGAAAGTTAATGTGTCCTTACTCGTCCAAGGTTGGGTAGTTGGGGGGTTTGTCCATTTGATTTTGGGGAAGGACCTTGTAGCCACTCAGATAAGTTTATTATATTCTTGTGGCATTTGAATACATTTATTTTTAATGAAAATGGTTCTTTGTTTCTATGTTAAATAGTGGTTATGTATGAACAAAATAGTATATTAAAAATGTTGAAAAAAAAGAACTATTACAGTAGATGAATGTAATAAGTACGAGGCTCAAGTTTACCTACATTTTGTTTAAATCAAATAGAATTTCCATCTTAGATAAATATTATCATGATTTAGTCATGTGGATTCCTATTTTATTAAATGATTAGTAATGAATGTTTATAAGATAGCATGGAATGAAATATATTTATTTCTTTGTCATGCATTAAATGAGAAAAAAAAGAATGCTTCGGTTTTGCTTTGGTATATAGTAAACAATGATATGACAGACAATGATGTGTGTATATGTACAAGTGATTATATTAAGAAATAAACATTCTTAACAAGTTATACAACTTGACGAGAACTTTATACTCAAAATGAGAACTCTAGCCATAAAAAATCACATATTTGCTTGAAACCACCAAAAAACAACCTCGAATCGAAAAATGGTGCTACTAGTGCCAGTAGCACCCATTTTTTTCAGAGCTAAAATTACAACTTTTTGGTAATCTCGAGTGGTGTCGTCGTAATCAAAACCATAAAATAGACCCCGAATCGAAAATGGTAACATGCATTTCTCATGAATTTTTCTTTATGGAACTAAAATTACAACTTGTTTGACATTGTCGCCTTAACAGTCAACACCTTTGTAATGCAAATGTCAAAATCAACCTACTACTCGAAAACAGATACTATCAATGACACATCTTTTCTTTGTCAGGTTAGATTTGAAGACATTTTCTAAACCATCTCCTAAATATATTTAAATTAAAAAAATGTGTAAAAGTGAAAAAATTCATGACAATTTCAAGAACAAAAAAGAAATATTAAACAAATTTTAACTCAAACACTCTTTAAAAGATAAAAACAAAAATATATGTTTTGAATACATTTTGAAAAAAAAAAAAAACTAAAAAAGACGTAACAAACCAAATAAAACAAAAAATCCAAAATAAATAAAATAAAAACCTAACTAAATGAAAAATATTTGAAAATAGAAAAATTTAAATTTAAAAAAAATTAAAAATTAAAAAATATCTAAACCAAACAAACCAATAAAATTAACATAAAATGTTCTAAAAAAATATAAAATATAAAAAAGTGATTAAAAAAGAGAATATATTGTTTAAGGGGGGTGGTAGTGGGGAGTAGATGGGAGGGGGATAAGTGGGGGTAGTGGGTAGGGAGGGGGGGCGAGTGGTGTGGGTGAGAGGGTGGTGAGGGTTTGGGGGGATGGGGTGCGATTCGTGGTGAGGGTGGGGGGTGTTGGATGGGGCACGATTAAGAGAGAATCACGCCACCACTCCATTACCACTTCATTTTTTTTTTTGTATTTTTGTATTTTTTAAATTATTTTGGTTTTTGGAAGTGTTTTTTGTTTTGTTTTTTTGGTTAAAATTTGTTAACATTGTTTTTTACAATTTTTTTTTTTTTAAATTTAAATATTTTCATGCCACGGTTTAACAATTCTTGGAAATATAGCCCGACAGAGGAAAGGGGTGCTATTGATAGCACCTCTTTTCGAGTCACCAGTTTATTTTAGCATTTGCGTTGCAAAACTATTGGCTATTAAGGTTACGATGTCAAACAAGTAGTAATTTTAGTTCTGAAAAGAAGAATGTGTTCAACCATTTTGGATTTGGGAGTTGATTTTACAATTTTTATTGCAGCAACACCATGCTGCACTACACGGGGTTATGAAAAAGTTGTAATTTTAGTCTTGAAAAAAAAGTGGTGCTACTGGTGGCACCACTTTGTTTTTTGGTGGTTTTGATACCTATGAAAAAACGAGAACAATGTCGAGTTCTCATCAAGTTGTATCATTGGTTTCTTGTTAAATGCATTTTTTAATGAAAGAATGTAAATTCGTATGTTTATATAAATGTATCTTTGAAGAAAAGAATTAGTGCATTTGTATGGAATCATTTGAAGGCTCAAGATAGACATGGATGAAAGATGAAAAAATTACCTTATCTACAGTTTTTCACCTTGGTGTATATATATATATATATATATATATATATATATATGAGTATGTTTTGCATAAATCAACCATAGTAGTAATATAATTCTATATTATTTATTTTTAAGGAAGAAACATAATAGTAATTAAATTATATTAATATTTAATTACAAAAGGAATGAATATGATATCCAACCAGCCAAAGAAATATGAAAGAGTTTGAATTATTTTTGAAAAAATTATAAATAAATTAAAAAACGTGATAATTATATATATATCTACATATGTTGTGTGTATTATTATAAATAAATATAGAAACATGATAGTTATATATCTACATATGTTGTGTTTGTATTAAGTCAGTATCCAAATATTATATTTAACATGATGTAAGCATATTATATTGAAGATGATGTAAATAGTAAGTAACCATAAGCATTATGTAAAGTAAGCCTCTATTCAAAATAGTTGAAATCTCTTATTCTAAATGGTTGTATTTATGCAAAATAGGAATATTACCAGCCTAGATCCAAATCCTAGGCTTTATCAAGCTCCGAGAGGGATCAAATCTTCCGAGGTGCAAACCTCGAATAACTCCTTGAGTGCAATACTTGAGAAGAGCAAATAGCTCCTTGAGTGCAATACCTGAGAAGAGGTTTGCACCTCGGGAGATTTGATCCCTTTCGGCGCTTGATAGAGCCTAGGATTCAGATCTAGGCTAGTTCTAGTCGTGGGAGGTGACACAAAACTGGAGTTTGATCAACATTGTAAGAAACATGTTAAGTTGAAAACATAGATAGAATTATGAGGATTATCATAATGTAAGTAATAAGTATTAAGGATTGAGTAAATTATTGATGTAGATATATTAAACGTTGCAACATTAGTTGGGGCCAAAAGAAGTAATGGTGACTTATCTGGAAAATAATCAATTTTTAGTGTTTTTCTAATAGCTCCAATCAAGTAAGATTTTCTTGTACCTGCAGTTCCTTGGATAATCATTCGTAGTGGTTCATTGTTCACACCTCTGTAATGCTCAAGAATAATCTCAAATGATTTTCTTTGCTTCTCCGCTAAGATTTCAATTGAATAATTTTGAGTACGATTATTATGAACAATGACATTCAATTGTCGGTTTTTAGATATTAACTGTAGTGCATGATTGGAAGTTTCGATATCAACAAAATTAGAGTTTCAATTTTCCTTATTATCACATTCCATGTATCCAAGTATGTCATATTCATTGGTAATTATATATTGATTCTTATATAACCCTGAAATTATCTCCCATTTATGTTTTTGAGAATCCCTTTGCACAAATAACACTTCTTCATAATCTTTTTAGTTCACGGTCGTGTTTTCTAGGTTTTTCTATATGTTTTGATGATTCTTTTTCTCTTTCTCTTCTATATATTTGTCGTGGTTTTCTTTTTTGATCATCAATATCTTCATTATTTGCAATGTTATAATGAGGATCCACAATATACCCTACAATAGAGAAAAAAAAAAACTTTAATATGTTGAAATCATTGCAAATAGTTTTTCTATTAAATAGATACATTCAATATATAAATGAAAATAACAAAAAACAATGCATTGTTGAAATCAATGCAATTTTTTTACTTTTTATTAAATTGATATATTGAATGCATACATGTAAAAGACAAAACAAAATATGCATTGTTAAAATCAATGCAACGAATCAAATAAATATGCATATTGTGTTATTTAACAACATTTTTGTGTGGTTTATTGGTAAGCATCAAGGTTATTGGGCTTGTGTTAACTTAGAGACCAAGGTTCAAAACCCTTTTGACTTGGAGTTATATTTAGTTATCAAATCAAACTATTATTATGGTTGGCATTGTGGTTTATTAAACAATTCATTGTTGAAATCAATGCAACAATGTTTTTTTATTAAATTGATAAATTCAATGTTTACATGTAAAAAATAAAAACAATGCATTGTTGAAATCAATGCAACTACTCAAATCAACATACATCTTGTGTTTTTTAAGAACTTTTGATTGTTGTCTATTGGTAAGTATTGAGATGATTTGTCTTAAGGTTTAAGTCCCTTCTATTTTTTCTATTTCTTATGTGGGCTATAGTATTTTTATTTACTTCTTTTGTTTTTAATTCTTATGACTACTATAATCAATGCAACTATATCTTTTTTATTAAAGTTTAAATCCCTTCCATTTTTTTTTAATTTCTTATGTCAGATATAGTATTTATTTTACTTCTTTTGTTTCTACTTTTTTATGGTTACTATAATATATTTTTTACTTCTTTATTTTGTTTCTACTTTTTTATGTCAGCTATTTTATTTTTATTTTTTTTACTTATATTTCTAATATTTGTTTTATGCATTGCTGAAATCAATGCAACTATGTTTCTATTTTTTATGTCAACTATTTTTTTATATCTTTTTTACTTCTTATATTTCTAATATTTGTTTTATGTATTGTTGAAATCAATGCAACCATGTTTTTTTATTAAGGTTCAAATCTCTTATTTTTTTTTTTATTATTTCTTATGTCGGTTATAGTATTTGTTTTACTTCTTTTGTTTCTACTTCTTATGGCTACTATAATATATTTTTTACTTCTTTCTTTTATTTTTATTTTTTATGTCAGCTATTTTTTATCTTTTTTATTTTTTATATTTCTAATATTTGTTTTACACATTGTTGAAATCAATGCAACCATGTTTCTACTTTTTATGTCAGCTATTCTTTATCTTTTTTATTTATTATATTTCTAATATTTGTTTTACGCATTGTTGAAATCAATGCAACCATGTGGTTTTATTAAGGTTCAAATCCCTTCTATTTTTTCTATTTCTTATGCCGACTATAGTAATTTTTTTTTAAATCAATGCAACCATGTTTCGACTTCTCAAATGTCTAATATTTGTTTTATGCATTGCTGAAATCAATGCAACCACGTTTCTATTTTTTATGTCAGTTTTTTTTTTTAATATTTATTTTACGCATTGTTGAAATCATTGCAGCCATATTTTTTTATTAAGGTTCAAATCCATTATATTTTTTCTATTTTTTATGTCGACTATAGTATTTATTTTACTTATTTTGTTTCTACTGTTTATGGCTACTATAATATATTTTTTACGTATTTCTTTTATTTCTTATGTTTCTACTTTTAATGTCAGTTATTCTTTATCTTTCTTACTTTTTATATTTCTAATATTTGTTTTACGCATTGTTGAAATCAATGCAACCATGTTTCTACTTTTTATGTCAACTATTCTTTATCTTTTTTATTTATTATATTTCTAATATTTGTTTCAGGCATTGTTGAAATCAATGCAACCATGTTTTTTTATTAATGTTCAAATACTTTCTATTTTTTTTTATTTTTTTATGTCGGCTATAGTATTTATTTTACTTATTTTGTTTCTACTTCTTATGGCTACTATAATATAT
This sequence comes from Larix kaempferi, assembly GCA_027924585.1. Taxonomy (NCBI): domain Eukaryota; kingdom Viridiplantae; phylum Streptophyta; class Pinopsida; order Pinales; family Pinaceae; genus Larix; species Larix kaempferi. The sequence goes on from BSBM01000910.1 coordinate 23,248,105, forward strand.
TTTTTACTTCTTTATTTTATTTCTTATACTTCTACTTTTCATGTCAGTTATAATATTTTTACTTCTTTATCTTTTTTATTTCTCATATTTCTAGTTTTTATGTAGCCTATAATATTTTTTTTTGTAACATTTTTCTATTAAATTGATGAATTCAATTTACAGATGTAAATAACAAAAATAACAATGCATTTGTTGAAATCAATGCAACGATTCAAATTATATGCATCTTGTTTTTTTTACTTCTTATATTTCTAGTTTTTATGTCGGTGGATATAATATTATGTTTCTACTTTTCATATCCACTATAATTTTTTTTTAACTTCTTTATTTTATGTCGGCTATTTTTATTAATGGCCGACATAATATTTATTACTATTTACTTATATTATTATTTTTGGTTTATGGCAGACATGTTACAACATCTCCCTCATACTCATGTAACGTTACTCATCAAATGTTAAAACATCTCTCTCATACTCGTGTAACGTTACATGGACACATGTTACAAGATCTTCCTCATACTGGATTGTAGAGCGCCTCTTGGCACAATGAAAAAATATAAAATAATAATAAATTTGTACAGTGTAATATAATGTGAACATATTAAATATAAAGTAACAAAAATGAGAAATCCTAAGATCCTATTGTCTATGTATAAAATTATTCCACCATAATACTAGTAATGAATAAAATAGAGATTGAATTCTCTTACACATGTATTATAAATCTATTTTGGGCAATTTGGAATTTGTCATTAATTTGGCAAACTTTAAATCTATTTTGGGCAGTTTGGAATTTTTCATCAATTTGACAAACTTGTGAAATCATTAAATAAAATATACAAGTTAAAATTTATAAGCTTTGATGTGATGAATAAAAGAAATCAAAGGGATAGAACCCTCGATACAATCTAACATTGTTAAAAGATGAATCGTAAGTTGGAATTAAGGTTTTAAAACCCACGGGCTTCAAAGATTATTGTAGTAACCATAAACCAACTAAAATTGTTGGTGGCATTATGAAATTGGATGATAAAACTCAAGTCTTAAAATCCTTTCAAGGAAGGATCCCCTAGAGGGATGGTTGGAATATTGGCGTTTCCATCCATTACAAGAAATCAACTAGGTGCCATACACACACAAAAAAAGAGAAGACCCATAAATCTTGTTTACGAGTTCATGTTTGAATGAGAAAACTATGTTGAAATCTAATGTCTAAGTATCACATGTAACCTTTTACTTACTTGAAGAGAGTGGGATTCAAACTTGAAGTTATTCCCAAGCATACACCTTTATCGTACCTAAAATTTACATCATCATGTGCATCATAATGGAAATATCGTACCTAAAATTTACATCATCCTGTTCATTATAATGGAAATAATGAATATAGGTAATAATAATATGATTGTATAAAACTCTGAAAAGAGAGATTATAACTTTTGCTACAGAATAGAAGTACCCACACTTGCCCATATATGTTTGTGAAGGGAAGACTAGTAATATTTACTTACCTTCAATGCTTGCTAGATCGAAACACCATAAATGCTCAAGAGAAAGAATCCTAGACCTGCACTTCGAATATTATGAGGGCCGACCTCTGTAAACTTGGCATAAAGTTCTACTAAATATAATGAAATATACATCATGTACAACATGTGCTTTGGCAATCTGAAGAATGAAATATCCAACGATAAATCGAATATAGGCATATATATGATGCTAAGAACATTTTTAACTATGAAAATTGAGGTTGTCGTTGAGCCGAGAGAATCTAAATAAGGATAAGAATGTATTACTTGTATTGTCTCTCCATTGGATTTGATTATAGAAGAAGAAGTTGAGTAGCTGGAAATCCTTCTATCCATTTCACTGATTTAGAGAAAGTCAATGGATTGAGAGACCCAAAACTCGAGATAGTAAGAGTATTAAGATTTCAAAAAGCTAATGCACAAACTTTAATACAAACATCCAAGTGTCTACTTGTAATGTGTCCCTGCTAGATGTACACCTTGACTATTTAATTAATCAGGTGGTTGAGATGATTGATATTCCAGGTGTAATATAATTATTTAATGGGGTGGAAGAACCAATAAAAAATGAATGATTTCATTAGTACGACAGTAAGTTAATTACGCCGAAGGCGTATTTTAAGGGAGCGGTTCCTCTTGCCCCTTCGTCATCTGTTGACGACGAATGAGGAGTAGCCCCCAGTCAGAGGTTACAATTACTTAGCAGTTGTACAATCTACAAGTCATTAAGGCGCGATAATTCTCTATTCCACTTACCACAGGTACAATGTGGAATCCAACAACGGTACACTCTACAAGTCAGGCAAGTCATTACTCCGAATAACCCGCAATTAGAATTTTAATCCCCTCATCGTATCCTCCTTCGATTCCATCACACTGCTCTCAACTCTGGTGAAGTTCGAGGATATACCTGGATACTATGTTTTTACTAGATATGCCTTCACATTGGTGCTTATGGAACTGGATATTCTAGTAGGTATGCTACTTTTTTTCTATGCTTTTGGATCACTCTCCTTAGAATCATAATAATCCTGATTACCATTATAAATAGGAACTGAATCATGAGCGCCAACAACACCTGGACGAAGTCATTCATGCAAAGAATGATAACCCCTTAATCTTGTATGTGTTGTCGTATATCAGATTCAGTTGCATGAGTGAGAACGAACGATACGAGAGTGAAATCCATTTAGAGCATAACGTCACACCAAAACAAAATAGGCTAAGCAACGCCACAGACAGTAAAATGACCCACCCAATATATGCCAACCAAAACAAAGGATATAAGGACAACTAGAGGGTAAGTAGGAGATCATAAATAGCATGGTTCACTAACTAGGGGTTGGAAGGTCTGTAGTGTGAATAGCTAGAGGGCGGGAAGCAACTAGCAATAGAAAGCAGTAAAGAAAATCACACACCTCTAAGCAAGCAACGTATCAATAACCTACTTCCACCAAACGACATATTAGAAGGGCAGTTTCCCAAGTAGTTCCATTTCGAGAGCTAGAAGCAAGAGTTGAAGATCAAGTGTTAGAGAAGGCCCTGTGAAACTCGATCGCCTCAAATTAAAAACATAGAGCTTAAAATGATCACACTCACTTGCACCAAACACCTCCAAACATACCAATATTTCCATGCTGGGTAGCTCTTTTAACTCATACCACCCACAAACATTGAAGCTTTGCCGCATATGCCAACCCCCATATGTTCTTCAACTTCAAACATATGCCTTCATGCAATGCCTCCAAAGATACCAATTTTACCACACTTGGGAGCTTTTCTAACTCAGGGCATCTGAAAAAAATTAGTCGTTGAAGACTCAGAGCATCTGAAAACTGTTAATACTTGAAGCTTTGTATAGTGTTCCAACCCCCTGATGCTCTTCAGTTTCACACATCTGTCAACACACAGGTCCTCCAAAGATACTAATGTTTCCATACATGAAAACTCTTCTAACTCAGAGCACCAACTAGCATCTAGGAATCGAAGCTTTGGTAGCTTCGTCAACCCCCGTATGCTCTTCAGCTTCACACATTCTCTTGCCCTTAACCTTCCAAAGATGCCAATGTTTCCATATTTGGCAGCTCTTCTAACTTAGAGCACCCAACAACAAATAACCATTGAAGCTTTGTCAATTGTGCACACCCCTAGATGCTCTTCACCTGCACACTTCCACCTACATAAAAATCCTCCAAACAAATCGACAACTGTAGAGATGTCTGCAAATCAAATTTTCAGGTGTTTTTACTGTAAGAGAATTTACCAATCATAATGATTAGGGAGATTCATAATTTTCCACGTGAATGCAGAGATATTTACCAATCATTTTCCATGTGAATGCAAGAGGATTTACCTTTATTTGGCTAGCTTCGTGCATACAAAAATAGCATGTACAAGGTGAACATCAATTGACTAGCAAAAGCAAAACAAAATTCCCAATAAGGGGCCACTTCTAAGGGTCGATAGACCTTCCAAGCGACATGATAACCACAACAACAATCTTGCATTGGTTCCATTGCTTTTATTAAACAATTGTTATACAAAATTCATCTAAATTAAGCATTTCATGAATATGGGGGCACACTTAATGAATTATAACTGAATATAAACAATCATGAAGAATTCATCTTGCTCCTCCAACCAAAATAATCCATCACATGAAACCTTGGTACATCATTGATGAATTCTTCTTTTGGGTTATTATTGTGTCCACGGATCTCCTTCAAGCTTGCTAGGATAGTAGTGAAGGTCGGCTCTGATACCAATTGTTGGACACAATGTTCACATTAAAAGGGGGGGTGAATCAGTGTGAGGCCAATTTTCAATCATTTTCAACTTCTACCAATCAACTAACAATTCATCAATGCATTATTCTATAATTTACATGATCATTTCATAAGCATCCATCACTTAATCATTCATGAATCATAAGCATCTAAATCATGGAGTCATAACAAGAACCATAGCACAAGAGAACACAACACAATTTAATCTTTGTAATATTTTTGTATTTTGTGGGACTAGATACAACCGTTAAAGTAAATCAACACCTACTGATACAAAGAGCACCAAATCCTCATCCAGGACCCAACCCAGTTTTCTTAGACCCACTTAAGAAGAGTTGAGGTTTTCAAACCCCAGATGCTAGCTTGCATTTACTATACATTATACACACTCATATCATCACATACACATTCATATCTTCAGCCACTGTCATATAAGATCATCAACAACCAATCTGTCTCAACCAATCTCATCATCAACTTATCACTGTCTTGACCAAGACTGTCCACATCAATCTCTGTTACTGTCTTCACACTTAGCACATCATTCTGTCTATGAAAGCATCATTGACATACTGTCCATAAGCTAATCATCTCCACATCATTCAACATTCTGCTCAACCCATCATCAGCATTAGATCATCTTTATTCTGTCCATGAGTATATTATCATTCTACTGATCATCATTCTGTAGCCATCAATATATCACTGTCAACAATTCTGTTCATGAGCATATCAACAATTTGTCCAGGAGCACGTTAGCAGTATTTTTTCCAGGAGATCATCTTCAGCATTCTGCCGAAGAGCACAACATCATCATTCTGTCTATTCATCACTTTGTCCAGGAGGTCATCTTCACCAGTCAACACTTCATTCTTTAACATGCAATTTTTGCAGCCCCGAAAATCAGATCTACGAACTCAAGGTTGCTCTACTCCAATCTCATGAGCTCATCATCAGCAATCTATCCAGGAGCATATTATCAACACTTTTTCCAGGAGATTAACTTCAGCACTACATCATCATTATTTCCAGCACATTAGCATTTTGTCCAGCACCAAGCTTCAGCTTTCATTGTGTCTTCACAAAAGGAGAAAAAGATAAAAGTCATTTGCTGCTCCTCATGTCTGCTGCTGCCCCGAACAACTCAGACCACCGAACATAGAGCTTACTCTTCTTTCCACCGAAATTCTTCACACTTAAAAACACACTTCAAAGCAAGAACTCGTTTTCTATTTATACTTTTCTTTCCCACTAATCCTAGAGGCTGACTTGTCCTCTTTATTCTTATTTTATCATTAAAGAGATTAAATAAATCAGAAATGATTTGTTTAATGGTATGCCAGGTAATTTTAATTTAATCACCATCTTGGTGGTTGTCCTCAAAGACCAATACTTATGGGTCCAAGACCCAAACCTTCACACTCCATATTTTCATCTCATATCATTTTATTGCTTCTAGAATGTATTTATTTTTATCATTAAATAATAAATCAAGTAGGATTAATTTTAGGATGGCCGACCCCATCACACCATTTCCATGGTATCCCCATTTAACATATTATATTTTGACTTTCTTGCAACAACATCATGGTATTTATGCCCGCATGATCTCTACTTTTATGCCCACAAGGTGTAAATTTTTCTTAGTTTTGCAGCTTGCTGGTTTATGTCACATTTCAGTGGTTTTCATTTCCAACCGGTTTTGCATAGGTTGGAAACTACTTATGAAATTTGCTTAGACAATTAAACACGCTGTAAAATTACTCTAACAGGCAGAAAATAAATTTTAACAAGCACACGCTAAAATTAAAGACTCAGAATTTTCAGCAACTGTGCCCTGGAAAAACCCCTATGGGGAAAACCAGTAAGAGAGAGAGCTTTTATTTCTTCAGCAAAAATTTAGAACAACATTACAGTAGAAAATACAACTTATCTCCACTGCAATAAATGCACCCAACAGTTTCCTTGATTTTTGTGCCTATTTCTCGATTTCTGTGCCTCTTCTCGATTTCTGTGTCACTTCTCGATTTATGTGCTTCTGTCCAATTTCTGTTATAACACAGAATTTCTGTTTTAACATAGAACTGTGTTTTCAGTGCCTATTGCCTAAAAAACAGTGCAGAAACTAACCCTCGAAAAATGTGCAAAAATGAACAGTCCGTACAGACTGTACGGCTCTCGAAAAACGTGCCTGAAATCTTTTTTGGAAAACTTGAGGAGTATGACCTCGTTTTCTGTGCAGACTGTCTCAATTTCTGTGCCTTAATTTCTGCCTTGAAAAACTGTGAAGATGCTCACAGTAGATCCAAAGAGATGATGTAAACCTCACAATGAAAGAATTTAGGAATGACAGAAGAAGAATAGATTAGAAGAACACAGATCCAAAGGAGCTCAAATAGAGGTACAATAATTACACATGTTACATTAATCTGAATAGTAAAAAGGTAAATATACAATGCTCAGGATTCGAATGCACTAGGTGTGATTCGAATTAGCCTGCATGGACAGATCCATAATCAGTGGAGTGTCATCAAGTCATAACTAGGAGTCCAACTCATCATCAGTGAAGTCATCAATGCACAAGTAATAGTCAACCAGAAGTCAAACTGAGTCTAACTGAATGTGGTAGGTGTAACTGGCACATGGAAGCACTAATGTAGTGAAGGAGGCTCAGTGGAGGGCGCTCATGGAGCTAACTGGAGTCAAAACAACCTATCTAGTCACACTGGAGGTCCATCGGAGTGATAAGGTCAGTAAAGAGTGAGTCAAGCCTAAAATCAGGGAGAGAACTCTTGTTAACTGAACATAACTGGACTGGTAGGTGAAGAAGTGTGCCTCTCTCATGTAGTAGGTGAAAGGAGGGCGCACTAGGCACTAGGAGGGCTGAAACTGATCAAGAAGAAGCTCCGGGGGCTAGCTAACTGAGGGCTAGGTGCTGGGACTGATGACTGGAAATGAATGCAAACCCTAGAATGCATGCAAACCCTAAAAGTGCATGCAAACCCTAAAAGACTGAAATGAAAATGACTGAAAAGCTAGTAGGACTAGGATGGAGTATAGGAATATCCTAACACCCCCCTTTAATCCATCCTGGGCCTTGGTAACTAGGACCAAAGGTCACCCATACAATCAAATAAGATAGAAAAATAAAGAACTGTCCATAAACCGAGGAAATGGGGAAAACCTCATGGGAAAAATACCCCCCCTCTAAAGAACAGTAAATAACTCAAAGAACCATCATACTAAGCAGAAAAGAAGGAAGCTTTCATCAGTGAAAACTTCTGCAAAAAACTTGACAAGTTGATCCCCTGTAGGATGCCAAAACAGGTGCTAGATGTGGATCTAGTCTTCTGATGTGCCTTCCACTTTGTAGAGGATGTAGTGGACAAAGCAATTCTCTTGGGAATTCTTTCAGCAACTGGAGCGAATGGAACATGAAGAGTCTTCCCAAGTGATGGAAGAGAGAATCCCATCATCATGCTGCATCTCTCATGGAGAGGTAGATGGCATAATGCAAGGTTGGCATGATGCTGAAGTCTGGTAGTTCTGTGAATAGATGAATCCTCAACTATGTTCTCAGTAGTAGCAAGGACTGTGTGAGCCCATATTGACCTTGCATCTGGACTGAGAATATGTGTTGGTTCTGGATCTGAATCTTCTTGAACTATGATCTCAACATCAAAATCTTGATCTTCTTCTTCATCAGAAGAGGATTCACTCTGATCTTGATCAGAATCTGAAGGAATAGTCAGAGAGAAGGGCATGAAGTGTGAGAACTCATATGCCTTAGAGGCATGATTAGCAACCCCATTCTCTATAATCTTTCCAGTGGATATCTCAGTAATCTCTACTGTGTTTGGACCAAAAGTTACTTGCTTTGGTGATCCTGTATGAGTTATCTGATATACTGATAACAAATTAGCTGTTAGAGAAGGAACAAATAAAACATTTTTGAACTTACCATGCTCCATATGTACTGTACCCAATCCTTTGGCAGAGATCTGAGAGTTGTCTCCCATGTGAATAGTAGGCCCATCTTTGAGATCTAAAGAGGAAAAGGATTCTTTAGAGGCAACCATGTGATTGGAGGCTCCAGAATCTATGAGGAGGGCTTTTGACTTTGAAAAACCAGCCATCAATGCATGGCAATCATCAGATCCACTTCCAGAATCAGACATCTTTGCTTCTTTTGGAACAACAATTTTGTTTTGTTCAAGAAGCTTGGTTAATAGGTCTATTTTCTTGTGCATGCAAGATTTATCAGGATGGTTTCCTCTCTTTTGTTTGTCACTTTTGGATTTAGATGACTTCTTGTCCTTGTATTTTTGCCTCCCTTTTTCATTCGCTCCACTTGCTTCTCCAGCTAGAAGAGATAGATCTTTGGAGGCCTTGATGGCACCCATTTGAATCAATTTGTCCTCTTCTTGAATGAGAGCTTCAACAAAGACTGTTAAGGTGGGAAACTTCCATCCAGGGATTGACATTCGAACAGAATGGAAGGTAGAAACAAAGACAGAAAATTGAGATCCAAGTTTGCTCAATACGGAGAGTACCAATTTCTCATCACTTTTAGTGATGCCACAATGCTTGCATTGTAAAACCAATTTATGAAATTTGGAGAAGAATTCTTGAATGCTTTCGAAATTGTTAGGCTGTAGGGAAACCAATTCATTTTCGAGAATGTGGCCTCTTAGCCCATATTGTTTGCCAAAAAGACTCTCCAATTTTGTCCATAACTCATTTGGAGACTTCAATCCTTCAACATGAAACAATAGATCTTCAGACATATGAAGGCATATGCATCTAAAGGCTTCATCCATTTTATTTAGATGCTTGGTTCTCTCTACAACTGTATGTGGTCTGGCATCTTTTTCCTCAACTATTCTAGAAAACCCTCTCGACTTCAAGTGTATTTTCATCTTACCCTTCCATTCAAAGTAACTAAAGGGAGTGAGAATTATAGGAGAAGAAGAAGCATTCGAATTGCTCATCTTGACTGCTGGAACGAGTGCAAAAAGAAACTGCTAATACTGTTGCTGCAACTGCTGGAACTTCGAAATACCTGCAAAAAACTCTCAAGAATGGAGGTAGAATATACTCTCAAATGGCTCTGATACCATGTGACGATGCTCACAGTAGATCCAAAGAGATGATGTAAACCTCACAATGAAAGAATTTAGGAATGACAGAAGATGAATAGAGCAGAAGAACATAGATCCAAAGGAGCTCAGATAGAGGCAGAATAATTACACGTTTTACATTAATATGAATAGTAAAAAGGTAAATATACAATGCTCAAGATTCGAATACACTAGGCATGATTCGAATTAGCCTGCATGGACAGATCCATAATCAGTGGAGTGTCATCAAGTCATAACTAGGATTCCAACTCATCATCAGTGAAGTCATCAATGCACAAGTAATAGTCAACCAGAAGTCAAACTGAGTCAAACTGAATGTGGTAGGTGTAACTGGCACATGGAAGCACTAATGTAGTGAAGGAGGCTCAGTGGAGGGCGCTCATGGAGCTAACTGGAGTAAGAACAACCTATCTAGTCACACTGGAGGTCCATCAGAGTGATAAGGTCAGTAAAGAGTGAGTCAAGCCGAAAATGTCACTTGGGAAACACTTCCCTAGGTACAAAAACTAACACTCCCTCTTACCGAGGAAGGTGTTCTGCACCACTCCCAACTTGTCTTTGAAGAAGACAAAATTCCCCCTCCCCAAATATTTTGTCAAGATATCTACTACCTGCTCATCAGTGGAAATATACTGCAACTCAACTACTCCTCTCTGGACGTAGTCACGGATGAAATGGTACCTGATCTCAATGTGCTTTGACCTGTCATGGAACACTGAATTCTCAGAGAGATGAATGCAACTCTGATTGTCACAATAGATCACCGTAGGTCTAAGCTCCTGATCAAATAAATCTACCAATAACTTGCGAAGCCACAGTGCTTCACAAGTAGCCTGACTGACTGCCATATACTCAGCCTCGGCAGAACTCAATGCAACAAACTTATGTTTCCGACTGAACCACGACACTGCTACCGAGCCCAAACTGAAACAACAACCAGAAGTGCTCTTCCGATCCCTCACACAACTTGCCCAGTTTGAATCTGTGAAACCAACAAAGCTGACTCCACCCGAACCCCTGTAGTCCACACCATAGTCCACTGTGCCTGCTAGGTATCTCAGCACATGTTTTGCGACAGTCCAATGTACACTCCTAGGCTCCACCATGAACTGGCTAAGAGTGTTCACCGCAAAACACAAGTCTAGCTTGGTGTTGACCAGATACATCAGTGATCCAACGAGCTGACAGTAAAGTGTAGGATCCACCAACTTACCCTCAGAAACATGCAGTTGCTTCTAGTTGGTGATCATAGGTGTAGACATAGGCCTGCAGTCCTCCATCCGAAATCTCTTTAGAATATCAACTGCATACTTTCCCTGTCCTAGGAAAATATGTCCAGGCTCCTGCCAAACCTCCATCCCCAAATAGTAATGCATCAGCCTAATATCAATCATCTCATACTCAGCTGCAAGGTCTCTCTTGCAATGTGCAATGAGATGCTCCTCTCTGATAAACAAGTCATCAACATATAACAGAAGAATGAGAGGATCTCCACCAACCACAATGTAGTAAAGGTTGGGATCAGCCTCACTCTTTTGAAATCCCATCGAAGTCAAGTATGCATCGATCCTGGAGTACCAAGCTCTAGGAGCTTGCTTCAGTCCGTACAAGGCTTTCCTAAGCATGCACACATGGAAATCTCTCCCATGAATCTTGAATCCCCGTGGCTGCTCTAAGTACACCTCCTCCTGCAGAAGACCATTGAGAAATGCAGTTTTCACATCCATCTGGTGGATCTTCCAACCCATCTCTACTGCTATAGATATCACTGCTCTGATGGAAGAATACTAAGCAACTGGGGAAAAAGTCTCATCATATTCAACTCCCTCGACCTATGAAAACCCTCGATCCACAAACCGAGCCTTGTACTTCTCCACACTGCCATCTGCAGCATGCTTTATCTTGTAAAGCCACTTGGAAGTCACAACTGACTTCCCCTCTGGTCTCGGAACTATCTCCCAAGCATCATTCTTCATGATGGAATGGTACTCTTCCATCATGGCATCTCTCCATACCTGATGCTGAGAAGCCTCCTCAAATGTGGAAGGCTCATAGTCACGAAGACTCGAGACAAGAGCCATCCCTAATCTGTCTGGAATCACAATTGTCCCGACCTCCTCCTGGGGCCTACCAAATTCCTCTGCTTCCTTCAAGGTATCCTGAAGCCATTTAGGATTCCTCTTCCTTGAAGGCTCCTCCCAAACTGGTCTATCCTCATCTGAGGAACTCCCAGAAGCAGAAGGTACAACACCCCAAGGACCAGTAATTGATGAACCAGTGCCTGAAGAACCTGTAACTTGCGAACCAGAACCTGAACTTGTCCCTGAACCTATCCCTGAAGTACCTATCACCTGAATCACTGAACCTGTAGGAGCTATGCCTGTACTCTGTGATCCAATCACTCCGAAAACCTGTGGACCTGAAACCTGTATCGAAGAAGCATGTGTCAACCGAGGTGTGGGAGCTGGTGGCTCCTGCTGCTCTATCTCTCTCGACTTCCTGAAGGCTCTCTCCTCATCAAACTTCACCTCCCGCCTAACAACAACTCTCTTCTGGCTAGGTAGGTAAAGCCAATAGGCCTTCGAAGTCTCGTCATATCCCACAAATATGCCTCTCTCTACAGTGGGCTCAAACTTCGTCCTCTTCTCAGAAGGGACATGAGAGTAAGTCAAAGAACCAAATATGCGAAAATGGCTCACCTCAGGATTCTTGCCTATGTACATCTCCTCTAGAATCTTCCTCCCCAAAGCACGGTGAGGACTCATGTTCCACAGATAAACTGCAGTGTTGCATGCCTCTGCCCATAGAAAGAACAGTAGACCTTGATCATGAAGCATCGCTCTCCCTACCCCCACAATCAACCTGTTCTTCCTCTCTGCTACTCCATTCTACTCAGGAGTGTAGGGAATTGTTAGTTGTCTCTGTATACCCTCCTGTCTGCAAAAAGCATCGAACTCCTTGGAGGTATACTCACCCCCATTGTCCGATCTCAACATCTGAATATTCCTCCCTGCTTGCTTCTCCACAAGGGCTTTGAACCCTTGGAAGACACTCAAAACTAAGGGTGAATTCTTGCTCCTCAAGAAGTAGATCCAGGTCTTCCTGGAGTAGCCATCAATGAAGATGATGTAGTACTCAAAACCAGTCAAAGAGACCGATGACATAGGACCACAAATATCAGAATGGATCAAGTCAAGCACTCCTGCTGCTCTGGTGTCACTGCTTGGAAAAGAAGTCTTGGTGTACTTTCCCAAAGCACACCCCCTGCACACATCACTCTGCTCAGTGATGAACTCGGGTAAACCTGTAACCATGCTCCTCAACAATCTCAAAGCTGGGTGATGTAGGTGGGCCATCCTCCGATGCCATAGTTCACATAGCTCACTGTTGCTGCTGTGTGCTAGAGTGTGTTGCGGCTGAAACAAGAGCTTGTACATCTTTCCACATCTAACTCCAATGTCCATGGAGGTAGATACTCCTGTAGCCCTGGGGAATACCTATACTCTCCCATCTGAGAAACACACCCCAAGACCCCTGTCCTCAATGGTGGAAACTGATACAAATTTCTTCTTCAGCCCAGGAACATATAACACATCCCTCGGAGTCATGGGACTCATGGACTCTCTTTGAAATGTAATAGTCCCTCGACCAACTGCTCTAACAATGGTGTTATCACCTAGTACAACCTCCACATCTGTACATGTCTGTGATAGCTCGGAGAACATCTCTCAAGCTCCTGTCATGTGGCTCGATGCTCCGCTGTTAATGTACCGAGTACTAGTGGTGGATGGAATCGTCTGAAGGCTTTCCAATAATAAATGCTCCATCTCCATATACACATCTGTGCTGGTGGCTAAAGAGGCTCTCTCTCTCTCTCTCAATCTGTCCAGCACATAGGGAAAACTCCCTCTGAAACTTGTCTCCAAAGTCATCAACTTTTGAGGAAGCTGTAGTCTATTGTCCCTTCTTCTTCTTCTTGTTTGGACACTGTGAAACATAGTGCCCAAACGTCTGACAACCATAACACTTGATTTTACTCAAGTCCTTCTTCTACCCACCTTGCTGCTGCTGCTTGGCCCCACCCTTCTTGGGACCCTTCTTCTTCTTCCCCTTTGTTGTCAAAGCCACGTTCTCCTCATCTACCCTACTCTGTGATGAACTGCCCTCTACGAGACCTCTCCTGGTCTCCTCCTGCACAAATTCATCCCACAGTCACTCCCAAGAAGGTAGGTTCTCTCTACCCACTATGGCCTGCACAAATGCACCCCAAGGATTTGAAGCCCCATTCACTGTTGTACATACAAGCTCAGTAGCAGATACCACCTCCCCAACTGCTTCCAGTTCATCTCGAACTGCAGATATCCTGGTAAGGTATGCGGTCACTCCCTCTCCTCCATTCATCTTTATACTCTTGAGTTTTTCCTTAAGAACCATCTTTTGGTTCTCATTGGAACTCTCATACAAATTGGTCAAAGCTGTCCACATCAAGTGTGCCCTAGTCTTGCCTGAAATGTGAGGGATTATGTGGTCGTTAACTGCATCAAGGATTATCCTCCTAGCCTTACAGTCCTTCTTGTTGAAGGTTGATAGTGCTGCGGCATCTGTAGCAGTGGGAATCTGAACCGGGTTTGCTGTAGTATCCCTAACCACCTCCTCCCATAGTTCATTCTCCTCTAATATCAACAAAATTCTGGCCTTCCATGGCACAAAGTTCACTATCCCATTTAGCCTATCCTCCAACCTAAGTCCTGTAGCCATCTCTACTTCAACCCAACAAAGTGTTGTTCAATAACATAAGAAAATTTCTGAAATTACTGAGTTCTAGAAATTTCTGTGTGTTTGCAAAATATCACTGTTTTCTGCCCCCAAGCTCTGATACCATGTAAATTTTTCTTAGTTTTGCAGCTTGCTGGTTTATGTCACATTTCAGTGGTTTTCATTTCCAGTCGGTTTTGCAAAGGCTGGAAACTACTTATGAAATTTTCTTAGACAATTAAACATGTTGTAAAATTACTCTAACAGGCAGAAAATAAATTTTAACAAGCACACCATCAAATTATAGACTCATAATTTTCGGCAACTGTGCCATGGAAAAACCCCCACAGGGAAAACCATTAAGAGAGAGAGAGCTTTTATTTCTTCAGCAAAAATTTAGAACAACATTACAGTAGAAATACAACTTATCTCCACTGCAAGAAATGCACCCAGCAGTTTCCTTGATTTTTGTTCCTATTTCTCGATTTCTGTGCCTCTTCTCGATTTCTGTGTCACTTCTCGATTTCTGTGCTTCTGTCCGATATCTGTGTTGCTGTCTGATTTCTGTGTCAAACAAAGAATTTTTGTTTTAACATAAAACTGTGTTTTCAATGCCTGCTGCCTCGAAAGCAGCGCAGAAACTAACCCTCAAAAAATGTGCAGAAATGAACAGTCCATACAGACTGTACAACCCTCGAAAAATGTGCCTAAAATCTTTCTTGGAAAATGTGCAAAGTATGAACTTTTTTTCTGTGCAGACTGTCTCGGTTTCTGTGCCTTAATTTTTGCCTTGAAAAATGTGCTGCTTCTCAAAACTAATGCCCAGAAAACTCCTCGAAACTCATGCCCAGAAAAGTACTATTGTACGGTCCTTGGAATGCGTGCTGCTCTAAAACCTATGCCTTGTAATCCATGCTATCTCGAAATGCGTGCAGCTGGAAAACTCCCTTAACCAGTGCCTCGAAAATCGTTCCCTTGTTCTCTCTACCTTCAACTCACTCTCTTCACTTCATTCAACAAAAGTAAAGTAAAAAATGCCTCCCTCATACTTTTTTATCAAAACCCTAGGGTTTCCTAAATCCAATGGATGAGATAGATTTAGATCTACGGTTGAAATTAAATGCTCCATTTATTTCTCATAAATAATTAATTTCACTCACCCACTTAAATTTATCAAAAAGTGACTTTGAGTTTATAAAGTCTCATTAAGTGCTTTTAATGTGAGGGTCACCCTTTTCCCCCTTTCTAAGTGACTTAGGAAAATGTCACTTGGGGAACACTTCCCTAGGTACAAAAACTAACACAAGGGCCTTTAGCAAGCATCCATAAAATGCCCGCAATGGGTGTGGAAGATGCCCGCAAGGGCCTTTTGGATATGCCTGCACGGTCCTTGATTATGCCCGCAAGGGGCCCTTTGGAGTGTCCTTCAAATATTGCCGCAGAGGCTAATTGGGATGCCCGCAAGGTATCCTCCAAATGCCCACAAAAGCTCCATTGAAATGCCCGCAGGCCTTATAGTAGCCCTCAAATATGTCCTCAATGCTTATACAAATGCCTGTAGCATACCACCATCAGATGCCCGCAAGAGGGCTTTGAAATGCGTGCAAGGAGCCTTCCAAATGCCCGCAATTTCCTTGTCATCATCCTTTTCCTTTCCATATTCTTTTTCCTTTGTCTTGCATCTTCCACATCATGATATTGTCATGCTTTCCAAGTCATATCTTTTGTCCTCCATGCTTGCTTGCCATGCTTGCCAAGTTCCTTTTTCCATATCATGCTTGCTTGCCTTCAACCTTGTCATTCAATCTTTGTCCTCATTTTCCATGTTGGCCATGTCATCCATCTTTTCCAAGTCATCATGTTCTTCATGTCATCATTCCAGTCTTTGTGTTGATCTCATAATGTGTGTCATGCTTGTCTATGCATTGTGCCATGTCATTTACCTTGTCATTCTTGCTTCCATGTCATCACTTTTTGGCCTTTGTCATTAGTGTGTTGTCATCAATGACAACTATAGTCATCAATATCCCCCTTTGTCATTGATGGAAACTTCCTCAACCTTCTCTCCCCCTTTGACATTAATGACAAAGGGCCAAAAATTTAGCCAACAAAAGCTTCACAATGCCCAATTTTTTTTAAAAATCTTTGAATACTTCATCATATTTGTTGATCTCTCCTTTTGACTGAGCTTGGTATAATTTATGGGAAATCATCCTCTTTTCTTGCCATCTCAATTATTCATACCAATATACATATTCTCCTTTTTGGCTGTACATGATCCCCCTGAGCTTATGTCCTCAACTTCCTTTTTGAAACAACTTGTCCTTGAAAAAATTTCATTGCCTTGTCATCATAACTCTGTCATATCTGATTTGACTTTTGCACCATGTTTTTGCTGCATAAAACATCTTCATCATAATTTTGTTATTTCTTATTTGATTTCTAAGTCATCCAGTGATTTAGTCCTTCAGCTTTGACCTTCAAATTACATACTGCCATGTCACCTGAGTTTAGATCCTTAAGCTTCATTGTGGATTTGCTTCAATGTCTTCAACAATGCTTGAAGAAAGTACACTCCTGTACTGTTGTTGCTATTTCACTTTTCGGATCTTCCTGACTTACTTGTGCAACCGGTGTCATAGGGTTGTGCTTCCAACAAATATTTCTTGCCAAACATATCCAATATTTAGTATAAAAGATGAGCATGTATTGAGAGCAATTCTTCAATCATTACCAAAATGCAGTAACATGTCTTTTCAGAAATTTTGCACCTGTTTTTATTGAACTCCAATATTTCAACAGTCCTTCTTGACCATAAGTTTCAGCACACATGCCTTCCTTAAATTGGTGCTTCCTTGTAGATTTTCAATACTTCCAACTGCTCTAGTAAATTCATAAAAGGTAAGCATGCATCAAAAACTTCAAAATATTACCATGCTACTTTAGGTTGTTTACCAACAATACTCCCCCTATCAATATGCCACGATCCTTGGACCTGTTACTTCCTTGGAGAAGCCATCATTTACCCATTGAGTCCATCCTCCAATAATGAACTCATGGTGTACCTAAGGTATTTTAAAGAACCTCAAATTTGGCTTTCCATATGGAAACCATCTTCCTTGCTGTGGTCAACCTCATCTGGATTTAACAAGATATTTTTCTTCACACACACTTGCTTCTTGGCATCTATATTTTCATCATTTTCTCTATTATCTTTGTTGGTTTTCTTAGCTGAGTTGTATGTTAATATTATCATAGTATTCCAACAGTCTTGAGCTTTGTGCCCAAAGCCATTGCAATCATGACATCTCATAGTTTGACAATATGCAACAATGTAACCTAACCGATTGCATGACCAACACCTAACTGAGCTGGTGGAACTTCCATCACTTCTCTGGTCAACTTGTTTTCTCCATCCTTGAGAATGTCCCTAACTGTAGGTTCTTGTATTTTGTTTTTCAAATCTTCTTGCATTGGTCTTCTTCCAAGGTTCATTTGTTCTTCTTGTGGATGTGTACAAGAGACTCCTCCTTGATTGATTTCTTTGACTTGCACAATCTTAGGCTTTGTGACCAAACCCACTACACATGTAACATCTTAAAGTATGACAGGTGACAGCAATATGTCCATCTTGGTTACATGTCTAGCATCTAACCTTGTCATTTTGTTTTCCAATATTCTTTCTTCCATCTACACAATCCATTGCTTTGTGACCAAAGTTATAACAAGAAAAAAAATAACCATTAAATCCATTTTCATACCTTGGACCTTGTTTCCATCTAGGAATTGTTTCTTTGCTTTGAGGATTGGGACGAGCTCCTTGATGTATTCTTAAACAACCAACATCTTTGTTTTCATGTGCAGGTACATGGGATGCATCCTTGGTCATTGATGGACCTTCTTCTGGAGTCTTGGGAGACAAAGTGTCATGTTCATCTTCCTTCTTCCAAGTGTCATGTTCTTCTTCCTTCTTGAACCCAAGACCAGATGTGTCAAAAGGAGACCTTTGACATTTCAGTATTTCATCCAAGATGTCTGTACTTTTGTTGAACTTCACATGTGTGTTTGAATTCTCCACCTTTTTTCTGCGATTGACAATTTCCATCTCAAGTTTCTGATTTGTCATCTCTTTTTCTTCCAACTAAAGCTTCATTATTTCTTCCATTCTGTTGGCTTCCTCCAACTGAGTTTTTAGATCAATATTAACCTTCCTTGTCTCCTTAAGGTATTATGAATCTTTACCAAGCTCTTTCTTTTCTTTGGTTAGATTGATCAACTCAAGCTTTAGCTTTTCATTTTCATCTTCTTTCTCCTTCAGTTGATCTTGCAACATTACTCCTTTAAGCTTAATTTTCTTAAGCAACTCCCTTAGCTCCATGTTCTTCTTTTGGAAATCCTCCAAACAATCAAAGGTTGTTTTCCTAAACCTCTTGTAATCAGATTGGTTAAGTTCAACTTTGTTAAAACACCAATCAACTCTAAGATCTATGTTACATACATAGTTTATAATTCTCGATCTGGCTTTCAACAATTCTTCATCATTATCTACAGTGGCATTTTCAACCTCATCAAATATAGACATACTACAATCAAAATTATCCATACCTTTACTAGAGCATAATTCTTCCTTTTCTTCATGTTTGACATCATCAGTAGTCTTGAATTCATTCTCCTGATTTTGTTTTTCAGTGTCTTGTCTTTCCTTTTGGTATTCACACTCCAACTTTAACCATAGATCCTTTGTTGAAGTGTATTCACCAGTACCTTCTTTGACTGAATTTGGAATACCATCCAAGAGAAAATTCAGTGCTGTTGTATTGTACTTCTTTGCATCTTTCCGTGTTGCTGCTTTGCCCTTCTTGTTTGACAAATTGGGTGGATTGATCACAATCTCCTACACTCCAAATTTTTTGAGATAGGATTTCATCTTGCTCCTCCAAGCAAAATAATCCTTCACATCAAACCTTGGTACATCATTGATGAATTCTTCTTTTGGGTCCATAATTGTGTCCACGGATCTCCTTCAAGCTTGCTAGGCTAGTAGTGAAGTCCGACTCTGATACCAATTGTTGGACACAATGTTCACACTGAGAGGGGGGTGAATCAGTGTGAGGCCAATTTTCAATTCTTTTCAACTTCTACCAATCAACTAACAATTCATCAATGCATTATTCTATCATTTACATGATCATTTCATAAGAATCCATCACTTACTCATTCATGAATCATAAGCATCTAAATCATGGAGTCATAACAAGAACCATAGCACAAGAGAACACAACACAATTTAATCTTTGTAATATTTTTGTAATTTGTGGGACTGGATACAATCGTTAAGGTAAATCAACACCTACTGATACAAAGAACACCAAATCCTCATCCAGGACCCAACCCAGTTTTCTTAGACCCACCCAAGAAGAGTTGAGGTTTCCAAACCCCAGATGCAAGACTAACTTGCATTTACTATACATTATACATACTCATATCATCACACACACACATATCTTCAGCCACTGTCATATCACATCATCAACCACCAATCTGTCTCAACCAATCTCATCATCATCTTATCATTGTCTTGACCAAGACTTTCCACATCAATCACTGTCACTGTCTTCACACTGAGAACATCATTCTGTCTATGAAAGCATCATCAACATACTGTCCATAAGCTGATCATCACCACATCATTCAACATTCTGCTCAACCCATCATCAACATTAGATCATCTTTATTCTGTCCATGAGTATATTAGCATTCTGCTCATCATTATGTAGCCATCAATATATCACTGTCAACAATTCTGTTCATGAGCATATCAACAATTTGTCCAGGAGCACGTTAGTAGTATTTTGTCCAGGAGATCATCTTCTGTAACAATAAAATAATAAAAAATTAATATTAATTTATTATTATAGCCATTCCCTTTGGTGAAAAGGTGCAAGACAAACTTATTTAAGCCCTACCAATTGTATTCATTTATCATCTCCTACATTACATTTTTATACATTCTTCTACATTACGTTCGCCTTCGGCTACCTTGCTCTTCCATTGGTATCAAAGCCTCTCGGCTCTCGGCACCAGACCACCACCTTCCACTCCAATTCCCCTGCCCACCACTCCCATACACCATGCTCCCTCCTTTGCTCTCATCCACCTTCTCCCACGCTTTTTCCCCCATCATCTTTCCGCTTACTCCCTTCAACCCTCCTACGCATAGCCCCCTCCGCAACATCCCACTCCACGCTTCTCCCTTCGCCCAACCTCCTCCTCCAACTCACCCTCCACTTCATCACTTTCCTTCACGCCCAGCCACCATCGCAGCTCCACCTCCCACGAGCCACCACCGCAGCTCCATGCCCCCGCCATCCCCTCGTGCTCCACACCATCCCCTCCTGCTCCACGCTCCCGCCATCCCCTCCGCCATTTCCCCACATCTCCACCATCCCCTGCACTGCTCATAGCCCCCGCCATCCCTTTTGCTCAAACACCCACTCATCCTCCTGCTTCCACCCATCATTCTGCCGCCCACCATTCGCCCACCTTCCTCCCTCTCGCCACCTTCCTCCTTCCCACGGTCGGCTGTCAATTTTTTTTAATATTAATACCCTAATATTAATAATATTTATTAATATTATTGTTAATTTAAAAAAAAAACTATATTATAATAATAATTATTATTATTATAATTAGTTAATTAAAAAAAAATCGTGGCGGGCTGGCTTCGTACAACAAATAAAAATAAATCCACATTCAGCGCTGAGAAGATTCCACGAATCACCAGATCAATGAGTGAATTAAACGCCCGATTCGATTCAATCAATGAGAAGATTAACAAGAACTACGAGGAACTCCAAGCAAAGATCAAACAAACAGTGACAATTTGACATCGACTTGGACACAAATCATGTCACGAATGGAGAACTTTGTACTCACTCTACAAGAAGACCAAAAGAAAAATCAGGCAGTTCTAAACGCCATCTTGGACAGATTACCATCACCAAAAGATATGCAACCAAACTCTCCCAGAACACCGGAGCAGCCAGATCCCTTCAACATGTCGTCATCATACTCATATACACGAGGACGACAAATACGGGTGAAAGTCGAGCTACCCAAATACGATGGGGACGAACGACAGTGCATAGCGTGGATTAACAAAGCCAAGGAATACTTAGACATCCACAATATCCATTACGAAGAGGAGAAAGTTAAATATGCCTCCATGCATCTAGAAGGCAACACTTACAACTGGTACTTATGGTGGAAGAAAACTGCAAGAATCTGTTCTCATAACTGGGTTAGTTTCAAGAACGACCTCATTAAAAGATTCCAAGGCGTTGAAGAAAAAGACTTCTTTTCCAAAATCACAAGGTTACAACAAAAAAGCAGTGTCGATGAGTACACCTGTGAGTGGGAAGCGCTGTCGACTCGAGTTCCAGAGTTAGCCGATGACCAATGATTACAAACCTAAATACACAGTTTAAAACAACACATTTGTGATGAACTAGAGTTACATAACATCTCAACCATGGAGGAAGCACGACGTAAAGCCAGGATTATTGAAAGAAAATCCGTTCATACAAATTTCAACTAAGACGACTCCAGAGAGAACCCCCTCCAATCAGCATACACAGGAAATCCAAGATATACACCGCCTCAACTTAGGGAAGGAGTGAAGCCCAGTTTAGAGGCCTAGAGAATAAAGGAAGGGAAATGTAAGTCCTGTGGAGACAAATGGGATCCTAAGCATAGATGCTTACAAAAGAAATTGTATGCATGTGAAGCAGAGTTGGAAGTCAAGGAACCAATTGAGAACGATGCGAAGATTCAACAAGACTACCACACAGAAATCGAGGACGACACCCCACAAATCTCATTAGCTGTTATTACCAGAATCTCCCAACCACAAACATTGAAGCTTATAGGACATATAAAAAAGAATAACGTCACAGTTCTCATCGACTTGGGCAGCACCCATACCTTCATTAATGTCAACCTTGCTAAGGTATTTAACTTATTTGTTTTTCCAGTACCTAACATGAAGGTTATGGTAGCAGATGGCAAGAAGATTAACAACGTAGGAAAATGTCACAAAGTCAAGTTACAAATACAAGAGTATAAATTAGAATCATAATTCTTTGCGGTACCGTTGGGAGGAGTCGACATAGTATTAGGAATACAATGGTTACAAACCTTGGGTACATACTCCGCAAATCACCAAGAACATTTTATTGAATTCCATGCGTTCGGGAAAACACACAAATTGTACGGGTTCCAACCACCTCCGACACAGTTGGTTACATCACATCAGATGGAAAAGCTACTTCAGAAGGATGCACCAACGTACATACTTCAATGTCAAGAAATGAAGCTTCTAACAAGTAAAGGAGATAGGGACAAACAACCAGAGATACAAAAACCGATTAAAAAACATTGCAAGGTGTTTCAAGAGCTACCTATGGAGCTCCCACCAAATAGAAAAATCGAACACATATTCGAAATAGATCCAGGGACAAAACCCGTCAGTAGCAAACCATACAGGTGTCCACATCAGAGACGATGCAACAATTCATGTAATCATTGTCGTCAAATAATCTTTGAGGACAAAGCTTCCCTTGAGGGGAAGGCAATGTAACAATAAAATAATAAGAAATTAATATTAATTTATTATTATAGTCATTCCCTTTGGTGAAAAGGTGCAAGACAGACTTATTTAAGCCCTACCAATTGTATTCATTTATCATCTCCTACATTACATTTTTATACATTCTTCTACATTACGTTCGCCTTCGGCTACCTTGCTCTTCCATCTTCAGCATTCTGCCCAAGAGCACAACATCATCATTCTGTCTAGTCATCACTTTGTCCAGGAGGTCATCTTCACCATTCAACACTTCATTCTTTAACATGCCATTTTTGCAGCCCCGAAACTCAGATCTACGAACTCAAAGTTGCTCTACTCCAATCTCATGAGCTCATCATCAACAATCTATCCAAGAGAATATTATCAACACTTTTTCCAGGAGATTAACTTCAGCAGTACATCATCATTCTTTCTAGCACATTAGCATTCTGTCCAGCACCAAGCTTCAATTTTCATTGTGTCTTCACAAAAGGAGAAAAAGATAAAATTCATTTGTTGCTCCTCATGTCTGCTGTTGCCCCGAACAACTTAGACCACCGAACACGGGACTTACACTTCTTTCCACCGAAATTCTTCAGACTTAAAGACACACTTAAAAGCAAGAACTCGTTTTCTATTTATACTTTTCTTTCCCACTAATCCTGGAGGCTGACTTGTCCTCTTTATTCTTATTTTATCATTAAGGAGATTAAATAAATAAAAAATGATTTGTTTAATGGTATTCCAGGTCATTTTAATTTAATCATCAACTTGGTGGATGTCCTCAAAGACCAATACTTATGGGTCCAAGACCCAAACATTCACACTCCATATTTTCATCTCATATCATTTTATTGCTTCTAGAATGTATTTATTTTTATCATTAAATAATAAATCAAGTAGGATTTATTTTAGGATGGCTGACCCCATCACACCATTTCCATGTTATCCTCATTTAAAATATATATTATATATTGAATTTCTTGCAACAACATCATGGTCTTTATGCCCGCATGATCTCTACTTTTATGCCCGCAAGGGCCTTTAGCAAGCCTCCATTAGCAAGCCTCCATAAAATGCACGCAATGGGTGTGGAAGATGGCCGCAAGGGATTAAATTCATGCTAGCAAGGGCCTTTTGGATATGCTCGCACTGTCCTTGATTATGCTCGCAAGGGGCCCTTTGGAGTGTCCTTCAAATATGCTCGCAGGGTCTAATTAGGATGCCCGCAAGGTATCATCCAAATGCCCACAGGAGCTCCATTGAAATGCCTGTAGGCCTTATAGTAGCCCTCAAATATGCCCGCAAGGATTATACAAATGCCTGCAACATACCACCATCAAATGCCCGCAAGGGGCCTTCCAAATGCCCGCAACTGCCTTGTCATCATCCTTTTCCTTGCCATAGTCTTTTTCCTTTGTCTTGCATCTTCCACATCATGAATTTGTCATGCTTTCCAAGTCATATCGTTTGTCCTCCATGCTTGCTTTCCATGCTTGCCAAGTTCCTTTTTCCATATCATGCTTGCTTTGTCATAGATGCTTTCTTTCCTCCAACCTTGTCATTCAATCTTTGTCCTCATTTGCCTTGTTTTCCATGTCATCCATCTTTTCGAAGTCATCATGTTCTTCATGTATTCATTCCAGTCTTTGTGTTGATCTCATAATGCGTGTCATGCGTTTCTATGCATTGTACCATGTCATTTACCTTGTCATGCTTGCTTCCATGTCATCACTTTTTGGCCTTTTTCATTAGTGTGTTGTCATCAATGACAACTATAGTCATCATTTTCAACATTTTTCGAGTATATTTTATGTCATCTTTTGTTTGAAGTCCAGTAGGAAATCTGTAAAAAATCTTAGGATCACATATAGTAGCTATGGAAATTGTATAATTTGGGTTAGCCTTTAAGAATTTCTGTTAGCGTTTAAGCTTTATATTTTATTTATGATTTCACATACAATGTAGAATCAAATAAAAATGAATTTGTACTGGCCAATAACAATGAGTATTGGGCTATGATATTTTATATTTTATTTATGTAATATGTTTGCATTGAAAACCAAACTATTGTTTTTCAACTTGTGTGCGCACAAACCTCATTTCTAGATCCATTAACCCTCAAAGCTATTTTTCCTCAATTTGCGTCTAAAGTTTTCAGATCTATTAACCCTCAAGTGCGCAAAAATTCATTTCCAGGTCCATAGAGCACTTGATATATATTCTTATTTTATTATGTAACTCATTTCTATTTGGGCATTTTTAGTTTATGTAATTTGTTTGTCTCTTTTGCAATTTGTAATAAAGATTTTAGCTGGTAATTGACACAATTTGGGGACAAGGAGAAACCCTCTGTGTTTCCTCGAGTTTCGCCCAAATCCCCCAAGTCCTCGAGGTGCGGGGAGCGAGGGGGGCGTGCCCCGACCCTAGGGAACACATCCCCTTGTAACATTGCAAAAAACTAATTACTATGTATTCGTATTAATTGATAAACTAACATATGAAAAAGAAATATCTCATGACCATATATTTACCCAATTATAACAATGGATCTTCCATGTATTTACCCTATTTATAACAATGAATCTTTAAAAGGAGTAATAAAGCAGTTACACATTCAACCCATATATCAGTAAATCTACTTTG
The DNA here is from genome assembly GCA_027924585.1 of Larix kaempferi. Classification (NCBI taxonomy): domain Eukaryota; kingdom Viridiplantae; phylum Streptophyta; class Pinopsida; order Pinales; family Pinaceae; genus Larix; species Larix kaempferi. Next base: position 23,273,590 of record BSBM01000910.1, read on the forward strand.
TTAATCAACTCAGATATTAGTAAATTTGCTACTTTGTTATTCGACCTAGATATTAATAAAGCTACTTTGTTTTGATTTTAGAAAAACTTCAAAACAAAAACTAGCTACTATGTAGCTTTCCCTAGACTAGATGCTATGAAACTTTCCCTTGTTATTAAAAGATATATTAATACATTCTTATTAAAAAATATATTAATAATTTACGCACAATGACATCGTAATACTTAATAAATGGGCCAAATTATTAAGTAATATGTTTACCATGGCACAAAGCTACATGTTAAAAGAAGTGGCTTCCTTGAAAAGGTAGGACATCTTACATAATTGCTTATTAGTTCTTTCAATAAATCGAATGTATTTACAATTTATTTTGTTCTAATAAGATTTTTATTTTATTTTATTTTATTTAGTATACAATTTCAAAAACAACTTTTAAATTTTAATATATTTTAATTTAAAAAGAGTTTTATTTTTTTATATATTTTAATTCCAAACAAAAACTTCAAATTTTGATATATTTTAATTTCAAAAAACTTAAAATTTTAATATATATTAATTTAAAAAATTCTATATTTTAATATATTTTATATTTTTATTTATTACAATTTGAAGAAAAAAAATTTGAATAATTGTTTTTCTAAAATATTTAAGAGAAAAAAAATATACTGAGCTAACAATACTTTCTAATAACATTTAATATTAATCCGATACATGAAACTAAATATTAAATCAATAAAATTCATATGCTTCTTATAAATCTAACAAATTAAATTAATAATAAAAGATCTTTATCATAATTTCATGTCTACGCGGAAAAGAGAATACACTTGAATGCCAATAAAAATGCCTTTTGAATCTACAACATGAATCATCACACTACATTTATGAAAAGGATAAAAAAGCTTATCACCCAGCACGCAATGATGCTCGTCTAAACATCCATAATCGTAGCATACTTAAAACATGGTGAGCAAATGTGGGCTACCAACCGGTGCTCTCACATTATGTTGTCTTAAATACATAGCAAAATATGCTTCCAAAGTAGAGGGTAAATCAGAGACCTACTATCATATGTTTCTTAGAAGCACAGCTACATCATATCCACAGGACTCATACTCATATCCTTGTTGTCGTTTGCAATTAGAAGCATTGTTGATCGAGACATCAGTGCTCACAAAACTTGCCATATGTGCAAAAATTACACTTTGTCATATGCAACCGGTCCTTCACCAAACTAAATGTTGGTCGCCAAATATTTCACCACGTTTCTCCTATCTTGGTCGATTGCTTACCGACTCCAATTTCATAAATTCCTACTTGCAACGCCCTCCAACATTGGACCCTTTATGTCTTATAGACCTTGCACAATAATGGTCATATAACTAGGGGCACAAAACTAAAAAGTGGAAAAAGAGAACTGTCCCCATAATCATCCATTCCCGGCCGCACTTTACTTCAATTCCAACCAAAGATTCCAATGTCTTTCTTGAATTCTATTGGAGTGAGCTACTTTTATATAATCGCTTTTGTTCCTTCACTAAATACACATGCCTTACAAAACATGACATTCTGTCAAATTGGGAGTGCATATGAAATACCTATTGTGCATGGCATGTTGTCGATCGCATTTTTGCACCCACTCTCGATGAGACAACATCTGGAGATGAGGATACCAATCATAACATACATCCCAACATGGAGATGAATGAATGTAATTTTTTGTCAATATTAGTCCCTACTTGCAATATCCACATTAATGAGCTTGACATGCCTGGCCTCTGATATTTCGACACCAACCATACACGGAATCGTCAAGAAGTATCAACATATACATTGGATACTGCACCAAACTACATTGACTATAACTAAAGGAGTGGGGAAAGTAATACAAGATACCACTCTCCTGCCTACTTCCACAAATACATTATCTCACAATCAACAACTTGCATTTGACATAGTCTTACAACATTCACAAGCACAAAGAACTAAAGGGCCATCGAGGATGATCATCCAAGGAATTGCAGACACGGGTAAATTCTACCCTATAAGCACCATAAAAAAACATTATCTTATCAAGTAGCCTTTGGCTATAGCCCACTACTTCTCCTTGCCCATACTAAAGTTGCAATGTTTAACATACATGCAGGGCTCCAAATTCCTATAAAGGACACGAAGCCTCCCTATCAGTGTTCCAAGAAGGGATGAAGCATATTCAATATATTCTCATTGATGAGATGAGCTTCATAGGACCTAAATTGTTTGTGTAGTTTGAGAATCGCTTGTGTGATTGTTTTCCATAACAAAACAATTTCTCATTTGAAAACTGTTCAATAATTCTTATCGGTGATTTGGGCCAACTCCCACCTGTGATCGACAAACCTCTATATGCAGTAGCAACTCTGGGGAAGTATTTGTGGACAAAATTTACCATTGTCATCATTTTGGAAACAACCTTGTGTTAAAGGGACACTAATTCCACCCAACTTCATTTCCAATAGCTATTGATAAACATCCACAATGCTACACCAACCTTGTAAGACTGGAGCCTCCTCCAATCTAGGACTAATAGATTCTTGTCAATAGAGGAGCGTTCAAAATTTAACACAACAATCCATCTCTTTGCAATGAACACTCTTGCAAACAATCATAACAAATACATGCTTCAAGCATTGGCTATGCCTATTGCATGATCTGTCGCAAATTTCACCAACGATTCAAATGCACAATAAGATGATGACCATCAACTAGAAAAATAAATTGTGTTATGTGTGGAGCAACAAGTAATGCTATCATGCAATTTATGGGTCCAATCAGGACTAGTAAATGGTGCACTTGGAGTGGTCGTGCAAATTGTGTACATACTTGGATCTAGCCCTCCTAAGTTTCCAGCCTATGTTTTCGTGGAATTCGATAAATACATTGGCCCTCCATGGGACTAATTTCAACAAAGCACATACCAATTCCACCCATAAATCGAAGTAACAAACAAATCCCCCTTAAGATGGCTTGGTCATTGACTATCCATAAATACCAAGGACTGACATTAACAAGGTCAACCATTGATATTGCTAACATTGAGCGACCCGACCTTCACAACAATGTCATTCACTACAACATTTGAAGGAATGTGAATTGCACCATCGTTCTCCTTCGACCACTATGAAAAGATTAAAGACACTTCATAGGTCACACTTCGAAAAAGGGAAGAAGCACAACTTCATTCTCTGTCCTTTTCACACTTAAAATTGCATCCCTCAATCCCTGCACTCCCCTACCAAATGAAAATACCAAATTTATTGCCAATATTATTATAGTCAAACTTGATAACTACCTATCCCTTTATTGTTTTACTCACACATATGCATACTTTCTCGTGTGACAAATTAATGTACATTTCATTTTACTTGCCATCGATTACATGGGTTTCTATTTATTGTTTATTAGTACTTGCACTAAATTTTTCCTTTAAATTTCATCGACTACTATGCCCTCCATAGAGTCACTAGACTTGCTTTCAACACATAAATTTATATTATCTACATACACACAACTTTCTCTCATTTTTTCAACATATCAAAGTTCTTTTCGGTGTTTCATTCCTCCCGCTTTGGGGGTATGCTAGTTATTATTATATTAACCCCTGCAACTTGAACGCAACATTAAACTTGACTATTACGGTTCTCACATGAAGGTGAAAATGCGCTCCAAGTGTGCTTTGGTGTAATCATGAGCACTTTACAACGAAATGTGGTGCAACAATAGTCTGCCCAAGGCAGAAAGTATGCTCGATAAAGTTGCGTTCACAACAAAGTATGTTGAATAAGACATTACAGGTTAATTTTATGTCTAAATTTTTAAATTCGTGGAAGTGAAAGTACACAAGGAGTTTTGGCTCATTCAAACTTAGACAGAAAAGTACATAGGGATTCGGGGCTCATTCAAACTTAGACAGAAAAGTACATAGGGATTCGGGGCTCATTCAAACTCCATGTGCGTGAACCCAGGCTTAAGCTACCTTGACGTCATACTAATGTGAGCTACACGAGCCAAGGTTTTCATGCATACACGCAAGCTATATACCACAATGGAAAGTTTTACATTGTATCCATCTGACGACATTCTTGTACGTCTATCAGATGTGGTTACAGTGTAATGATTTTAAAAATAAGAGTTCAACCAATAAAAAGTTAGATAAATTAATTTTAATATATATATATATATATATATATATAAAATTAAATTTCGGCACATGTCAAAAATATTTTAAGTCAAAGCTAATTAATATATGGTGAATTTTACATGTGCGCACACTATATACCACAATGGAAAATTTTATATTGTATCCATCGGACGACATTCTTGTACATCTATCAGATGTGATTACAGTGTAATGATTTCAAAATAAGAGTTCAACCAATAAAATGTTAGATAAATTAATTTTAATAAATATAAAAAAATACAATAAATAAATATAAAATTAAATTTTGGCACATGTCAAAAATATTTTAAATCAAAGCTAATTAACATATGGTCAACACATTAATGATTGCCATACATGTTGTAGGGATAATAATGACAACACATTAGATTGAGAACGCATAGATGTAGATGTATATGTGGTATTAGGTTCATATTAGTTGTAGGCTATTGAGTAAATATAGCGGATTTTGTGCTTGTAGCTTATGAAAGGACGTATCTCTACTTTAGAAATCTACATATAAAATCAATATAGTTTTGAAGTTACTTTGTTTTCTCTATCTTTTTAATTTATCTTATTTACATAATTACAATTTAGTTATAGTTTCATGGTATCATAGCTACAATTGAAAGTGTATGCCATTTTGAGCTTGAAAAGGTGTAAGATAAAGATATAGCCATGCAACAATAAATATATGGTCATGCATGATGTAATGATATTTAAAGGATAATAGTTTGATTTGATGGTGTTGGATTCAATCTTTGGAAAATTAAAATGAATATGTTTTTACTGAATAAGGACCTTTTTAAGATACTTGAATGGATTGAGACTAAACTTGTGTATGATTTAGACTTGATAGGGCTCGTTCTTGAATACTTTTGAGTTTAAGTGACAATGTACTATACAATTAAGGGAAAAACAACAAAAGATGCTTGTGATCAATTGGTTAAAATGTATGAATCAAATGATGTGAATACAAGATTGTATCTATGGTTAGTTTTTCCAATTAATAATATTGGAGTCATAGAATATATTAGACCATGTACAAACTAATTTAAGTTTCTCAAAAACAAATTGGCATCATGTGGGTTAGTAATTGCATAAGAAAACATTGTATGACACTTCTGGATAGGTTGGGAGGATACTATTAATGATTGGTAGTAGATTTGAGCACTCAACCAAATCTAGACTTGTGGAATATAGTAGTAGCACTACTACAATTCAATAAGTTAGAATAAACAATGCGAGTTTCAATGATGAGACTTCTACATCTCCTTTTTCAACGGTATATAAAGGCAAGGCAAAGAAGAAGAATGAAAACAATTCTCATTTCTCATAGTGCAATGTCTCCAATATAATAAAGACAAGCTGTGAGTTTGAATGATGAGACTCTTGCATCTCCTTTTTCAACTGTATATAAAGGAAAGGAAAGGAAAAAGAATGAAAAAAATTCTCATCTCTCATAGTGTAATGTCTTGCATAAGGTGGTGAAAAAGAAGGGAACATGCTTTCCTTACGGGGCTTTAGGACATTTTAAGAAACAAAACACAAAATAGTTAGCATGGGTTGATGAGGTAAATAAAAGGAATGTCGTTTTAGGATTAAATGACATTGTTTACTATCACTATGTCCTCAAATTATGGTGGTCCAAAGTGTTGGTACTTAGATTTATGAGCAACTCAACAAATTGAACTTAAGAGAACTTAATGGTTCACGTCATATAAAGAGTACCCAAAGATTGTATATAAAAATACATGAAATTATTAGAGTTGGCAGTATGAAGATGTTTGATAGTGCATATAAACAAATCCAAAATGTATGGCATATCATTGATTTAGAAAAATCCTTTTGTTAATTAGTAAGATTCTAGATGAATGAATTGGTAAAATTTGATAGTAAGGTATGTGTTTTAAGGGACATAAAGGGAATTGATATTCTTAAATAAATTAGAGATGGAAACCCATATGTGTTTTGTGCTTCAATATTAAGTTACATTAACAATAACAAATAGTAATAGCTCAACTTTAGTCCTTTGGCATCACATTTTTTTTGTGAATAAGAGAGGAAAATTCTATTACTAAAAGAAGAAAGTTACAAAAAAAAGGTTTTCCCTGAGCATAGACCAAATCATCCAGAAATCCCACTAAACCATCAAAATAGCCATTCTACTTGAAACCATCTTTACTAACCACTTTAATGTCTTAGAAATATCTCATCCCAGGCGTAAAGCCACTACAAACCCTTCCCATCCCAGGCGATACGTCATTACAAAACAAACTATCGGGCTTAACAGACACTAATTCCCAGCTCGACAAACAAAACATACACTAATTCCTGGCTCGAAGCCGTTTCAAAACCAACACAAAATCATTTTGAAGTGATGCCACAAAACAATAAGGCGGAGAGTAAAAATTACTAGACTGGGTCTGTCGTTGGAGGTGCAGACTCCTCTTGAGTTTATTCATTGCGGGCCGACGAGGAATGATCAGGGTTCCATGGAGGAGACTAGTTGCGCACCGGATTATCCATGAAGGAAGCTTTGGCCAAATACCTCACCCCATCCATGTCCACCATATTACGCAACATATCCTCCTTGCAATTTCCAAAAATATGCACTACCAGATCCCCAAAGCTTACTCGTTCTAACATCACTTTATCCAGAATCCGCCTCAATATCCAATATGGTTCAAGAGTAGCCTCCATTCCGCAGTCCTCAATTCTTCGCTTCACCTCATCGTCCTCCATTTTCAAAATGGATTTGTCAATATGGGATGGGATACCCTCCATATATTCCGTCCCTACCTCCTCTTCCACCATGCCTCGCTCAACTCTTCCTCTTCCCCCCAACGACTTCACATTATTTGGTAGGGGGCCATCAACATACAACCAACTTTCACAGGAGACGACCCCTTATCACCTTCCAAAAGGATGGGCCTACGAAGCTCGACATCCCGCCTCTTAATCACAACACCTTCCTCCTTAAATACTTTCCTCCATAATCTCCCCCAAGAATCGCCATTTGCAAGATTAATCAAATTGATAGGGAATAATTTAATGGCTCCGTGCAGGAACAAGTTGTCACTCCATCCCTCCTGCCTCTTTCCTCCATCTTGATGTATCACGTACCAAACGTACATTCTGATCCAATTATTAACTGCCTCAGACAACGAACCATATTGACTCTCTTCCATGGTGTCCCGTCTGCTTAAATTCCTTCACCTCATCCATTACACCACCCCCTCCTCGAACGTCTTGCATTTAAACCCTCCCTCGCTCGTCAGATAGAAATTTGATTTATTTAACCACGAGGCCATCCTCATATTGTTTGGATTCTTGTAAGTGGTAGAAATCTGTCCATTGTGGTTTTACACTTGCTACCATAACATGAACATCCACCTACAACACATCCTCTTGACACCATTATAGAGAAGCCAAACAACCATTAGTAATTATTAGCAAAATTTCAATCCTGAAATTCACAATATGTTTTGTACATAAATTAAATTTCACAACCATGAGACTCTTATCATAATTTTTGGCTTTTGCGCATTGTAGTTTTCAGTCTTTATTATGGACTTACCCACATTGCCATACCCAAGACATTTATACCTAAAATCTGAAAATTTCAGTCAGCTAAACACTTGGTGAGTATCTGTGCAAATAATATTTTCATTGTAGCATTTACACTAATCACTGAAGTGATATCAGAATTATAATACTCAATAATTCAAACACTATTAGCTATTATTTTCTCAGAGACAATGACATACATCTACTTTATGTGCATCATTATCACAATAAAATTGAAAGGTGCAGTCACATCATCTATGCAATCAAATAAAACTTCTAAATACTCATTACTACACAGCTATATCATTTCCTCCAACTCTGTCCTCCCAATAGTGCATTATAGGAGGCCATCAAACATGACTACCTTCTTCATGCAATCATTTTCCTGCATCCCTAGCAACTCATGAAATGATCTCAAAATTGCCAATAATTCTATCATTTCCGTTATTAATGAATTGCAATGAAATATATGCCACAACCATGGATTCACACAATGCATTTCAACATGTGCACCCACACATATGCATGCACATTCACAACATTTACATAATATTTTAATGTACATTTATTTAATGTACCCAGTGCACTACAACATTGATCTAAACATTCTTGTGCCTACACAGGTTTCTTACCATGGTAACTTGGACATCCTAGCCAATGCTTCAACACCATACCCAACCATCTCCCCAATCACTTAGTTAACTGTTTGGGTTCCTTCCTTCTTCACCTGAAAACAACATCAGGAGTTCACTCACTCCCTATGTGTTGAAAAAGAGGTTTCATCCCATATTAACACCAATAGGGAGTTCATGGTATACTTGTTGAGCAATGTAGGCTTAACAACCCAACATCTTCATGGTCGCATGCATGGCATGCTCTTATTTCTCATGAATGCAGTCTACATTTTAACCAATCACATGGTATGAGGCTCCTTTCCTTTACTACCCCATACCTCACCATAACATAGATGTATGGAATTCACATAAATGCATTCAACCTTACATGCATACCATTTTGTAATGATTAAAAATATGGTTGAAGGGATTCTTAACCATCATCTTTCAACACTTACACAATTAGTATAAATAAAAATTACCTGCGTGGATTCCATTAACATATTATATGATGTTACTTGATCAATTTGTCCTCTTACAAGGACTACACAAACCTTCCACCAACCTCTTGATCATATATTTGTTGCACCAACCCTTCTTCATAAGGTTGCTGGTCACATGCAACAACATCATCAACATCTTTAGCCATGCTTATGTTGTCTTTGGTCCTACAACCAATAGCAACACCAATAGTGAGTATCAACCACAATAATTATCTTAAGTGGCTCACTGCATATGTAAAAATTCACTAGCTTTACCAACATGTAATATCATATACATGCACAAGCATCTTCTCATGCACTGTGCAATGTCTAGCAATATGCCCACTAGTGCACATTCACTTTATCCGTCTAATCTCTTGCATTTTCAGCATTCCTATGTCATAATTTTCTGTATATAGAGCTCATAAAATATAAATACAGTAGCAAGGCAGGGGTTAAGGAATTCTCCCTTTCCAATCCCTCATCATAGCATGGAATTCCTCTTCCACATCATAGTTGATCCAATTTCATGGCCTCTTTAGCAAGCACACAAGGAATCGTTAGCTATGATTTTCTCACCAAGCAGCAATTCAATACATATACTTATGTATAACATTCCTACTTGCCACTTTCCAAGCATACAATTCCTATGCTATAAACATAAATTGTTTAAAGTGAGAAATTTCCCTCTTTATCAACATTGCCCTTTGGAGATTATTCTCCAATTTTCAGCTGCAACCATCTTGTCAACCCTGTGTAGCTTTTCTTGATCACTGCAATATCTCTCATTACACTATGTTCACATGATTTGCTGCTCACATTGCTTTAAGAAATTATGGCCAAGTCCAACTTGGCCTTTCTTGGACTTCCCTGCACTTATGAGCACTGTAATTTGTTCAATATTGATGCCAGGTAAAGGGCTAGATGTCTAGATGGATCCGAATCAACATTTATGTGCTGATTAGACAGTCCATGTTGGTTGTTGGGCCTCAATCACTCAAGGCGGATTCCAAAGGTATCAATCCTTTTCCAATGGAATTTCGCGTCTACTTGTTTTGTTAACCTCCTGCCACTTACACGGACGAAATGCTATAAGAGTTGTTGATTACCTTGGTGGTCTTCCTCGTCCATGGATCTGTGATCAACGAGGGACATTCACCTTTGGGATTTTGTGGACCAATCTTCCACTAACCCTTGCGCACTTCACCCAACAAAATTCTATGCGACCGTCGATCCTTCTCGGTCTCGATCTCCACCTTATGATCTATGTTCGCTCCGCAGCTCTAACAAGCATGTAATCTCTTACTTCCAAGAATCCCTAGTGCTGCAACCTTGAGTTATGATACCACTCTTTAACGTACCTGGTCCCCTTGGTTCCCTTTAGAGGTGATGGGGGAGCTACTTCGAAACAACCTGCTATTTTTTTTTCAAACTATGCACTTTCACACATCCGCAATAACTTCGGTCCGCAATCCGCAAGTCAGGAGTCAGAAGTCGGTACCCAAATGCACCACTTCAAGAATTACGCCTCCGACTTTCGCAATCAGTAATGCGAGATTCAGAACACCAAATACACAACGTCGAAGAAATACGCCTTCGACTTCCGCAATCCGCAATCTGCAGTGTGGGAGTCGGAAAGTCAGAACACCAAATTCACAACTTTGAATATTTACGCCTCTGACTTCCACAATCCACAATCCGTAGTGCGAGAGTCGAAAGTCAGAATACCAAATTCACAAATTTGAAGATTTATGCCTCTGAATTCCGCAATCTGAAATCCGCGACGCAGGAGTCGGACCACCCAATTCACAACTTCGAAGATTCACGCCTCCGACTTCCACAATCATCAATTCGCAGTGCAGGAGTCAGAAAGTTGGAACCCCAAATTCTCTGCTTCGCCGAATCACACCTCCGACTTCCGCAATCCGAAATCCACGATGCATGAGTCGAAAGTCAGAACTCCAAATTCATAGCTCCGGTAAAATTACGCCTCCGACTTCCGCAATCCAAAATCCACGATGCAGGAGTAGGAAGTCGGAACTCCAAATTCACAGCTCCGGGCAAATTACACCTCTGACTTCCACAATCCGCAATCCACCTTGCCGGAGTCAGAAAGTCGGAATCCCAAGTTCACAATTTCGGAAAAATTAGTTCTCCATCTTTTGCAATCCGCAATCCACCTTCCAGGAGTCGGGAAGTCGGAACCACTGCGTGAAACCACTAGTACATTCAGGCGGATTTTTCCATGAAATATTTCCACGTTTTGAACATTCGTGGATTAATACAATGAAATTTAAGATGTCTTTTCATTTTTTTTTTATCTTAGCGGAAAAACCGTGGCAAGATCGACGTTTTTTAATTTTCGACGAACTTTCGTCTCTATATCGACGACCTATGACTATCTTTGCACACCCGCCAAACCAATTCCAGCTTCCAACGGCTCTTGGATTTTTACACGCCGGTCAACTCATGCATTTGCGTCGATAGATCGATGATCGTTGATCTATAAATACATACTTTAAGACAATTTTCGACACATTTGCTATAGTTGCAACAAGGTTCCTGGTGATTGATTGAGCCCGGATTTTGAACTTGCGACAAATTTCATGGTGATTGTTTGAGCTCGAATATTCTACATAGCTCGGATTTTGAACTTGCATGGTTAGTATTTTTATATTTTTTTGTCTATATGTTAAGAAAAAAAAATTAGGATTTTTTTTAACATGCATGTTTGAACAAAATTTAGCATTGCTACATATATTTTGTGTGATTAATTAGTTATACTTACATGTTTTTATAGGATTTTCATACGATGATTATATATTAATTACTAATTAAACCTCTTCTTTTTTCTATAGTTCTATTAAACCCAAAATCAGAATTGAAAACCACCTTAGTGGTATCCAATAACTTCCAGTTATGCTTGTGATTGCCTTGGATTCTTCAACACTTGAACTGTGAGCTTCAACTGTGTCACATGGTTCTGTCGCCATTGTTCTTTGTTTTCTCTTGTATGTTTGTCCAATAATATAAGCCATACAATAAGATACCAACAACAAGTGTTTCCTAAATACATTCTTTATCAACCATATCCAAAACTAGAGAGAGTCATACTCAACAATCATCTAATAAATTCATAAAAGGTAAGCATGCATCAAGGAAAACTTTCATTTGGACCATTTGGGCCACCTAGTGTTCCAATGCCCAAACTATCAAGGTATCCTTGTGGGTAAATCAAAGGTCATTGCACAACACTTGTTGGCATCAATGAAAACTTCAGTATTCATGTTTTTCTTTATAGAAATTGGTATATAATATACCGTATTTAGAAATATACTTATATATAATGTATTTGACAAGTTACGGTTTGGTATGGTGTAGGTAAGACAATTACTTGTCACTACAAGGATTTGTCACTATGAATGAAAATGCAAGGAAGCTTGCTCAGTTTAGAGCACCATTAGAGGCGAGGGGAGATGGAAAATGTTATTTCCCTTGCTCTGATTGCAGGGGCTTGCAAAGAAGAAGAATTTTAATAACAACAACTGAAAGACATTGTATGGAGAAGGGGAACGCCGAAGGGGGTTATGAATAGCGTCCCTTGGTAACAGGTTATTTAATTTTTAATGTATTCTCTGTAATAGTCATCATGTCATGAATTTCAGTAAAATGTCTTATCGTTTTATTATATGTTCTATACACACTAATTTTACTACGTTGTTTGTAAATATATAGACAATGCTTCCAAAATGTCACCCTCCAGAGAGTTATTTGCCAAGTAATAGCAGAAATACTCATTTACAGGGTGACAAACTTCTAGATCAGAATATTGAAGCTGATCAAGTTCTTAATGATGATTATATGGATGGAGATAACGTTAGTGATACAAATTAGGAAGATGAGATACATATATTGTTCCAAGACACATTTGCTCCAATGGATGAGGACAACCAGGATGATAGTCATGATGTTGATCCTCTAATCGAGAAGTCACGTCAACCTCTTTATGAAAGCTCAAAAACAAATCTTCTATCTTCTATATTGTTGTTAGTGAACTTGAAGGTTTTGAATGGTTTATCAAACACCTGTCTCACACAGATACTAATGTATGTAATTTGTTAATTATTTATGTCTACATGTTCACATGTACATAAAGGGTTGAATTTTTTCCTATATTGCTATTCTTATCTAATTTGTAAAGTATGGATGCGATATTGATGATTAATATTGTTTACATTGACTTATTCTTTTTAATTTTGTAGATTGTTAGGTGAATTTCTATTACCAATGTCAAATATTTTACCACGCACATATCAAGAGATATATCTGATTATGAAAGAATTTGAAATGGAGTATCAAGCTATTGATGCATGTCCTAATGATCATATCATATACTATGGACAATATGCATTAGAAAATGAATGCCCACAATGTCAAACAAGTAGGTATCGAACCGATAAAGTGACAAAAAAAGGTGCCTCACAAAGTTCTTCGTTATATTCTGATAATTCCACATCTCCAGCGGTTTTTCAGGTGTCAAAGTATAGCACAGTTTATGGATTTCCATGCAAAGAACAGACTTCGAGATGATGTTCTTCGAATGCCTGCAGATGGTTTTGCATTGAGGTACATCAAAGAAAAGTGCCCAATTTTTAAAGAAGAACGCCGTAATGTTAAAATTTTGTTGGCAGCTGATGGTGTCAATCCATTTGGAGCGCTTCGTTCTACCTACTTAGTGTGGCCTGTTTTTGTTATAAACAATAACCATCCTCCTTGGATGTCGGTCAAGAGAGAGCACACAATGTTGGCAATGATTGTTCCAGGTATTTAATTAATTTGTATTTTTTTACTTGAAAGACTGATCACTAAATATTTCATTTCTTTGTTTTGTGCATGATAATTATGTCTTTTATATATAACGACATATAGCTAAATATAATTAATCATGTATGTTGGACCAATTAGGTAAGTACCAGGTTAAAGATATGAACGTATGTATTGAGCCTCGTATCGATGAGTTGTTGAAGTTATGGGCTGGCGTCACTATGTATGACATCTCTATACCAATAGGGAAAAAACGATTTCAATTCCATGGAATACTTGCATGGACAATTCATGATGCTCCCGGGTTAACACATTTTTGTGGTATATTGTTACTTTCTTTTGTTCTTTAATATTATATATATCTATTGAAAATATCATGCATTATTTTAAATGGTAATTCTAATTCGCTACACTAATTCATATATCTTGTAGGTATTCAAACAAAGGGTAAATTTGCATGTCCTGTTTGCGGTCCCAGGATAAAATCTCGTCGTTCAATGAGTTTAGTAAAGGAAGTGTTTGATGAGTATAGGCACTTTTTGCCTAAGAACCATAGTTATCGAACTACAGACTAAGCAAAATTCAATGGTAAAGAAGAGAATGGAAAAAAACCATGAAGAACGACACCTCACCTATGGAAGTTGGAATATAATAGAAATCGTCAAGGTATGCCAAATTATTTATGTACCATATATTATATAAATCTGTGTTTTTTTTCAGTGAATTATGTTCAACGCGGTATGTACCTATATTGATTAATTAGTGTTGATTTGATTTTGTTGATGTTTCATGAATGTCGTTAAGGCACGAATGGGATTCCATGTGGAATGAAAATTTACCCGATGCAATTCAGTAGGTTGCCATACTACGAGCACCTACAAATAGTTCATTTGTTTGATACAATGCATATCGGGAAGAACATAACCGAATTGTTATGGCGAATATTAGATGGAAGGATTAACAAAGAAAGAATTGGAAAGATTTGTAGTGACATCCAAGAAGCTAATCACGTATTGCAAAGTGTGATCATTAATTCTAACGGTGATGGCCGTCAACAGAATATTAGTCTTCCTTAGTGATTGACGGAGCAACAGAGAAATATTGTAAAAGAGGTCATCAGAAAAATTAGGTTTCTGACAGGGTTTTCATCTAACATAAAGAATATCTTAATGAAAAAGGTGATTTTGGTGGGGTTAAAACACATGACTGGCATACATTCATTAAGGTAATTATGAGTTTATAATATGTTTCCTTATTGGTATGCACTATTTTATTAATTTTATTCTCTTATTTCGAAATAAATAATAATTATGTGTTTTTTGATATAGTATGTTCTACCCAGGGAAAATTTTAGGGGCGAATTATAGCCCATGGGCGAAATTAGAGGGGTCAGTAAGAAACCCTGGGCGAATTTTTAATATGAAACGAGTTTTTTTAAATTTAACATATTAGCCCCATATTTATTTAACCCATAGTCAAAGGAAATCGAATAGCCAAGGTCCCGAAAGAGGAAAAATTAATGTAGCCAAGTAAAATAATCCCAAAATGGTGAATTCGCCCAGAATTTTGGGTAATGGAGGCCCCGAAGAGTTGGTTCGCCCACCATTTAGGGTAATGGAGGCCGCAAACAGTTGGTTCGCCCACCATTTAGGGTAATGGAGGCCGCGAACAGTTGGTTCGCCCAACCAGTGGCCCAGCATTAGCAATTTATTATGTGGGTAATGGATGGCGGAGGCCACGATCGGTTGGTAAGTTGGTAACTTGGTTGAAGGTTCGAACACCCCCTGATTTTGGTGATGACGCCCACGAGCAGCTGGCTCGCCCCACGTTTTCGGCAATGGCGACCCGGCGTTGAGATTTTTATGAAAATCTCATTTCAAATTTTCAAATCGCCCCAACTCCCATCGATTTTGGTTAATGGGGGTTTAAATTGAGGTTTCAACCACCAAATTTTGTTGGGTAAAGATTATTTTAACCTTGAATTGGTCCATACTCCTCCATAAATGAGATGAAGGTTCTAGAATGTCGAAGCCCCTATATAAGGGGGCAAGAGCCAGTAAAAACCACATGAAAAATCATTAGATCTCTGCATTTGGCAAAGCTGGAGTTTTTGACAGTGGCTTCTCCAGTTGTTTAAAGTTTCTTGGGGTTTACAGTCTTTACTGAGGCTAAGAGGTTAGTTTTGTTTTCAATTTCATAGAACTAGATGTCTGGATAACAGGAATGTTACATTTATTATAGTGTTATTAGCCATCATAGGAGGGTTGTGAAGAGTGATTTGTTTGTCCTCTTAAGACTTGATAATATCAGGTCTGAATTGTGCAATGTATGGACAGTCTAGTTATTCAATGAAAGATTGTCTCTTTATTGGATGTATTCAACTTTGATGTAATAATTTGGGGCACATACATAATGGAACTGGTATAGTATCTTTTTGAGCTTTGTACATTGGATGTAAGTGTAAATTGTAGACCCATTATGGATAGAAATACTGTTGTTTAAGGCATGTTTTCCGGTTTAATATGCTGCTTCAAACTAAATTTTCCAATGCATAGAATTGTTTTGGACTCCATTGCCCGGGATAAGCTGCTTATTTGCTTGAATCCACCATCATATATTAATTTTAGAAATTCAAACTTTGTTTTCCAAATAAGTTATAAGTATTTAATATTTATCTTTGTTCTGGTTGGTAATATTATCTTCCATTTTTAAGTGTCTACAAGAAATGGAAACAAGTACTGTGTAGTTTTAGTCTATTTTAGATATTTTGAATTAATTAATTTTATTTTAAAATGAGTGTGTGTTTGAAAAATCCCCCTAGCCAGATGTCTATGGCAATAAGATTATGCATGGAAACTTGTTGCAAGATCTTTTATCATTTACAGTGTATATGATATTGAAGTTCCTTCCCTTTTTTAGATGGCATTTTGGATTGGATGGTATTTAATGCTGGTGATCTAGCCTGATATCAAGAACTTTGTCATGTTCACAAGGATGCCCTCAATGCACAACTTGCACTTGTAGAGAATGAGAAAAAGTTGATTGAAAAGATTAATATATTATGGTTGATGGAGATAGTACTTAGGTAAGATTAGAGACTTTTGTCCATTGAAAACTTTATACTTCCACTCCTTAACCACAGGCTGCTACAGGTCTGCTTAAGACTCAAGATGATGATGTTTCAAGGCTTTTTCTGACTGCTGCTGTGTGAAAACATCTAAAATATGTCTCAGTATTCTCCCAGTGGAGGAAAGATTGTTGTTTGGTGCTCTAGTTTGAGGGCTGAGATATGCTCAGAAGACTCCTAGATGTGCCCAGATCTGATGTATGACCTTTATTAGTGCTGAAGTGCCCAGAATGGAACGTTGCCCTAACAAGTGCTCAAAATGTTGAGTTAAGGCTGGTGAAACTGATTTTAGGGTTGTTTATGCCCAAAGAATTGCTCCTAATAGCCTCAAACCTACCCAGAAGTGCTTTACTTCTGCCCAACACTATGATGAAGGGCCTTAATGCTGCTTTAAGGAGTTCTCTTGCTAATATGCCTTCAAAAACTGCCCAGAAGTGGCTTAAATTATGCCCAGACTTCTGCCTTGATCATATTTTGTTGTTATTGTCTTCAAAACTGAATTATTCATTGTTGTAGGTGACTATCATATGCCTAGAATACATTAATGGTAAAGAGCATTGATTTATAAAACTAAATTTGATTTTATTGTTGGTGCATTTATTGTTTAATGTTTAATGGGTTCGTGGAAAAATGCATTGATAGCATAACTTCACTTCATAGTATTTGGAATTTGGGTTGCATAGGCAGGGTGATATTGCAAATGTATCTTAAGTCCTTCGGTAAATAAATTTCTTGAAAATGTGTAGCTTGAATAATTTTATTCCAATTGTAGGTTTGTTGAGTATGAATCTTTTCTAGACTCGGACTAAGGGTTATTGCAGGCATTCTATTTTCCAAAAAAGATGTGGTTTGTGAAAAATATTCTAAATTCGCTCAAAAGTTGTTACATTTGCCTAGTATTTACTGTAGATGTGTGTTCTATGGTGCAGGGATCTGATTTTTCATTACAAAGGATTGCCCCTTAAGTCTAGTATCTTAAGTTGTAAGAGTCTAATTTTGCACAGCGAAGCTTGCTTTGGTGTTGAGCTATGTCTTTTGTATTTAATTTCTCTCTTTTATCTGTCCTCAACACTTTTATTGAGAAACAATATTTGTTTTAAACCATTCTCTTTAATTCTTTTCATTTCTTAAGAGTTTCTGGCTTGTCCTTCAAGTAATAAGGCCACACATACCTAGTTCGAGCATCAACAAATAACAAAATATACTTAGCTCCACTTGGTGAAGCTAAACTCATAGTTCCATGCAAATCTCCATGAACTAATTCAAATGGTCTTCTAACTCTCCAATAGAGACTTGGCATAAATTCATCCTGGCTTTGCAGGAGTGCATTTAGAACAAATTAATTCAACCTTATTTAACTGAGGCATTCCATCCACGATGTTAGGAATTTTTTCTAAGCTGTCCAAGTTGAGATGTCCAAACTTTTGGTGCCAAATCTCAACTTTTGATTTTTCTGCAACCACACAAGCTACGTTGTGACCAATATTTAGTTTGTAGATACCACCATCCTAGTAACAATCACAACTTTAATTGTTTCCATCTGTAACTATACACTTTTTATCATAAAATATAAGTTGATGACCATTAGCATTCAACTTTGATACAGAAATCAGGTTTGTTGTCATGGTTGGTACATACAATACATCTGTAAATTAATTTTTCTTACTATTCTTGTACATCAATGGAACAATGCCAATACCTGTAACTTCATGTTTTGCACTGTCAGCAATTGTTATAGGTGCTTGTGAACATGATCTCAAGTTAGAAAATACCTCTTTCTTGCAAGTAATATGTTAAGATGCCCCTGAATCAATAAAGTAGAATAAAGAGATATTGATGCAAATTTCTCTTGTTCCTTTTCGTTTGCTATGTAGGTTTGATCTTTAGGATTTGAATCCTTTGTATAAGGATAGTTAGCATGGAAATGACCATATCCTTCACAGCTAAAACAGTTTCCATGACCATGACCTTTGAAGTAATATTTGCCTTTAAATTCACTTGAAAGATGATAATTCTAATTATATTATCCTTGCTGAAGGAAGTTAATGCCTCTGCCTCTTTAAATTCATTCAAAATTCCATCTACTATGGTTACAACCTTTGTAATTTTCCAATACCTATTATCATTTTGTTTTTCTTGCATCCCTTTTAATTTTGTTGTGACCCAAGCTGATTAGTAGACCAAATGGTTTAAACAAGAAATCAACACTTTAACTTAGCAACCTTAAAAATTGTAGGTGAAGTGAAGATTAGAATCTGAATTAATACCAACTTGACAAAAGTTGGTAGTGATCACCAGAAATCAGTCCCATTAGAGGAGTAGGAGTAAGTAGCTTAACATTTAGCGAAACCGACCTTCATTATTGCTAGTCACGACTAGTATGTTCATCTCTTTTCTATCCTAACAACAAATTTCAATCTAAAGTAGTTAGATCCCTTGAGCATGAAGCATTGTTGAACCAAAACCATTAAATTTCATATATTCACTTTTGGACCCTAAATAATAGAGGAAATACTATGTCATCTAGGCTTGTCAGCAAAATCATGAATCGTTGCCTCTTTGGTTTACAAAATTGAAAATACGCAACTAAGCCTCTAACAAAAATAATAATACTATCTCCATCTATTCTTTGTATATTCTGAAGAGGGCAAGCTAGAAATATTGTTGGATTTCCACATGTTGTTTGAGTTGATAGAATTTGGATCCTCAAGAGTGACATGAAGGGATTTCATTCCTATTGATAATCCCATCCCTCTTCCTTTTCTTTCTTTTAACAAAAAATGTCAGTGTTTATGTTTTTCCATTGTACTATAATTCTCAACTGCTTTGAAAATTATTTATAATTGATTTCAAACACAACTTAGAGAAATTTTTCCAGAATGGTATTCGGTTATGTTCATCTTAGATGAAGTTTGCTTCTATGTATTCTTGAAGGTGGGTACCAATCCTTGAGGTTCCATTTATAATGGTGTAATCTTCATGCTTCAACAAAACCAAAACTACTAGATTGAGCAAGTGGAGGTATTCTATTGAGTTAGTATTAGAAATCAATGAAAGTTGTCGACATTTGTTTTGCACACAATAGTGCATACATTCTCCTATTGTATATATACACTTTACAGTAATTATCTGGGGTAGGATTTGACCATAGGGAAAGAGTAAAATACTGTACAACTATTTACTAATCTCTATCAGTGGGGTTTGCTTAAATTGTAATATTTGTTGTGGTTTCTAGAGGCTGGCAGTCTTGCTTATGGTGTGACATATTATGTAAGTATGACTCCTCTCCTTTGTGCAATCCTTTGTTCTTTGTTTCAACTAAAAGTTGTTATTCTTCTTTGAGTCTTTCAAGTTTGGACGTATGGTTCAAAACAACTCTTTCATAGATAGGCTATCATGATATTCACCATCTTGATGTTGTTTCAATGTTGTTATATCTTTGGCGAAATGCATTTCTTGCACCCTAGAGATAGTATTTGTGTGCACCATGTGCCTGAGCACGTACTTTAATCAGCAGTAATGTGGAGGGTGGTTATCCAAAACTCTGAACTTTTTGCCAAAGTTGTGGTTTAGTTCTTATCTATTGCGAGCCTCATTTTGTTTCTCAAATCAATTAGTTCCAGAATGTAGAGATCAATCTTTAATGGGACATTTTGTCAAGATATTTTTCTCTGCGCGTCTTCATATCAAAATTTTAGTTCATTATGACCTACATGGGCAGGTTTCTCTCCATTGTGGATAGAATCATTTTTGCAACTTATTCAAGAGAAATTTCATATGATATTGATGATATCCTTGTCTCAACTGTCTTTTTTGGAACCCTCCTTTGTTACTTCATTTGGTGGTTTCATTCCCTTATTTATAGTATTTTTGTCTTCTTTGACTTACTTTTCACCAATATTGTCTTATGCTCTATATATTCCTCCTCTCTTTGTTTTTTAATATGTTGAATGAACCGTGCCACCATCGACAAAATAGTGTAAGTTCCAACATGTGATCTTTGACCTTCTAGGGTAGTTATTATTGGAACATGTCCTTATTTTAAGGAAAAGAGGACTTTTATAGAAATAATCAAACTTTATACAAAATCATGTTTATTGTGCATTTAACCACCAGTCAATATTCAAGACTAAATCAACCATAGTCATCCTTCGATCTAATTGTCTTTTTCCTGTCTACTTGGCACTATAGTCAATTTATTGTTTTACAAGTACCTTCTAATTTCAACGTTATCCTCTGGGATTGTTCCAACGATAAGTCAGAATTGTTGATGCCATCAATTTGGGGCAAGTTCAATCTTCTTCCTCTTATGTTTTTTTCCTACAGCCTCAAGGTTTTCACCTTCACTCTTTAAAGGAAAATTATTCCTCTTATATATAGTCTCTTCAACTTCATTATGGACTAGCTCAACTAAATTTGTGTCCACGCTTACCTGTCATTCTTTTGTGAACCCAACGAATCTGATTGCTTCATATATAGTTGCAAATATCTCCTATTTCTCCTAATTTTTTCAAAATTTCCTGAGTTTTGCAGGTTGCCAATATTTCTGAGTTTTTCAGGTCCACATTATGCTTGCTGATATTTTGTGAGATTTTCCTCAATATTCTTGATAAGTTGCTTTTTGGACCCTTGGTGATATTTTCTCTAAAATGTTATATGCAACATACACGATATTTATGATCTTCATATTTTGTGAGATTTTCCTCAATATTCTTGATAAGTTGCTTTTTGGACCCTTGGTGATATTTTCTCTAAAATGTTATATGCAACATACATGATATTCATGATCTTCATTATTGACTAGCTCTGTTGAATATGCATCTTAAAAAGTTCATTAGATGTCCTGGCAAGCTTTTTATTTTTAACAAAATTCATCTCAAAACTATGTATTTCCATATTTCTTTTGTGAACATGAGTAATATGATTGCTTCATATATGTATGTATGCACATAAACTATATATCTCCATTGAATTCGAGTTGTGGTCTAGCGGCAACTTGGATCCGTTTTCGTGACAATGACCCATGTTAAAATCATGGTGGGCATGCTCCTCCCCTGTGTGGGGTTTCCTGGATGTGTCTATTTATTATATGGAAATTGTTGTGTCCTTGAGGCAGATGTTTGTATGGTGTTGGAAAGCTATCAACAAACCCTGTTCTTTGCTTGAGTGTGTGAGAGGGATCAATTTTCTTTCTGGGTGTGCTATCCATAAAAGGATGAATTCCCATTTAAAAAACTGTATATTTTATATATTCATTATATTCCTCAGCTTCATTATTGACTACCTCTGTTGAATCTACATGCTCATAGGTTCCTTGGATTCCTTGACCAACTTCTTCTATTTAACAAAATTCATTTAAAACCTTCATTCTTGCCTCTTTCATTTGTGAGCCGACTAATCTGATTGCTTCATTTTCCATATCCATTTGACTTTGGTAGTTATTAATTCTGTCAATTTTCTGTATGATGATACTATATAATCTACTTCATCTTTGTTTATGTGATTTTTTAATTTGCATCTTTAAATTTTCCACCTTCACTCTTTGAAGCGAAATGAATCTTCTTTTATCTATGTATATATTTATATATATTCCTAAGCTTCATTATTGACTAACTTTGGTTAATCTGCATCCTCATAGGTTCCCTGGATGTCTTGACCAACTTCTTTTAAAAAAAAATTCATCTGAAACCTCCACACTTGCCTTTTTCTTTTGTGAACTAAGTAATCTGATTACTCCAGTTCCTGTCTTCTTCTAAAATTGGCAATTATTAGTTCTGTCAATTTTCTGCATGAAGATACAGTGTGACTATATTCATGACAGAGCTTAAAATGAAACCCAATATTATCATATTCTAACAAGTGGTTCCACTTAATATTTTGTTGTTCTGCAGAAGTATTTCTTCTGGCAAACCCTTGAATAAATTCCATCTCCACACATATTTGTAAAAGAATGTTAAGTGGAGAATTGTCCTATTATATCAAAATAGACTTCTAAATTACATTATTTATCATTTCCGCAATGAGTAGATCCCAAGAACTCTAGCTTATGTTGAAATTGTTTGTCAAAAAGCATACCCTTGTGAGTAGATTTTGCACTCTAGAAACTAACCTAAAACCATAGATCACTAAAATTAAAAAACCAATCAAAATTTATCATATAAAGTATGTTAGTGCTAAAAGATGCACTCCGACTGAGGAGAGGGCATGGCTAGCACATCTTAAGCTCAGGACAAAATAACTGGTTAAATTTGTCTTTAATGGTAGCTTGTGCAAGGAGGTCAAAGAATATTGCAGGTAGAGAAAGTGTAGACAGCTGATAACATCAGGCTCTGCAAATAACAATGGATGACCAGACTAAAAGGAAGAATCATATCAGGATGACCAAGGTTCAAAGAAGATTGGTAATATGTGGAGCTAACAGCTCATTCACACATTAATATAAAGAAACATGTTCAAAAAACATTCCAAAGATGGAATCTGAAATACTAAATCTGAGCATGGGAAATCACAACAAAAACATTGTCGCTCAAGAATCCATAACTAAAACCAGTTAAAACATAAACGCACAGTATTCAGAATGAAAAACAACTAGAACCTGGTTCAAAATAGATAGGAAATAGTCTTCAGATAATAGTCTCCAATAAAATAAACAGAGCAAAAGTTTCAGACTTTCAGTATATGATTTTTGACTTCATACAACTCTCAGCCTCATGGGATGGAACCTCTCCCTTTCACATTCTAGATATGTTAATATATAGAAGAATACAATCAACCAACAGTTTCAAGTTTTTAGGAATAAAAGCTTATCATCAAGCCCAAAAATAGAATAAATCTCGATCTGCCACCAGAAATATGGAACTGGTTCTTTGATAGCTGTTTCTTTGTTGCCAGGTGCCCTGCCACTTGTATCCTTGAATCTGGGTTAATCTTTGACCTTTGAATCTGGGTTTGTTTTAATCTTCTTCAAGCGGGATATTTCTTTAATTATTTATATACCTTGTCTCCAGGATTCTGCCACTTCATTTATCCAACAACTAGGAATCAGTTTGAATCTTTGTTTTAACTGCGAGATGTTTGATCCATGACTCAAAATATGCTCGATCCTTGTTGATTTTGATGCCAGATGTTTCTCCAAATGTTAAATTTTCCTATCAGAAAGTTATCATGCTCATAAATATACAAGTATGAAGTATATGATGTAAATCCAACTCCCTTCTGCCTGAGTATTGGTCCTTCTAACGCATTATATGGGCTGAAGAAAGCAGGCTTCAATCTCTCCAGGAAATACATCATATATGCTTCATAAATCATTGGATTCCAAGGAACTCAATTTCTAAGGACATAGATTAAATAGACAAATCAATCTTGAATTTCTGGAATCAATTCACACAAATATAAAAGATTCCTTCGCCATTGACCACAAAAATTTGTAAAAGCTGGGATTTTTTGAATGAGTCCATGAAATAAAGCCTACTGTTGTAAACTATGCTGCAAACATCCTCTGTATCCCATCTCTCCTAAAGCTTTTATTTGATCGGACACAGCTTCAACCATAGTAATTTCTAGCACTCTAATGACAATGATAAACATGTTCACATGCTTCAATTCTTATAATCAATGGCCATGATCAGCACTCTTGGACAGGGCATTTGGATGATTGGCAACATTGCTAGCACTTGGAAGCTTCTTCAGTCTTCATCGCAACATGCAATTGAAAAACTCACAAAATTGAGCGGGATCACAAAACCCCGACAAAATATATTGCTGTGGCTCCTTGCGAGCTTTCTTCGTAGCACATTTTAAGACTTAGCTTGACTCCTGGAAAGTTCACGCATAGCCTTGGCATTATCATGCTTAGTGTGACGGTAGGTGGGGACTTAATAACTTAAAAGTTACACTCCCATGAGATATGGAAGATAAAACAAAGACATCCTTTTATAAAAATGAAAGAGCCATAACTTAATAAAGATCCACGTAACATGAATAAAGTGAACCTTTTTTTTTAAATAATTTTTTAACCAAAAATTTAAAAGACTCATAAGAATTATTAATTTATAATAATTAATAAGTATTTAAAAAAAAAGAAAAAACTTTGGACGTAATATTTTAGCAAAAGGCAATATGGGAATTTCATCAAATAACAATTTTAACAATTTTGGGCCGAGAAGAATTTGACAAAGAGCAAAGCCTGAAAAATTGACCCGAAACTGGAAAGATCCAATATTTTGACGAGATCAGCCTGGCAAATTCACACAGGAATAAAGGAGCAATGGTGAAGACCTTGGTCTATTGGAAAGCAATAAAATGTGTAAGGTTATCAAACTTGATGAAAAGTTAACCATAACATAAATGAATATTAGGCTTATGTAGCATTGGAAGATTGACACCACCAAAACTTAAAAAGATGATAGGATGAAATAACTGGCAGAAAAATCAGGGCTTGGAAAAACACTATTGGATTAGCTTCCGTCAGCGAAATTCAGGGTCCATCTTTAGATGCACACTGCTGGAAAGTAAAAATTTTAATGGGGGATGATCCGGGTACCAACATAGTATTTCATTTCTTTATTTCCAAGGAACAAATTCGCAGAAAACCCTTCAAGTACTTCCCCAAGATTCATAGAAGGTAAATGGGGTGAACCATCAGCCTTGATTATGGAGCCCAACCCCGAGGGGATCAAAAGAGTTGAACCAGTGACCTCCCCGACTTTTGGGAGAGAGATCTCACATATGTCTCTCTATTCCAAGTAAGAATGGAATTGTGCCAACTTTTATTTATTTTTGTGGGGGATGGATGAATTTTGGGTATTGTTTGTATATCCTCTTTAAAATACTCTTCAATATTTTCCAATTTTCATTGTCTAAAAGAATCTCTTTTTCAATTTTTCATCAGGATTAGCATTTTTACCCCTAATTAGCATTTTCATCCGATCTTGGTTCTGCCTCCTTCCTTGCATGAAATACTTCCAAAGATGAGAATTTTTTCTGGTTTTGGACCATGGTTTGTGGGATCCACTTAATATTTTTGGGGAGGGATTTTGTTCTTCATTCCTAGGTGATTTTTGCTTCTTTGTAATCTCCACAGAGCTTTTGTGGGAACTGGCAATGAAGCATCAATTGTTTGTATTGATGGCTTTATTTGCATCTAAAATGTAGGTTTTTATAATCTAGGCTTTGATCATGAGGTCTAAGCCCATTTTTTAGAGTAACTGAATCTAGGAGAGGTTTTTTGAGATCAGATTTATGCAGATCCTAGCATAGTTTGTGAAAGTTTTCTGTAATAAATTTCAATGACCACACATGTTCCAAGCCCTTCCCCAATATTTTTCAGGGCCTTTTCACTTCAAAATTCCAGGGGCAAAAGAGTTAAATGAACCAATGCTAGCACATTTCCTAGAGTATATGCTTTGGGGTTGAATTGTGTGCCAAAATTTCATGTGTAGAACTCCTCTGTTGAAAAACTATAAGCCACATTCCAAAATTTTGTCTGGAATCTGAGGAAGAAAAGGTTAGCAAAAAATAATCTATGCCAGTGAGAGATGGATCATATCATCATTGGAGCTTCCAATTAGTGGTGATCTAGCATCTGATGGTTTTTTTTTGGGCCAAAGGCTCGTGAATGGACATATCAAACCATGAGTTTTCAAAATGAAATATCTTGTGTGAAGATCCGGGATCAAATTGTATTTTCAGAACAAAAAACACTTCATAATTTGATCCATAACAAAAACATTCATCTGCATTTGCTCCATTAACAGGTGTAAGAATTGTGTCTCTTCTTATGGCCTCATTTTGCATCTAATCTAACAATCTACACATGATGAAATTCTTTTGATATGCTCGTGAATCTACCATCCATATATCATGCAGATCAAACGTTGATATGCATTAAACAAAATCCCTTTTTCTGAGAATAATATTGAATTGACCACGAAAAAACACAAGATTGATTTGTGATATTGATCAATAAACATGTAACATGGTTATGTATTTTTTTTTTTTGTCCAAAGAACTTTATCCCACATCAAACATGCAAACAAGGGTTTAAAGATTTAAATGAAAAGGCTTTGAAGGGCATATTGATGAGTTGTGCTATTAAGCTACCCCTGGGCTTAGCTTACAAGCTTGCTTGAATCTTGGAGCTTGACTTGGATGGGTATATGTCAAGGTATGCCATTTGGACTGTGAGTTGGTGTGTTAATAATTTTATTTCACTATGACTTGGTGTAATATATGTAATTATTTTGTCATAAATTTTGAGAGGGTTTAATGGTTAAGAACATGTGTCTCAGTTAAAAAAAACAATTTAGTGAAGCAAAAAGTATCCAAAAAGATATGGGTATCATTTGTAGAGGATTTCATAACGCTGTTACAATCATAAACTAAAACAAGAGCTACGAGTAGCTTAGTCCCTACCATTTGAATTTCCATTTGAATTGGCAAATCAAAACAACTAGATAAATTATTCAAGCTAAAATCTAGAGGATATATGAAAATAAATTTTATGAATTTAATCAATACTGGAGTCTAAAAGATATACCTTCAAATATTTAATCATAAGAATTGGTCCATAACCATTTTAACTCCATATATTTGATTGTGTTGAAAGGTATCACAAAACTTGAGATGCAAATATCAATTTCTGAACACTAAGATTCTAAGTGCAGAAAACACTGGAATTTGTACTCTCAAGTTTTTTGATACCTCTCAACTTTGAATGGATCATAGACATATACATATACAGTTGGGATTGTATTATGGATGATCTTATTGACAATTTGCGCTCTTATATTTTTATATTTTTATATTTTTGACATAATTTGTTTTATATATTAAAGGGTACTTTTATTGGCTGACGCGTTGATTTGATAAGATCAATCTTAATTGGCATGATACTTTTGACCCCTTTGTGATTGCATCTTTTAACATGATGTTGGTTCACAACCGTCCTTGCATAGTTTAGCTTTAATAAGTGGGTTGTAAGTTTGTCTTCAAGAGTGATCCCAACTCATTATCTGATTTTTTCTCTCTATGGCAAATGGGATACACCAACTCCTTGCCAAGAGCACTCGTTGATCAAGTATGCCTATTATCTTGATCCCACAACCTATTTTGACTTTATTTCAACTTTAGTTGCTATGAATAGGTTATAATATCCATTGGGTATACTCTTCTACTCTTCCAGTTTTGCATTGATATTTGTAAATAATTTTTATTTTTGTATTTATATTGTAAATAAATAAAAAAGAGCTTAAATAATATAGAAAAAAATAGTGGCAATTTATACTTGTGAGTATAAAAGGCCTCATTTTTGGAAATAAAACAAAGAAAATCATTTCCACCATAAGTCGAAATTAGTAAAAAATAACTACTTCAAAGAAATTATATTAATACTGAATTAGGGTTTTGAGTTTTTTTACTATAAATTAATTGATCAAAGCCGGGCAATGCACCTATTCTTCTTTAAAACAAGAGTCATAATGTAGAGATGAAAATCAAAGCATACCTAATCTTGCAACAACCTCTAATTCAATAAAGTAAAGTATGATACTGGGGCACTTCTTGATATGTCAACATCTGAAAGAAAGAAACTACAATCCGATGTTGCTGACTTTGTATCATAAGCTATCAGCTTCATGAGATGCAATATCTCATATAAATGTCAATGTACAATCTAAAACATTCATGCAGAAATATCCCAAGGGTAGAATTGAATCAGATATTAACTTTCCATGATACAATGTAGTTATCTTTATTTGTGTTTCAGCCACAATGAGGATTGCTCTTCTAACATTCAACATTGTAAACAAACTATTAACACATGTGCAAAGAATCCTGCCTTGATCAATTGCAAGAAAGCTAGTTATATTTTTCAAAGATTTAAATACAACAATTCTCAGCATCAAAATATATCGATAAAATAGTTCTCAAATTCAAACTCTTTGGATGGCATTCAAACAAGTATTTAACAATATTAGTTATTGCAGATGATCTCTTATGATATGGATCGAGCAGAAGGAGAACTGAGCAATAGATATAGACATATTGGAAGTTCGCTCGGCGCACTGTCCAGAATATAAATTGAATTTATTGTAATTTCTTGTACATTATTTCATCAATATTCATACTAGAATAAGATATCTTGATGGTGTTGTGGTTCAGTAGTGGAGGTGGCATCTTGTAAGGACCCCAAACAAGGTTCAATTCCCTTGGAGGCATATGAATAAGTGGTTGGGTCTAGGTGGAGAGATTGTTCTTGTTGTCTCTATAAAGAAATTAGATGTTATATTTTTTAATGATAAATTTACAATTTTTTTATGTTATTTATAGAAGATTGTATGCCATTTTTAAGATTCTATTTTTTATTTTTAAATTTGTGAATAAAATTTGTGTAATTTTTAAAAAAAATTAAACTAAATAATTTTATCTATTTATTTGAATTTTCTAATTTTATAAATATTATTAATTTTTTATCTAAATTTTTGGAACTTAATAATTTAAAACTAAATACCATACAGTTTTTTTAAATAAATAGTTATTTATGTATTTTTAAATTTAATATGTTAGAATAATTTTTTTTATTTTATAAAATAAATATGTTATAATCTTTTTATTTTTATTTTTGAAATTTTTATTTTTATTTTTGAAAGGCAGGGACTATAAAAACACCTAGATTTAAGACAGTATCAGCTTAATATGAATAATCTTTATATATATATATAGGCCCTAAGGTTAATCCCTGATTAGCAAATATAATTATTTACGGCTATACTATACCTATTTATAATATAAGCAATTCGTATCTAAATGGACAGAGTTTGTCATTCGGAGTGACCATAAGCAGTGGAAGAACGTTGACAATGTAAAATGTCGCCACAGCTAATTGGCAATTTGGCCCAACATTCGCTGCCTCTCAACAGTTAGCTGAATCGCATTCGCTGCTATTTGGCGACTTGGTTGAAAAATTCAGACCATCATTGTAATAAAAGGTTCATGGCTGCAGACATTAATGCCCGTTGTTCTGGACTTCGAGTATTTGATATTACCATCATTGTAATAAAAGGTTCATGGCTACAGACATTAATGCCCGTTGTTCTGGCATTCGAGTATTTGATATTATTATGTAAATCATATTGTTAATGAATGGTACAATCTGATATTTCGAGTTTTGGTAGAATCTTTCCTATTCCGCTTGCAAGCAGCCAACTCGTTTTCTTATTCTGCGGTTGCTTTGTAGTGCTCCAACTCGTTTTCTTATTAGACCTGCAACATGAACTTGAGTGACTGTGAACTTGAGTGACTCGTTTTCTTATTCAGGTTCTGTTTGGTCAACTTCCTCACTGTTCCCTTCATGTTCCCTTTATGACACTCGCTTCCCCATTTTCGGCCTTGGGGGATTTCGGCCTTGGGGGAACTACAACTCGTTCTGCTTGAATCGAAGCCATCATTGGAACACCCACAATGAATTTAAAGCTAGGATTGTGAAAATGATGTAAAACATTCTCCTTCTTGTAAAGCAGAAAAGTCCACAAATTTATCCAGATACTCAGAATTTACAAGCAATAGAATGGCAGATTATAAATGACGTTACACCATGGCCAAATATACAGAACTCTGTATTTATATGTTTTATGTACTTAAACATGTAGAAATCAAGACAAAATTGATGACAACATTATGCTATTGAGCAGAAGTATTAGTTTAAAGGATTGATGTTTATAAGTTATTGAAAAAATAGCCATAAAACCATTAAAAACAGCGCTGTTTATTTATGTACTGTTGGATGACGATAGCCATTCGTTACCCTGTATGAAATTTTGAACAGAATACAGTTCTACATTGAGCTCAGAAATCTGATTAGACCATGGCACTCTTCCAGAGACCTGCGCCCCCTGTCCATAATTTTGATGTAGGCTACAATTTTAAAAAAAACACACTAATGGAAACTATGACATTTTGTTGGCAAATTTAAATGAACAAATGTCATAGCAAATTTTTTAAAATTGTCTACCATCTTAGCCTGAAGAAACAACACAGAATAGCCTAATCCCGGCGTCGGGTCGTCCTCATCCGCTATGAAGAAACGCTTCCCGACAAAATTCTCTCAGGACCAAAAGGGGAAGATGCACGCCTTTGCAGATCAGTTGGGGTGGAGGATTCAGAAGCACGACGAAGCACGACGAGGCCGCGGTTCAGTTTTTAACGAAGTTGTTGTCATCGAACTACACAACCCATCCAAGCTTGGTAGAACGGAGTCATGTGATGGAAATTTGTTTATCCTACAGGTGGAGAACATGCATTCCACTGCATGCAGACATAAATCCATGCACACATAAATCCATGCACGGAATCATTTGATCTGAAGTTGCAGCCTTGTGATTGCTTCCATGCACGGAATCATTTGATCTGAAGTTGCAGCCTTGTGATTGCTTGCATGACAAGTAAGTTAGAGCGTGAAGTTTCAAGTAAAGTTTTAAGGTAAAATTTTATTTTTATCTATTTTTTTATTTATTTTGATGTTGCGCAATGAGAAAAAATAGTCAATTCAAGGTTTTTGTCCAATTATAAAATAGTAATTTATTTTTTCTAACTAATTATAAATACAAATTTTATGTTCACATTAATCTAACTTTAGAAAAAAATATATTGATTGCAATTAATAGAAATAACTGGAACATATAGTCTCCTGCCTACGGCAGGGACTTAAAAAACATATAAAATAAGTACTATTTTGCAAAACATAAATACTTAAATTTAGTAAAACATGTACTTGTTTTGTGCTTCACCTTGGCTAACATTAGTATGTTGTGATCCTTGATTTTCCAGGTCATGTCCTCAAGCTTTTGATGAACAATTTCCTTATCTTTGAGCTCCCGAAGTGAAAATCCAAAAGGCAATTTAAGATTAGAGATAGTAGATTGAGAGCCCTTTTCGATATTGCAAACCATATTATGAAGCATAGAGCACTTTGTTTCCAATATTTGAATTTGCCTTTTAAGTTGTATAAGTGTATCCATTATTACTAAATTCACGGAGCTACATTGATGCTCATTTCTATGAATTGTAGTTGTCACTGCAAAATGATTATATAGCATAAAATGATTACAGGTATATTGTTCGGTTGTGGTATTTGGCCTTCTAGAGGACCTATAGAATTGTTAAGATAGTCATTGAAACAAGAGTGCATTTTGTGCCAAGATTTTTGTGAGCTCATCAAAAACAATTTAATTTCCTATTATAATTTGTTGAAGTATACTCTATATCTACCAAGATTGGTTATGATTTGTGATTCCTCAAACCCAAGACATTAAATTAAATATCTCATTACTAGAAATGTGATGCCAGGGTTTTATTTTGTGGTTCAAAAAACTATATTATATTTTCTACAAGAGGTATTTTTTTTACCTTGACCCATTGTTGTAAGCTCCATTATTAATATATATGAACATACTCATGTGAGAAGATGGCAATGGTAGGGAATATATTCATGTTCAATTTTTAGGGGTACCTTGGTGTTAACATCCGTGGACTTTCTCCTCAGATGATACTAGTAAAAATTGACTACTATCAACTTTCAAGCCATGCCTCCATTTATCTTTTAGCATTTGGATTTAAGAAATTGTGATACAAAGAAGCAAGTTACTACTGATGAGTAGAAGCAAGTTAATCGCTTGAGTTTTGAAGACTTGATGTTTGATTCCAAATATGGAAGTTGTCAATGTCTATAGTGAAATTTAAGAGTTTTGATGATGGCTTCATAATATTAAGAGTATTATGTAAGTATAGCTCAACAAATTGCTTGGATAAGTCCTGCTTAGTTTAAGGAGGCTGTGTAAACATGCATAAGTCATATAACAGGATAATCAACAAAATAAGGGATTATTACCTTCTAAGAAACACTAGGGGTTAAAGGCATACTCCATATCAATGATACACAACAGTGAGTTGAAGAGTGCCATGAATATTCATGTTAAATGTCACTATTGTTCTAGAGATGAGTAGCCTTCAGGAAGGGGTTATTGTGCTTGGATGGCCATTGTCCTTCAGTGCTCAATTACCCCATTAGGTGTTCGAGAATTAGCTTGGCCTTTTTTCACTTGTGCTCACTTTTTGGATGGCCATAACATAAATGCACCTTTTGTTGGAGGCTAAAGAGGTAGACTTTTCAGCATCCAACGTTGTATAATTTATTGCACTAAGAGAAGTGAGGTGCATTCCTACAACCCAATATTGAAAAGATTGTAATGTCCTTCCCATACGTCCATAATGCCAACATCATCATATGTTGGAAGAATAAAAAATAAAAATGTAGTCATAATAAATTTAATGTTAATGAATAATAATCATATATATATATATATATATAAATGAGGTCATAGTAAATTTAATGTTAATGAATAATATATATATATATATATATATATATATATAAATGAAGTCATAATAAATTTAATGTTAATGAAAAAAAAAATAAAATATATATATATATATATATATATTATTGGAAGAAGAGGAATGCGATGTAGGTTTTTGCTTGAAAGCATCATTTGCCAAGGCGAATCTTAACTCTTAATGTTTTAAGCACCGAGAGGTTTGCATCTAAATTTTTTTTGGATCCCTCTTAGTGCTCATTGGATTTGAAGTCAAGATGGATCTATGCCGGTGTTCTATTTAATTATGAACATGATTACCATGCAAAGTATATATGATGCTAAAATTAAAATAACTAGATCCGCAATATGCAAAGGCACAATTAGACCAAATGGGGTATATTTTCCAACATGATTTGTGTTGATTCAACATCTAGCTCTTCTTCTTCCATGTAAAGGGCTTCAAAATGTGCATTGGCATCTTCTTTAATAGCTGCAAATCCTTTAAACTTAAACCAATTTTTTAAGAGTTTACACGTTTTTATAGTTTAGTGTAAGATTTGCCAATATTTCACAAGATTTTCTACTTCCATGAAAAATTCACCAAAATTTTTACAAGTTTTTATAATTTTGTGAAATATTCGCCCAAAATTTACAAGATTTTATAATTCCGTGAAAGATTCGCCAAAAAATTATATATACATATTATATTATTGATAAAATAGCCTTAACACTTTTCCATGTATCAAGGGGATTCGTCCATTTTTTATGCATATAAATTTAGGGGGGCTTCTTAAAATCATCCCTGGTTCTACCTTTATCTCTCCCAGACGACTTTGACAACAACACAAAACAAATTATTTATGTTCTTGGAAAATACATGAGGTAAGTAATGTTTTATATGGAAAATGTACTTGGTCTGTGATTTGTAGCGGAACTTATTGACATATTATGTTTTGCCCGCAAATTTTATATATGGCTTGATATTATTTTATTGCATCATTTGTAGGTGGATTTCATCAAAAGAAATCCATAAAGAAGATATAAGGTATTGGAAGAGAGAAATTCCCCGACTAATGTGTGAAATGCAACATTACCTACCTCCATCATTTTTCAATGCACAAGAACACTACCTCATACACCAAGTTGAGGAGATTGAATTATGTGGACCAGTACACACACGGTCGATGTGGATGGTGGAGAGGCAGTTGAAGTCATTGAAGGATTTTGTTAGACAAAGAGCACGTCCTGAGGGTTCTATGGTTGAGGGATATATGGTATATAAATGCATGGTGTATATTAGTGAATATTTACCTAAATCAGCAAAAAATATGAATGTGCTTTGCATTTGGCATCTCGACTCAATCAACAAATTTGAAGGGGAGGTCCTATTGGGGAAAGGTACAATGAGGACCGTGAAAGGTAATTATTATATTTTGTGGAATTAATATATTACACATGTATTTTTCCAATTTTATTTTATCATACTGATTTTTTTATTTTTTATTAATCGTGCATATTCAACTATATTAAACTATGCCTTTAATTATATCTAATTAATGATATTGAATTGTTATTTTTTCTTATAGTTGCTCGAGTCTGGGATTCTTTACATTTATACATTGCAAACAACCTTGATTGGATGGAGCATTGGATAGAAGATTGTGAAGAATACTTTAGTAGGTTATAATGGGAAGGGGTCAATAAAATGATTAAAACATCTCATCGTCATCGACATCAATTTCTTGATCTTACGTCGCAAATGGAAGTTGATTTAGCCTATGGTTTAAAAGATAAAAAGGAAAGTAAATTGTTTACCCACATTTTTTTAGTTACTTCCCATTTTTTCAGTTTATTTGGTATGTTTAAGTTTTCAAATATATTTTCTAAGTCCTACATGACGTTTATTAATTCACAATGTATTTTTTACTTGTTGTCAATGTTGCAGTTGAAACATCACAAGGTTATGTGGTGTAATGGTCGTAAATTTCGTATCAAAATGTTGGATGATAAGATTAAAACCTCAGATTGTGGGATAATTGCAGTGTTTAAGGTCACCAATGTTTCCTCTAGAAGTGATAGACATCCAGAAGAAACTGAGAATATGTACTATGGGAATTTGGAGGACATAATTGAGTGTGATTTTAATTCCTTTAAAATAGTTTTGTTTGAGGTGAAGTGGTACAGGCTACAGATGCATGAACGCAATCTTGAAAGAACTGTTATTGAGCATGCTAATAGATTTACCATGGTTAATACAAGGGCATTTGAACCGGGTACAAAGCCTTATGTTCTTCCAAGTCAATGTGAGCAAGTCTTTTACTCAGAGGTACCAGGGAAAGCAGGTTGGTTATATGTTGTTAGATACAATCCAAGAGGAATACCAACAAAGTATAATCATGCAGATGATGAAGATAATCACGAAGAAGAAGAAGATGATGATTCAGATCAGGAGCAGGTGGCTGCAGTCGATGTGTTAGATGAAGAAGTTGATCATCCAAATGTAGCAGGAGATGATCTCATTGACGATGTCGATGGCTATATTAGCGAAGATGACGTTGATGATGATGTTGATGTGAATGAGCCTTTCATCAATATCTATTCTAAACCAGATCCTGATACAGATGTTGAGTTGGATAAAGAAGAAGATGAATGATATTTAATTGTTGAAAAGTAGAGGCACGTGTTTATATATTTTATATCATATGATCTTTATATGTTTTTATTTTGTATAATAAAGTATGTTGCATGTTCTTTAATATTTCAAATTGGGTATGGGGAAATTGAGAGTGATGTGAGGCGGGGGGGCATAATTAGAGCTTCCAACTTCATGTGGTTTCCCCTGTTTAGTAGAGAATGAATTATTCTCGAAACCAAGGGAAGCTCAAAATTGGGGTGTATACCATATATAGCTGAAATTTGACATGGTTTCGAATGACATGTTGGAATATTGGTCAATACTGAGAGGGGGGGGGTGAATCAATATTGTTATATTTTTTAAAATTTAAACCACTTTTTGATATTAATTAAAACATGGAATCAACAAGATAAATTCGATCTCATCAGGCTCATATACGTTCTGCGGGCATGTGAGTCTACGGGCATGGCATGTGGGCATTTCCAAGTGCCCGTGGGAATATCTTTAAGCCCTGCGGGCATAATCCCTTGTGGGAATAATCCCTTCCTTTGCAGGCATACACCTCTTCCTATGGGCATAAGTATTCAATCCCTTCCTTGCGGGCATAGAAGCCCTCCATTGTTTCCTTATGGACATAAGTGTTCAAGCCCTTCCTTGCGGGCATGAGCCTTAGCCCTTGTGAGCATATGCTTCTTCCTGCGTACATTCCTAATCCCTTGTGGGAATTAATATTAGCCCCTGCGGGAATCCTTAGGCCTTTGCGGTCGTTTCCTTAGCCCTTGTGGGCATAATTAAGACCCCGCGGGCATTTCTTTATCCCATGTGGGAATAATAAATCTCTTGGGAGCTTTTTATTCCTTAATCCCCTTGTGGGAATTCCATAATCCCTTGCGGTATTTTTACAAGCCCTTGCGGGCATATCATAAGGTGTTATTAAACCTTATTTTTCACCTATTTTGGTAGGCCAAAATATCGCACGTGAGAGCACCAAATAGGAATCTGACTCCATGTTTGGATAGCTAGTTTGTCAAGGAATAAGACCATGCTAGCTGATGAATTTTATAAACAAAAAGACACCTCCTTGCGGGCATTTCCAAATGCCTTACAACCTACATTTGAACAAGAAAACAACATTTTTCTCATTTTGGCAGGCTTCTATTTCGCACATGTGAACTCTAGAGGAGAATCTAAACCCATGACTAGATGACCAGTTCATCAAAGGATAAGACCATTCCAACTGATGAATTTTCTCAGCACAAGGACACTTCCTTTCGGGCATTTCCAAATGGCCCCTTAGCCTTGTGAATTCAACACGGCCAAATTTCTGAATATGAAAAACAATATTTTTCCTACTTTGGCAGATTGATTTATTGCACAGGTGACCATCATAAGGAAAAATGAAAGCATCGGTGGATAACCAATTCAACAAGGAATAGATCTATGTCACCCTATGAATTTTATTAGCACAAGGACACCTCCTTGCAGGCATTTCCAAATGGCTTTTTAAACTGTTAATTCATCACTTAGACAAAACTGGTCAAACCCTAGGGTAACATGAGATCTTTATTTTCACCAATTTTGAAGTGTGAGACACCCAATGGATAGAGGCCAACAATGTGACTTCATCTAAACCAATTTCACCTCTTGAAGCCTCGTTCTCTCTCCTCGGCAGGCATGTTACTGGAGTAGTGCAAATCAAGCGGGGATGCACTTTTGGCAGATTGATACCTTCCTCCTCAGAGACTCTTTGGACAATATGAGACCATGGTTGGATGCACCAAACAACATTCTAGAGATCCATACCCTCAAAATATTTTAATACATCAACCACAAGAGATGGTGGGCATTTTACTGAGGCCACTTAGGCAGTTTTAGTGATTTTACACTTAGACAATTTTTTGCACTTTCCTAGACTTGGTCCACTTTGCCTGAGTGCCTGTTTTGGAATATCCATAACTTATTCTTTAGACACTTCCAAGTCAATATGAGAACATGGTCAGGTAGAAAAAACAACAACCTACAAGATGACCATATGGTGCGGGAATTTTCTTCAACCCACAAAATATGGCGGGCATTTCCCTAAGGCCACTTAGGCATTTTTGCTACTATGGTGTAAAAGCAACCTGAAACCCTGTTTTGGCAGGTTGTTATCTTTGTCATCAAACACCTTTTGTGAAAACTAAGTCCATGGTTGGATAGCCTCTTTGACAAGATAGAGCATGATAGTTCCAAATAATTTTTATCATTCTCCCGTGAGGTACGACGAGCATTTTCCCAAGGCCACCTGGACCAGTTTTCCAACACTTAGCCATTTCCAAGAATTTCTCCAAGGTTTATCCTGAAACCCTATTTTGGTAGACTTATAACTTTCTCCTCAGAAACGATTAAGGAAAAATGAGACCATGGATACATAGCCACTTCAACAAGCTATAGCCTGGTATGATGAAGCGAGCATTTTTCTCAAACCATGAAATATGGCGAGCATTCTCGTAGAACAGTTTTGACTACTTTTTCCATACTTAGTCAATTTCCAAAGTTTCACAAACTTGCCATACTTTTCCAGAATGATGTCAAATTGTAACACTGACTTCATGATAGCACCAGAACACCATCATGTATCTTTCCAGCTTCATCACACATGCCATGCCATCACTTCCTTCAACGCCTCTCTTTGTTGACAATGCTTCTGCAATTCAATTGGCCAAGAATCCCAAATTCAATGATCGAACCAAACACATCAACACTAAATATCACTTGATTCGACATCATGTTGAGGCCAACAACATTCATCTGACACATTGTTCTACTTCAGATCAAATTGCAGATATATTTACTAAAGCACTGGGTCATGAAAATTTTGAAAAATTCAGAATGCAGCTTGGCATGTCAGATGTCCCTTGAGTTTAAGGGGGTAATGTTGACTAATCTTTCAGGGTTAGTTATATCATTTATAGTTAGTTAACAATTTTATTTAGTTAATAAGTTACAGAGACATAACTATCTCTTCTTGGTTTTGTATGTATATAAATAATTCTGATGTTTATCGATAAAATGTATTACATTGTAGAGTTTTATTTCTCACAATGTGTTTCAGTTGAATACCTCTAAGCTAAAGAAAAAGATGGAAAATATGTCAATGAAAGTTGTATTGGACTTGAAAAAAGAAAGAAAATATGTCAATGAAATTTGTACTAGACTAGAAAAATGAAAGAAGAAAAAAAGAACAGTTCATTAGAGTGAGACTCCACTCAATCATTGTACCTTCACTTTACATTTCTTCATTTCAAAAATTATTTCTGATTTAAAATGTTTTGAAAAACAAAATGTTTTAGGCTTTTGAATACTAAAATCATATGCCAAATTTTGAATTTAAAATATTGTAAAAAAACATTAGGAAAATAATGGAATGGATAACATTGAAAGTAAATGCTCACAAAAACATAGATTGCAATGCTACGATTGGAAAAATAAATATAAGCTACTCCTAAAGAAAAAAATAATGAGCCAAAGAAAAAAGATGAAATGGATGTCAATGATATGAACTAAAGAAAGAAAGAAGAAACCAAAGAACTTTTCACTGGAGTGAGATTACACTCAATCATTGTACCTCCACTTTTATGTTCTTCATTTAAAAATAATAATATTTCTCATTAAAGTGTTTTGGACTTTCAAATATTACAATGATATGTTATGTTTGCAGTATTAAATTTTGAGTTTAAAATATTGTAAAAAAACAAAAATGAAAAAATAAATATTTGAATGTATAATTTTTTTTTCATAACTAAAAAAACATCCTTTTATTAAATGAAAATGATGTGTCAACAAAACATTACATCAATAGAGAAGCGAGAATACTTCTCATTACTCTTCGGCCTTTCATAGATACAAAATTACATCCACCTTAGAGCTATACTCATCAAGGTATTCTAACTACTAACATATGTTTTGTCATATACTATTATTCTGTTAGCCAAAGATAAAAGGGAAAGAAAACCTAAAAGGAAAGTTGTATTGCATTAGGAAAAAAAACAGAGAAAAAAAAACAAAGAAAAAAAAACCAAAATATTGTTTAAAAGCATTAAGAAAATAATGGAATGGACATTATTGATTTCTTGCACATGATTTCCTACTTTGGCAGATTGATTTCTTGCACATGTGACCATCATAAGAAAAACTAAAAGCATGGGTGGATAACCAATTCAACAAGGAATAGATCTATGTCACCCTATGAATTTTATTAGCACAAGGACACCTCCTTGCGGGCATTTCCAAATGGCCTTTTAAACTGTTAATTAAACACTTAGACAAAAATTGTCAAACCTTAGGGTAACATGAGATTTTTATTTTCGCCAATTTTGAAGTGTGAGACACCCAATGGATAGAGGCCAACAAGGTGACTTCATCTAAACCAATTTCACCTCTTGAATCCTCTTTCTCTCTCCTCGACGGGCATGTTACTGGAGTAGTGCAAATCAAGTTGGGAGGCACTTTTGGCCCCTGTAGGATTAATTAAGCCCCCGTGGGCATGTGGGCATCCCATAAGCCCTTGCGGGCTTAACCTCACCTCCTTGAGATTTTAACCCCTTTTGCAGGCATTTCATAAGCCTTTTGCGGGCATAAATGAACCCCTTGCGGACATCTTTATCCCTTTTATGTGGTCATGTTTATAAGCCTCCCGCGAGCATATTGGAGGCCCCTTGTGGGCATTCTAGAGCTCCCTTGCAGGCATCTTCCTAAGCCTTTGTGGGCATAATATAAAGTGTCTTTCAACCTTATTTTTCACTGATTTTGGCAGGTCAAAATCTCGCACATGAGAGCACAAAATAGAAATCTGAATCCATGGTTGGATAACCAGTTCATCAGAGAACAGGACTATGCCATCTGATTAGTTTTATCAGCTCGTGAACACCTCATTGCGGGAATTTCCAAATGGCCTCTAAGCCATGTGAGTTTGACACTTAGACAAATCTTTGTGTTTAATATGCAAATCACTTTTTCTGTCACTTTGGCAGATTGATTTCTTCCTCATGTGATCACCATAGAGAAAACTGCAAGCATGACTAGATAGTTACTTCAATGATGAACAAGACCATGTCAAAATATGAACTAAGTAACACATACCCATCATCTAGCGGGCATTTGAAAGTGGCCTTCCAAACTGTTGATTTGCCACTTACATAAAATTATCAAACCCTAGGTTAATATAATGAGATTTTTCTTTTCATCAATTTTGAAGTGTGAGACATCCACTGTATAGGGGCCAACTAGGGGATTCTATCCAAACCAATTTCACCCCTTGAAACCTATTTCTCTCTCCTCGACGGGCATTTTACTGAAGTAGTGCAAATCAAGCTGGGAGGCACTTTTGGCAGGTCAATATTTTCTTCCTCGGAGACTCTTCGGTCAAGCCAATGATATGGTTGGATGATCCATACAACATTCTAGAGATCCATGCTCTCATCTAGAGATCCATGCTCTAAAAATATTTTAAGACATCAACAACAGGAGATGGCGGGCATTTTACTGAGGTTACTTAGGGATTTCTAGTGAGTTTACACTTAGACATTTTTTGCACTTTCCTGGATTTGGTCCAATCTGCCTGAAACCCTGTTTTGGCAGATCCATATCTTCTTTCTCAGGCCCTTTCAAGTCAATGTGAAAGCATAGTTAGGTAGACAAAACAACAACCTACAATATGTCCATATGGTGCGGGAATTTTCTTCAACTCACAAACTATGGCGGGCATTCTCTAAGGCCACTTGGGCAATTTCGCTACTTAGGTGTAAAACTAACCTGAGACCCTGTTTTGGCAGGTTGTTATCTTTATCATCAAACATATTCTGTGAAAACTAAGACCATGGAGAGATAGCCTCTATGAAAATATAGAGCATTATAGTTCCATATAATTTTTATCATTCTCCCATGAGGTACGACGGGCATTTTCCCAAGACCACCTGAATCAGTTTTCCAACACTTAGTCATTTTCAGGAATTCCTCCAGAGTTTATCCTAAAACCATGTTTTGGCAGACTTATAACTTTCTCCTCATACATGCTTATGAAAAACTAAGT
Organism: Larix kaempferi; assembly: GCA_027924585.1. Taxonomy (NCBI): domain Eukaryota; kingdom Viridiplantae; phylum Streptophyta; class Pinopsida; order Pinales; family Pinaceae; genus Larix; species Larix kaempferi. The sequence goes on from BSBM01000910.1 coordinate 23,315,483, forward strand.
CCGATGGTCAGGTAGACAAATCAACAGGCTACAGCCTGACCATATGTTGCGGGCATTTACTTTAACCTATGATTTATGGAAGGCATTTTATTGAGGCTACTTAGTCAATTTTACTTCCTCTGGTGCAAAACCCTGTTTTGGCAGACCTATAACTTTCTCCTCAAAAGCGATTTAGGAAAACTGAGACCATGAATAGATATCCACTTCAACAAGATATAGCTTGGTATGATGGTGTGGGAATTTTTCTCAAACCATGAATTATGGCGGGCATTATCTTAGAGCAGTTTTGACTAATTTTTACATACTTGGTCAATTTCCAAATTTTCACAAACTTGCCATTATTTTCCAGAATGATGTCAGATTGCAACATTGACTTAATGATAGAACCAGAACACCATCATGTGTCTTTCCAGCTTCATCACATATGCCACATCATCATACATGCCAAGTCATTACTTCCTTTGTCATTTCTTTGTCTTTCACTGAGCTTTCCCTGCCATCATGTCCTTGGTTATTCCTTTGTCATTATTGAACTCCTTTGACATCAATGACAATAATATTCAACAGGTTGGATGCACCAAACAACATTCTAGAGATCCATATTCTCAAAATATTTTAAGACCTCAACCACAAGATATGGCGGGCATTTACTGAGGTCACTTAAGCAGTTTTAGTGATTTTACACTTAGACAATTTTTGCACTTTCCTAGACTTGGCCCAATCTGCCTGAAACCCTATTTTTGGCAGATCCATAACTTCTTCTTCAGACACTTCCAGGTGGCTCCAGGGAAATTCCTTCCATAATATTGGGTTTAGAGTAAATGCCTGCACCGTATGGTCAGGTTGTACCTTGTTGGGCTGTCTACTTGACCATGGTCTCAGATTGTCCAAAACGTGTATGAGGAAGAAGTTATGGATCTGCCAAAACAATGTTTAGGAAGATTGGGCCAGTCTAGGAAAGTGCAAAAATTGTCTAAGAATAAAATCAGTAGAAATTCCTGAGTGACCTTAGTAAAATGCCCGCCATGTCTTGTGGTTGGTGTCCAAAATTATTTTGAGAGTATGGGTCTCTAGAATTTTGTTTGGTGCATCCAACCATATCATTGGTTTGTCCAATGAGTCTCTGAGGAAGAAGATATTGATCTACCAAAAGTGCTTCTTAGCTTGATTTGCACTACTCTAGTAACATGCCCACCGAGGAGAGAGAAAGAGGCTTCAAGGGGTGAAATTGGTCTCGATGGAATCACCTTGTTGGATTCTATTCATTGGGTGTCTCACACTTCCAATTTGGTGAAAACAAAAATCTCTTCATTCTATATACCAGCTAGGGTTTGATAATTTTTCCTAAGTGTGTGTGTCTCAATAAATTCATCTTCATCATCATGAAGTCAATGTTGCAATCTGACATCATTCTGGAAAATTATGGCAAGTTTGTGAGACTTCGGAAACTTTGGAAATTGATTAAGTGTCGAAAAACTAGTAAAAAATGCTCTAAGAGAATGCCCGCCATAATTCATGGTTTGAAGAAAATGCCCGCACCATCATACTAGACCATGGCTTGTTGACGTGGCTATTCAGAAATGGTCTCAGTTTTCCTTAAGCATTTATGAGGAGAAAGTTATAAGTCTGCCAAAATAGGGGTTCAGGATAAAATTTGGAGAAATTCCTGAAAATGGCTAAGTGTTGGAATACTGGTCCAGGTGGCCTCAGGGAAATTCCTGCAATAATTTGGGGGTTAGAGTAAATTCCTGCACCATATGGTCAGGCTATACCTTGTTGAGATGTCTACTTGACCATGGTCACAGATTGTCCAAAAAGTGTCCGAGGAAGAAGTTATGGATCTGCCAAAACAATGTTTCATGCATATTGGACCAGTCTAGGAAAGTGCAAAAATTGTCTAAGTATAAAATCAATAGAAATGCCTGAGTGACCTTAGTAAAATGCCCACCATGTCTTGTGGTTGGTGGCTAAAATTATTTTGAGAGTATGGGTCTCTAGAATTTTGTTTGGTGCATCCAACCATATCATTGGTTTGTCCAAAGAGTGTCTGAGGAAGAAGATATTGATCTGCCAAAAGTGCTTCTTAGCTTGATTTGCACTACTCCTGTAAAATGCCCGTCGAGGAGAGAGAAAGAGGCTTCAAGGGGTGAAATTGGTCTGGATGGAATCACCTTGTTGGACTCTATTCATTGGTTGTCTCACACTTCCAATTTGGTGAAAATAAAAATCTCTTCATACTATAAACCTAGGGTTTGATAATTTTTCCAAGTGTCAAACCAACAGTTTGGAAGGCTAAGAGGCCAATTGGAAATGCCTACAATGAGGTGTCCTTGTGTTGATAAAATTAATTAGGTGGCATAGGCTTTTTCCTTGATGAATTGGTTATCTATCCATAGGATTAGACTTGCCTCTGGATTTCACACGTGTGATAGACAAGCCTGCCAAAATGAGAAGAAGTTTGTTTTGATGTCCAAATAAGGTTTGAAGAGGCATTTGGAAATGCCCACCAAAGAGTGTCCTTGTGCTAATAAATTATCCATATGGCATGGACATGTTCCCTGGTGATCTGGCCATCTCGATGTGGTGTCAGTTCTCTCTTTGAGGCTCACATGTGTGAGATTTTGGCTTGCCAAAATTGTGAAAAATAAGGTTAAATGACACCTTATTATATGCCCGCAAGGGCTTGTAAAAATGCCCGCAAGGTCTTGTAAAATGCTCGCAGGGGATAAAGGTTATTCCCGCGGGGGATTAATGAATAAACTCACAAGAGATTAAAGATTCTCGCAAGGGCTTATGTATTCCCACAAGGGGTTTAATGTATGAGGGCTAAAGAGATGCCCGCAGGGGTTTGAAAAATGCCTGCAAGGTGCTTAAGGCAGAAAACCGTGAGAGCATGGGCTATGCCCACAAGCCAAGGGAGATAAGCCCGTGAAATTTTGGAGTATGCCCGCAAGTGAGAGAGGAGAAGCCCGCTGGCTAAAGATAAAGGCTAGCCCGCAGATGAAGAAGCCCATAGTCTTGAGATGGAAGAATCCTGCAGATGACCAAAGAAGGTTAATTAATTAAATTAATTAACAATTAAATAATAAACATAATTCTGAATTAAATGTTAAAAAGAACATAGATTTGAAGAGACAGGTCATTTATGCCCAATAATATTGTTATTTCATCATATTATTTAGTTTGAATGGTGGTATCATTTCATTCATGAAAAACAGTTTCATCCACCGTCATTGTATGCAAAGTGGTGAAGAACATAAAATTCGTAATGAAATGACATTCATATGGTCTTAATATATAAAGAGACCTATTTTGTTGATATTTTGGTGATATTTTTGGCCTTTAAGTCTTAAGAGACTTGTTTTGTTGAAAAGTCCAAAATGATCATAACACAACATTGTATGCAAAGTGGTGAAGAACAAAACATTCGTAATGAAGGTGAGGAAATTCTATGGACTTTTTTTCAACTCTTCTTTGAGTTCACTCGCTTCAGCATTAGCTTTTTCCAAAGCCTCTTTATACACAACCCTCACTGACTCAATTTCATTTTCAACATCATCAGTGATTTTTTCTACTTCTTTGGATAATAATTTAACCATTTCTTCTTTCCCTTTTATAATTTTGTCCACTTTGAATTGATTATCCACAACTGTCTTCTACAACACTGCTATCTGTTTGAGACATTCTAAAATATTATCATCTTTTCTCAAGCACTCTTCCGCCCAATTGCATATATAAGAATCTTGTTCCTTGAAATGATCCATTTTATCATATAGGATGAACACGTACCTACTATCAAACTTATATGATGCAATGTCTAAATGCATAGCGTAAGCCCTTGATTCTGATTTGGTAGAACAATCATACTCAATTGCCAACTGTTTAGGAGGAATTCTATCAAGAAAATCTTAATGAATGGAAAAGTGAGCAATAGTTTGTTCCATTTCGTTTCCTGTCACCCCCTCCCAATGACCTCTATCTACATGTTCATGTAACTCTTTCAAAGTTGTGGTAGAACGAACTACGTCATTTGTGACAAAATCAGGATACTGTACTCGTAATTCTCCATGGTGCACAGGACTTTGTATTGGCGATTCCTCGTTCTGTTTAGGAGGGTGTAATGGTAATTCCCCATGGTGCTCAGGAGATTGTACTAATTCCTCGTTCTACTGAGGAGACTGTACTAGCAATTCTCATTATGTTCCCTTCTATTACATTTCCTAACGTATGTTTTATGAACAGGTGGTTTTGGAAAAGATATATTTTCATGCTGGTTGATATCACCAATCTATGTTTCAATAGCATGGGATCGACATAAATCACTAATTTTTTGAAGTGTGCCCGGGAAACTAAATTTAACTTTCCTTAATTGGCTCTCTTGCAGGGAAGAGTGGACATTCTTAGCCAATAGATATGGAATATCTACAAGTATATCTTCCACTCAATGTATCACTACCCGCATACATTCATCCGAAATGTCATGCATGTGATGATTCAGAATTGTCCTATGGACAATCTGAATCAATGTTTTGTATATTCCGGGAGGGGCATCTTGCATTTTTAAACCATTCCTCAGAACATTTACTTATCGCCCACAAATTTTACTGGCCATTTGGTTCTTCTCTTGTTTGGGGGTTTTCCTTGAGCTTAAAATCGCCCCCCCTCTGTGTGGAATATTTGTAGCTCGGGCAACTAAATCAAGGTCGAGGCATACCTGCTTCCCAAAAATTATGAGTTTCGTATTCCCAACATCATATTTCGAAATTGCCTCATCTATCTCCTCATCAACATAACTGCACATTCCAAACAAAAAGTCGAAAACTTTTGCTTTCCTCAGGATAGTTTCCATACCTGGTGGCCACATCTGTGCATCTCTCCATGCATCAAAGTACTCCTGGAATATTTTACTGTTATCCTATCATCTGTGGATGACTGTGTTTCAACTGGGGTTGCAGAGGAGGATGCCCATGTTGTTAGGTTTATACCAGCATACATAATTTAACTTGCAAGAGAAATAAACAAAAATAACAAGCATACACTTGAGACACACAATATACCTTGGAAACCCCATACGGGGAAAACCAGCACCCAATGAAGATCTTAATTACATGGCCAAACCGACCATCCGGGCCAAGTGAGCTCACCCACTCACCTTCAGGCCACTTTACAATGGATCCTCTTCAAGCCTTATAAAGGCTTCCTTACATGCAATACCATGGGGCAATACCATGGGCTACAACAAACCATGTGCCCAAAAACATGTGCTGGACCTAACCAACTTTGACTCAATCTCAAGTCAATGTTAACCCTAACAATCCCCCCTTTAAACTTGACTTGGAGTAATCACAAACCCCCCTCAATGTTTTAACCGAGGAATCTCACATACACCCCCCCTATCACCTAGGTCTTTCTCCTGACTTTACCAGTGAGTTACCAGGGGTATGCATGCCTTACTAGGTCTTACAGCCATATGCCCTTTTACATGCAAACTACTCCATTTAAAAAAAAAAAAATTATGTGTCTTCATGGTGACTAAACTATCACCATCCATTGCATCATCCTCTCGCTTTTCCATGCTTGATTTCTTACTCGTCCACTTGCTCATTTTTTCCATGCCTTTGCATGCTTGTCTTTGCTACACCAACCAAAAGTTTCTCATCTTTGGTTTCATTATCTTCACGTGCAAATTTGTTAGAGTAGTTAATTCTAACAAACTTCACACACACATTGAGTTGACTAGGCTCAATATGTTTCAATACCTCTTTCTTGAGTTGTCGTTCCTTGGCATCCATGTGCAAGCCTTTGCTTACGACCTCATCTAGACAGACTCTTCGGACTCCACCTTGTCAGCGATCTAAGACTCCTGTAGCTTCACGCAAGCAACCACGTCCTCTTTAAAGTGGATTGTGTACATGGCGGGCACACACGGACCAGATCCATTATTGCAACACATGTTGGCATTTCTTTGACATGGTATCCATCAAAACCTTTGGGTGATTTCCTCCAAATCCATGCGGACGTATTCTCATACCTGCTGCACACATGAGCGGCTCCTCTCAGCATGTGGATACCGGCTTGGTTACCTCTACAAAATCACCACGCTGACCGTCATGCCCAAATAATAGAGTATTGGCAGTGAGTATGGCGTTGCTCCTTGTGATTTCTCCACGGCATGTACATTACTTCTCTTCTATTACGACGGAAACCCTCCCATAGGCAGCCAGAAGAAACCCTTGGCAAGCTAGGAGAACCCTCACGCACTCCGTGGATTTCCTTGAGCACTAAATCGACCTCCATGACCATATCGAAGCGACTGGTGTCCCTAATGACAGATGACCCCCCCTCCTTGTGCGATCTTACAACTCCACAATGGCTTTCCTTCTACCGCCACACGCAAGAGTGACGTAGAACTTGGGGATCCTCACTAAGGTGACCGATATCTTGGACTTTTTATCTCACATTTATGGAGGGAAATCGCTCAAAATACTTACGCCTCTAGCGCACAGTTTTCACGCAAGATTCAACACAGGCTAACAAAAAAGCCCGATCTTTTTCCTTTGCCTGTTGTTCCACACAAATCCTTAACCTAGAGCCATAATAGCCCTATCATTCACAGATCTGCATTTTTTTTTCTCCACCGCCCAACGCATCCATGACCACATCCTCTACCTCTATAAACGCCTGTAGAACAGATGCAAATCCATCGAGCACAATCTCGACATTTTACCTCTGCACGCAAAATTTCTTCATGCCTCACAAGGAGGATTTACTCTCATGTAGATCTTCTCCTTTTGCAAAGGTATTTTCTTTATTGCATTAGATCTACAATGCCCATAACAGAAGATAATTTTCACACCACCCATATTTTAAAAAAAGGCCAAAAAGGAGGCCCCCGGACCCCCCTTATGTTCGTCGGATGGGACTCCAAACACCATGGCTCTGATACCACTTGTTAGATTTATACGAGCATACATAATTTAACTTGCAAGAGAAATAAACAGAAATAAGAAGCATACAC